>CALNVZ010003435.1:8707800-8808824 GCA_940671915.1 Paracentrotus lividus | reverse complement strand
TTTTTGTATCATTATGATAGTTGAGGATATGAGCTTTATATATTTATAAAGCTTTTCCCCAATAATCATATATTTTTCTATCTGGTAGCTATTTAAAAAGTGTATAGTTCTTTTTGGGACGCACTGTAGATTGAGCCTAAGCTATTTTGGTTACTCTTTTGTACCATGATTAAACTTATCTCAATTGAGAAAACAAAACATGTAAGGTATGTTATTACATGAAGATTTATATATTTGCTTAAGAATAACACGGGCAGCATTATCATTATTATTATTATTATTTTTTTTTAATCACAAGAGAGTAATAAATACAAAAAGATTACGATTTACCAGCAGATGTTCAAATTTTAACATACACAGTCTGTTATTACGCACAATTTTATTTTTAATAGTCAGTTGCACGATTAGGATCTACACTCGTTACGACGTTCATGATATTCTGACGAAAAATGTTCAGCAATGTAGCAAAAAGGAGACATATCAAAGCAATATCTAGTTCAATAGACACACCTGCCATTTTGCGCATAAATAAATGTATGAAAGGAGAGAATTACAGTCAAATCAGTGAATAATATGGTAATAACACAATCAATCATTCCTATTTGCAACAGACTACCTAATCCATATCCAATCAAGCTAATAAATTGACTGTTTATTCTGATTTATAGCATTAATATAACAGGGATATAACTCATAAATGAACAAGTCAATTTTCCATTTATCTTATCAGCGGAAACGGCTATACCAAACCCTCGTCCATCAGACAAACATATCTATACCGCCATATCTTGTCAGAAGGGAATGCAACGAAACTCAGTTGCGATGTGTAAAGGGTTAATTGTAATGCTAAGCACTCCTCCTTTCAATAATACTTGTATTGCTATTCTTATTCAAGTTGAACTCACGAATGCCGCCTGAGGAAATAATCATACCAATACCTCTATCATTATTAGTTTTCCTTTCTCATGCCGCCTGTGCTTAACCAGAACTTAAAGCCAATACAGACTTCACAAAGAAAAGATGGGAAGAGATTTTGATAACAAATCTATTGTGAGAGCGATGAACTACCCACTATTAGATTAACCGATATAAAGCTGTATTAATGCTGAACAGATTAATCAATCAAATTGAATCTATTATCTATTTGTCCTGCTTGTTTGTCCAATTAAGTTGTAGAAATAGATCTTAGATTAACAAAGAGGTTCATAAAGTTAATCGTTTAGTATTTAAGCTTCGGATAAATGCCATCAAATAAGTACCACCTGGAATAGCATAAAGAGAGTGGTGAAGAGTAGCAACGGTGGGGGAAAAGGGGTGATAACTATTTTGTAAATAAGATACAAATGGAAATAGGAGAGGAAATAAGCATCCTTTAAATCATTCTTATATCTAACTTAGTTAGCATGACCACCAGTAGAAACACGAGTATTAAGCGTCTTATAAAATGTTATCATTATTATACCTTAATATAATGTTATACATCAATTTCAAATAAAGAAGTCACATTAAGTGACGTCTAATTTGATTCAAATCATATTAATAAACATAAGGGCAATTTCATGAATTAATAAACCTTTTTGGACATCCGACAACCATTTTCACAGTCTTTATTTCACTTCATGAGATAATCTTGGCATGACAATATGAGATCATTTCATCTTTACATGCTTTATACGGAGTATAAATTGGAAAGCAAAGACAAATAATTTTGATAAGGAAGCTCCTGTATGCGGTGTCGGACGAATACTGTTGATATGGAATTGCCCATAATCATAATCAAAAGAATATCTCATACTAAATAAATATTTGTCCAAAAACATCATGTTTTATGAAAGGTGGCAAGAGTACCTGTAAGGACGACGTCAGTTTACAAGCTTTTATCTAGAATTTTAATCTGCATAATTTGTATATTAATGATTGAGAGACAGTACTAAAATAATACTAATCATGCTAATACTATAGGATTCGAAAAGTTGTGCCTAAATTGTACACATCATTTGCGAGACAACTGATTAAACTGTAATATTAAACATGTAAACAAATAACCGACATGAATATACGTAATGACCGAATTTAATGACCCCTCTTATCTAAAAAAAAAATAAATAAATAAAAAAAATATATATATATTTATTATTACTTTTCATATATCAATTTATCACTCCTTCTATGAAATCCGAGTTGCAAAATAATATTTATCTTGTTTATAAAACTATGATCTGCGTGGGAAATACACATCCGCTGAAGCTGTTAGGATAAATCTTCAAATTGAGATGATTTACTTGGTTCTCTATCTTTTGACTTTCTTCACGTGAAGGAGAGAAGATGATTTATCCTAGTTTTCTTGAGAGTATTTGGGTGATTTATGTTGGCGACAAGTGTAAGAGGCAAGATGGATTGAGCCTCGAGTGTTAGGCGACAGGTTTGTTCTCATGATAACTTCTTCAATTCTTCGTCTTCTTCTTCATCTCCATCTACATCTACACCAATTTTTCTGATTTTCTCCTGCTCGTCCTCCCCTTATTCCTTTATTTCGTCAACCAATTTCCCCTTTTGTGTTGTGCAATTATTTCTTCTAATTGGCAGAAAAGCGTTGTAAGAGGCAAGCTTGATTGGGCCTAAAGTTTTAGAATATGGGCATGTTCCCATGATTCTGTGCATCTCATTTTTCTGCATTTTCTTCCTGTTCTGCTCCATCTTCTTATTTTCCTCCTTCTATTCCAATGTATTTTTGTAGAGTTTAATGTCTACTTAGAAAGAATCATTTTTTTCGAAGTAGTTTTAACTCATAATCATTTTGTTTTTCATGTTTTTCAGGCTAAGCACCGAAGAGAACTGGATATACCTGACCAACACACGCACTGAATTAAAAAGGGGAAAGGAAAAAAAAAAAGGGGGGGCTATAATGTCTAGATAATAATTAACTATGCCCATTCAAGGCAGCCCAATACAAAACAGTAAGAAATAAAAGACGTGATAATGATATGCATGTAAGCCCTACTTGTAGATTCAATTTTTTTTAATGAAAATAGTTTAGATGCCCACGGCTAGAATAGGGGTGGTCAATTATTCAATCGTTATGACAAGTGGGGTGTAACACAAAGACTTACGATTGATTAGAAGTTACGATTGATTTTTTCTTGGTAACCTCATTTGAAAACCAGGTACAGTCATGGATTAAGATTTGGATATGATTAAGAGAAGGGTTAGGGCTAGGATTAGGATTAAAATCACCAACTTTGGAGCATCCTGTCCATGATGAGGCTACCGAGAGAAAAATCAATCGTAACTTTTAATCAATCGTAAGTCTTTGTGTTACACCCCCAAGGTCATGTAAAAAAGAACGGACAAGATACCTCATTTTTTTCAGCTTTAGCAAACCACAATGAACAAGACATTTTTCATCGTGCAACGAGCGAGCTTTACACAAAAAATGGCGCGAAGTGAAACTGGCTATCGCTCTTCATAATCATCAAAGTTGTTATTTTTTCTTCCATACAACATGTAGGCCTTTATCATAGAAGGAAAATACTCATTATGGATTTTTTGAGTTTTTCCTCATGAAATAATTTTTTAAATTATAAATAAGGGGTATTGCATATCAGGGGCCCCGGAGCCGGGGGGGGGGGGGGGGGGGGCTTCAGCCCCCACTTTTTTTCAGCAAACGGTGTTCAAAAATGCAAAAATGAATTTGTGATTTTTAGCCTGTTCAGCCCCCCCCCCCCACTTTCAGCTCAGCCCCTCCACTTTCGAAAGACATTCCGCGATCACCAGCCCCACTATAGTTACTTTTTGTTGGTGTGACGGTTGAATAATCATTATTGTTTAATAAGCCAAATTTACCATGCTATAGATCAAAATAAAGAAAGGAAGAAAGTAACTTAAAGCAGAAATTACCTTCAGTTTACAACAAAACAGCTATCATCCGCAAAAAAAAGTAAATAAATACCTAAAATAGAATACATCACTCTTTTATCAAAATTACACTTTATTTCTCAGCAGCGTTATGACCCTAAACCTCAAAATATGCCTTCAATTCTTCATAATACGAGGAAAAAAAACAACTTTGATCTAATATAAAATGTCTGTTCTTCAACATGTTCAAGGGAGCAGAACTGAACTTGGATCGTAAATGATGCGCAAAATAGAGTGACTCAGTTCGGGAAAAATGGGCTCTTTTGGTCGTAGTCTTTCTCCAGATATTGACAATTTTGTTGAAGTTCCTTCTAGTATATTATTTATCTAATGTAACTACATTGCTGAAAATCGTGGTGAAGATCTACTGTTCATATCAAAGATCTTCCACTTTGTAATCTCTCACCTTTACTTTGAGTCGACACTTTTCTGTAATAATGTAATTGTCTATACAGGGTGTTTCCGAAAAAAGGAAACCCAACTTTGATCAACAATAATTTCAAAAATATTCCAATGGTGATTATGAAATTTATATCACTGTAAAGTGCAACTCATTGCCATTCTAATGATACCTCACTCACCTCACCAATGTCACGCATCACTAAACCCCATTGTTTTGAAAAGGTCTTGTAAAATTGTGCGTGGTTCACTTTCATGCACCTTGAGATGGTTTGTGTGAATGTGCCTGGAAAGAAAACCCAACTTTGATCATCAATAACTTCAAGAATATTTCAGTGGTGATTAAGAATTTAATATCACTGGAAAGTACAACTCATTACCATTATAATGATACCTCTCTCAGCTCACCAATATCATGCATCACTGAACCCCATTGTTTTGAAAATTGTCTTGCAAAATTGTGATAGGTTCTCTTTCATGCTCCTTGAGATGAGTTGCTTCAAAGATTCCTAACAAATCTAAGTAAAGCATTCCAGTGACTTAAAATAAATGAGTTTGATAAATGGGTTGGAAATTTTTACTTATTTAGTCCTTTAATCTTACCATCAAGGTAATTTCAACATGTTACTGGTCACGGCAACCCAGAGAACCTTCAGTTCCCCATGGATAATGTAAGAAGCATGACAGTGCATCAATCACAATTTTGCAAGATATTTTCAGAACAATGGGGTTCAGTGATGCGTGACATTGGTGAGCTGAAAGAGATATCAATGATAATGAGTGACACTTTCCAGTGATATAGACGTCATAATCACTACTGTCATGTTTTTAAAATGATTGATGATGAAAGTTGGGTTCCCTTTTTAGGCACATTGCAGCAACCCATCTAAATGAGCGTGAAAGTGAACCACTCACAATTTTGCAAGACATATTCAAAACAATGAGGTTCAGTGATGCGTGACATTGGTAAGCTGAGCGGGGTATCATTAAAATGGTAATGAGTTGCACTTTCCAGTGATATAAATATTATAATCACCATGGTAATATTTTTTAAATTATTGATGATCAAACTTGGGTTTCCTTTTTTCTGGGTCACCCTGTAATGTTTTAGATATTAAAAATTGGTTATAAAACGGTGTTAATATATTTACTATATTGAATGTATGAATATCACCACATCAAAATTCATTCAAATTATGCAGACTTTATCCCGTATTCTATAATTCTGAAAGATTAATATCAATTTTAATTAAAAACTAAAAGTACTGGTCGTAGGCTGTTTCTCCATGCTCTGCGGTTGGCGGGAAATGATTGGCATATTATGAACAAATAAGCACGTAACCTTAATCCAGTCATCGTCTGTTTTCTATTTATATTTGATCAAATTCATATGGACTGGATTCCCATCTAAAAGTCACTATCGATATGATATTCCGACATCCAAAATCTGCCCTTGCCTTTGCGGATCTATACATTGTGGAAATATCTTTGAATCATAAAGTAAGATATTTTGAGATGTTGACGAGGGCAAAAGTTTACGAGAGTTTATCTTGTCAGGGGAGTTTATGATTGGAATTTCGTTTCTTTAGCATATGAATTTTGAAATCTTTTTGACTTTTAAGGAGGATTATGGTGGTCAGTATATGTCAAGTTATGAAGCCAATTTTGTTTATATTCCAGCGCTGATTATGTTCTCGTCTTTTATTCTCTCTCTCCCGTTTGTGTCGATATCAATCTTTAGAATAATATTTGCGTCATTATCGTCATCATATCATCACGGGGTGCACAGCTACAGAAGACATTCCATGACACACACTCTCTCTCTCTGTTTATATCTCTTTTATAGTCCATCATTTTTTATAATTATGTTTGATTTATTTTTATTTTTATTCTAGTCCCTCATATAAGTTTTAAAGGAAATGGAAATATGCATGATTATCCCCCTTCCATCACACACTCCTTTGAATATTTATTTACTGTCTATGTTAGGCACATTCTCTCCGTCATACTCAAACCCCTGTCAACGACACCACCACACAAAGTATAAATGTTTACGCGTTTCGGTATGTACCATTTATATATTTGGCTCTTTTGAAGCAATTGCGAACTTGACACATTGAAATGCCTGGCATGCATGTTGCTGAATTGAAGGGGTAAAAAGTCTCGCTAAATCCGAAGATCTTTTGCTTACATGGACACGGGTAAACATATCCACATGCCAAAAATGTTAAGCCTCATTTCTTTACAGAAAAGCTTCAAAATGCAAAGTGTTTTGATATCTTGCTCATCTTCTTAAATCTGCAAAAACACACTGACGTAAACAAATAGCGATGCCATTCTTGACTCGTGAGCATCAATTTGAAAACGAAACGCAAAACTTGAGCATCTTTCATCGCGATGGATTAACGCCTACACTGAAAGCGATAGAGTTTTTAAACATATAATTGTGACTAATATCTGAGATTAAGAGTGACACCCCCACGCATGACGTTAAGTTTGCTTTCCAGTTATTTGATGAAGGTTTCAAAACCACAAGCAAAAGATGAATACTGATGAAGAGACGTGCTTACATCTTGAAGTGATATCATTTCATCGTAATACAGTTGTCACAATACGTCGTAAGTGTAAACGTGTAACCCTCTATGACGTGGTGTTACACACGTCGTAAGGAGATAGTTGTACGTTGCCCTCATTACGCGTCGTCGAGACGTGTTGTGACCGTACCACCGCATAAAACAAGCAACCTTTTACACTTTTTAAAGTTAAGAGGGTGCTGTGTGTCGAAGGTTTACGCATCGTTGTCAAATTTCTTTACACCTAGCATTTTGAGCCCCTTCCATCATCTTCCAAAAATCTTAAGCCACATCTTATAAACATAACGATTAGTGTATGAAATGCGCGTCTATTTATGTCGGCATGGTCGGTGTAGAAAGAGCCCGATTTATATTTTTTGCACCGCCTTTTAGAAAATGTGACAACAATGGCTCAACGAAAAGGAAAAACCCTCATTAGTTTACGAGAATGGTATTTTAGTTTCTGTTTAAATGCACGTGACGTGACAAGTGACAGTGTTATGCATTATGAAAGAGGTAACCATAGCGACCATAGTAATATACATCAATTTAGTTTTAGGCCTATAAAGTCAAATGATAAATATCATAAGTATTTAATAATTATAAAAGTCAATTTTAATGACAACATTACTTTTGATGCCATACTTCCTCAATAACGCAAAACCTTTTATCCTGAATACAATTTGAATCAGACAACACAAACGAAGTCTTCTTCGACATTCCTTCGAGGGTTTTGACCTTAAGCGACCGTCACACTGGCTCACCAACACACATTTAACAATTATGAGCCATGTCATCGTGTGTTAGATCTCTTCTCAATTTGTATCGCGCTCTTTAGTGTAACCGTAGCGTCAGTTCTTGAAGAAAAGAAGGAGAGGAGAAAAAAAAAATGTATTGATTTTGAGTCGATTTGAATTCGGGTTCTCCACGGGTAATGCACATAATAAATGATCCCCGAAGAACTTATTGAAATCAAAACATCGATATTGGATAAACAAATATATAATATCATCAGAGAGTCATCATGTGTAGATATATCATTCTTTCATTTAGGAGGCCGCCATTGTGTCTCCCAGTCTAATAAATCGTATCTGCGTCTCCTCGAATGTGACATGCTTTTCAATTTGTAAATCATGATACATGACTTTATTTGTAGTTAAGAATATTGTGTTTGCCAAATGATGTCACTTATGCTTTGTAATAAATCGCATAAAAAGTGATGCTTATGGCTTGTTTGTCTCGTTAACGAGTTCAAATTCGAAAGAAAAAAGAATGTTTGAGTGCAATGTTGTCTTCTTCTTTTCAACCTCTTTTTGATGTTTCGCAAAGTGCCTACAGTCAACTAAATGATTTTTTTTTATTTTATAAAAACAGATTATACATGGTGTCAACGTCTGATAGTAATATCTAGTGATATCGTGTTTTCGAAAGAAACAAGAAGGTGCAAAGAAATAAGGTATCCGGGATATCTTGTTTTAATATCGAATTAAAATACAAAGTTTAATGTGTCATTATGAGAGTCACTCAATGTGTCATTATGAGAGTCACTCAATGTGTCATTATGAGAGTCACTCAATGTGTCATTATGAGAGTCACTCAAGTCACCTTACACCATTCCTGCTCATACTGCTGGTATAGCGATTTTAGATTCAAGTATTAAATGCAAGTCCTCCAAGGTTACCCAATTTCTATAAGCATGTATTTCTACTACCAACATCATTATATGACTTATGATTAAATCATAACTCGTATCGAGAAACCGTTCGAGCTGAACATTATTCCCCCGCGAGAGCACATTTTTATCTCTGGCCCACCTATAACGTTCCATGTTTGGTGTCATGAATATTTTAGTCCAGTTTACCGAAGGAAATAGCCTCCTCATCATTACAAGGGAAAGTGGGTCAGAGGTGTTCAAATGTCTAGATTGATCTTAAGATTTCACTCAGGGATTAATTTCCGTAATCAGTCTACCTGCAATCATTCCTCGAGAGACACGACCCTCTGAAACACACCCTTCAGTGTACACGTATGATCAATAGTTAAGGTGTTCGTTTACGAATTTCATCTGAAATGTCACCAGGCTGGGGCGTCACAGGGCCATTTTTTTATTTTATTTCTATTTTATTTCTATTTTTTTTCAATTTGGGAGTATTATGCCAACTTTCCCCAGAAGAAAAGAAGGTTTGAAATTTAGAATCCAGGCCTCAAAATTTTTAATGGAATGTTGCATCCAATACTTTGACCCCTCTGGTGACGTCCTGAACGTGACATCATCACTGATTCAAAGAGAAATCACGTATTTATTTACATATCTATTGTCATGATGACCATCATATCAATGATGACTAGTTTGAAATGATGATATTGTTAAGTCACGAGAGTCTCAAAACTTTGTAAATGTAATTCCCTCTGTATACCCTGATTATGAAAAGAAGAGGTGTCAAAATGATCAGAAATCGTCCCCAAAACAAGTCGTCATGCTGACCTCTTTTTTTTTTTTTTTTTTTTTTTTTTTTTTTTTTTGTTAACGTCACATCACATAGTGGTTCTTAAAAAAGTTTCTTAAATTTTCAATATTCTTTATCGAATCCGTCTTTCCTTGCCCTCAATTGGTCATGTTGGTTGGTGAATCCAGAAAGGTAGAGAGTTGAAAGAGGCTGTTCATATCGGACATGTTATCCTCTTTTATAATCTCCTCCTCAATGAAGTCAGAAACTTCCGGATTAAGATTCGAGCGATTGAGGCAATGTAATTCTTTCCTTGCGCAGGTAAGATTGAGAAGAACCGTTATGGTACTTTATATAGGCCTATTGGTGCGGGGATTTTAATTAGAGCGTGCAGCTCTCTGGTGCTCATCGAATGATAACAACAATAACCGACCTAGCATCCACATAGATTGCTCAGGTGATAGAGTTCGGTTCTTAGTTTTGAGGATGAGATGGGGGGTAGTAGGAGGAGAGAAGAGAGGAAGGGGTAGGATGAATGGAGGTGGAGAAGAAGATGAGAAGGAAAAGGATGAGAAGAACAATACCGACCTAGCATCCACATGATTTGAGCTCAGGTGATAGAGTTCGGTTTTTCTCGGTTGAGAATGAATTGGGAGGGTAGTAGTGAGGAGAGAAGGAGGGAAGGGGAGGGGGAATTGGGTGAGGATGGAAGGACGGGAAAAGAGGAATGAACAATACCATAGCATTCACATGATTATGAGCTCAGGTGATAGAGTTTGTATAGTTTCTTAGGTTTGAGGAATTAAATAAGATGGGATGGGGAGAGGAGAGTAGTTATACATTTAGGAGGAGAAGAAGAGTAGAGAGAAAAAGATGGGAGGCAAGATAGCAACAATAATAACCAACATAACATTGAATAATCTTAGTTCAGTGGATGTGCATTCGGTTCAAGTTGGAGGTTTGAATACGATAGAGGAGAGGAGGAGGGAAGGTGGAAGAGAAAAGGAAGAGGGGATCACAAGATAGCATCGACCATAATAAACCAACATTTCAGATTCTTTCTTCTTATCTATTTCCAGTTAAGAAACTGATCAAACTTGTTTGTGACATGGGTTGAAGGAGCATGTCTACTAAACACTGTTTTTTTTTCTTTTCGGATTGACACTTTGACAGACATCACGATGTTGAGGAAGTGTGGAGGGGGTACGTTTCCACTAGAGGGTGCTGAAAGGGTGCAATACAACTCCCTATGTGTACCCTTGTAGTCATGGTATGTGGTCAATGGGGAAACCCTTATTTGATGTGTTTAGGTGCAGGGAAGGGGAAAGGGGTTGCCATCACAAATGTTAGATTTGTCATTTGAAGAAGAAAAAAAAATTATTTGCAGACCGCCAATATAGGGAGCGGTGCCGCAGTATAAAAATAAATTAATTCATATTTGCTGTTTGGACCGGGAGGGGTAGACCTCTCGAGATTCGCCACCTCCCCTTGAATCTGACTGGAAGGGGTCAGTATTTTGAGTAGAAGGTGCCTCAGGGTGCAATACTATCCCCACCTGTGTACCCTTGTAGTGGTCAATAGTGAAACCTCATATTGATCTGTGTGTAAGCCGTCAGCCCTATCCCATGTATCCGATGACTTGAAAAGTAATGCTACAGTCACACAGACACTTTCGTTTAGTTATACGTTTTTGTTGTTTTATCCTTATTTCATCTTCTATTCTATCATTTCTTATGTATTTATTTGCTTTATTGGATGAACAAAATGATTACTATTTCCACTGCTGACTATGACGGGGAGGCATCCATGGGGATCTGCAGAAAAAAAAAATTTCGACGCAACACCATTACGTATCTCAACATAAATATCTGTGTGACTGTAGCATTAGGTATATGCTTGAAGGGACCACGTGTATCAATTTATTTGTTTAGTTGTAAAAACGATATGATGTAATTAAATTATATTCATATATCCTGATATTCATAATATTAATTGTTTTACTTCATGTATCATGTTTATACAAGATAAGGCAATAATTGGTTGCTCAGAGATACGAATGAAACAATCACCATTTTTTAATCGATACATAAAAACAAAACAAAATTGTTTGGTTTGTTATTGATTATACCTGACTGATAAGGCAGTGCTCAATTAAATGCTGAACGATCGGTGTTCGGGAGTTCTTTATCCACAAAATGGCGGCTAATTATACCCAATATATACGATAATCAGTTGTGAATGAGAATAAGGTTTGTAAATTGAAAGTTGATTGCGTATTACTCTGGTCGACAGACATAACATAAAACTGTTGAAGAAGACAAAATCTGTTTAATTCGTTACCAAAATCCCCGAAGGATCTTCTATTTGGGGCGTCAATTATAGGTTTAAATGTCACATATCAGACTCTCCATCTTCAGATTATTATCGTTTATTGGTCCGAACTAACTGTGACACGTTCAAACCATGAATATTCTCGGATGAAGTCAACATAATTTTTAAAAAGGGCTTTCACCTGTATTGTATTGAAACCTTGTAAACAACAAAATCATGAAAAATATATCCTTAGGAAATATGATTATATGAACACGTACACTCGGACACGCTTCATATCTGAAACCTAATAACATTAATCCAACATATTTCGCATGACTCATTTTTACATGAGATGGACAAGAAAAGACAGCATTCATTTCAGAATAAATATAACAAAGTGATGTTTACAACAAGGCAAATCGGAAATCTGTTAAAATCTATTTGAAGTTCACACGGCCATCTAAGAAAAGGGACAAAACGTGCAGGACGTGGGGTCGATATTATGTTTGCACTCACACAAATCCGGAGTTTGCTCTGTCGCAATTCACAAAGTTCACTGTTATTTTCTATTTTCATAACTTTGCACCCAATCCTAGCTCTCTTTAAATATTAACGAGACTTTGGTTTAGAAAAGTAAATTCAAGGAAGTTTGTCAATAAAGCAAGAAAATATGTTGGTGTTAATCAGTGATTGACAGTCCATTATTTGATTGGCCAAAACAAGAATAACAATTTACATTTCTACCCCGTTACGTGACCCTGGCACTGGGTAGTGTGTCAGGGGGAATCAAGATTAAATATGAAAATAAACCTGTCTTGATTATCCATTCAATCTACATGATCTAACTGTGGGAAAGTAGGAGAGAGTGAAATAAATCATGACATAAATACTCATGGAATTGAAAATTCAATTTTAATTCAATCTGATAATTTAATCAAATTCAGCTCGATATCATTTTGTAGGTCACAAAATCTTCCACGAAAGTTTCACAAAAATATATATATATATTTGAAATTTGTTTATTTTGTATCATTTAATCCGAATTAATTATGAGAAAACGAACAGAGTATGAGCTTCTATAGTTATTAGTGTGATACGTAATTTACAGTAATAATAATTAATATATGGGATGGTATCGATACATTTGGGAAACATAACTAATTAGATTAAAGATTTTCTTCGAGTTATATCCAAAAATATAAAGGAGCTCAGTGTCAAAATAATATAGGCGGGAAAGGTTACGAAAATTCAAGCATACATGTATCTACATTTTATATCGATACATAATAGGGGAGACCGGGTATGGAAGTTACACGGGTCAGTTGTTACAGTTCTCAGTGTGCTAAGATGGAACAAGAGAGGATGAGCTAACTGGCATCTATATACAGCCTACATATAGCTGTGATGAACTGCCGGTCGTGAGGTTTCTCCGTTGTTTTATTAAAAAGTAAATCAACAAAAACCATTCTTTACAGTTCAAAGTAAATTTTTGACAAAAATTGAAATTTGTAATAGCTCTTACAACTGAAGGCACATGATGATAGTCTGGTATTGTAAATATAGTACATGTATGTCACTAATAAACCCCCTAGCCATGCCCTGTAATTCTGCCTAATGACTGTGCTACAGTTGATTTCTGTGTGTAAAATCACCCATGGGGTTGGCTGTTACAACAACCTACCCCATGTTGATGTAACAACGTACCCCAATTACATTACATATGTAAAATTACATTTTGTCTCAATTTTCAGGTGTTAATATTTTTATTTTTCTATTGTTACTTTTGTCTATTCTAGAGCTCTACTTGATCTACTGTTAACGATGTCAAGAAACTGGAAAGTTGAAATTAAAGTATGGTATAAGAGATTTACACATTGTCAACTTACCCCGTATGTTTACATATTGTAACAATTGACCCCGTATTGTGTAACAACCTACCCCGTATATGGGGTAGGTTGTTACAAAAAAATGTCTTCACTAATTAAGCTGTAGTTAATTAGTGTTTACATGTTTTCAAGTTTTATATGCCTCAGGTTTTAGCCAACATAATAGGCTAACTACTGACCCAATATGGAGTGCGTGAGTTCTTTCATTAGAATTATCTGGCCCAAAATGTGAATTTTGTAACGTCCATACCCGGTCTCCCCTACATATTATTAAAGTAATAACATACATGTAAGTAAAGGGCCTGTCCCACAGAAGGCGATCGTTGTGGCGACAACCTATGTGTGCTATAACCTGCCAGAATCGTGTCAAAATCGTAGGTGACCGAAGATCATATACGAATCTACGATTCTGTCTACGATAGGCTACGACAACGGCTTGCTTCCACGCAAACAATAGACTAACAATAGCTTGTATCCGATAATACAATAGCCTCGACCTTCGCGCATCTCGCAGCTCGACTTCTCTTGCGCAGCTTAAAATCAACCAAAATATGAACTTGCGCACTGTGGCGATCCTTGCGACTGACACAGGCGATCGAGTGTTTTCTACCTGATGGTGGCCTGTCGCCTTTATATTCTTGATAGTCCTCTCAGTCGCGCGTTATAATTTGGGTCGTAAGTGATTTTTGAAAATTTCAAAAATCAGCGGCGACTGTACAGTATCTGAATGGGAGGCCGATCCTGATTTTGGTGAATGTAGGTGGCGACAAAGGCCGTAGCGGCTTAAATTTCACTGGCCTTTCGGTTCAGCGATGCGTGCAACGTACGCTGGAGCGCGGCAACCTGCAACTGGCCGCCGTTCTGCTCTGCTAAACATGTTCTATCTGGCGACAATCTACGATAGCACCTTGTCGCGACAAGAGAAGACAGGGTACGGTTATTTACGTCAACCCAACTGACGCCGGCTATTGTTTAACTTGTTAGAAGACAGGCTAATACGGTCATTTACGTCAACCCAACTGACGCCGGCTATTGTTTAACTTGTTGAGAAACTAGCGGCGAACAGAATTTTGCTACGTTTGTTGGCGACAGACGCGATAATTCACGATCTTATAGGCGATTGGACCTGCGCATGGTGGCGATGGGTAATAAAAAGTATTTCGCAGGTTGTCGCCACAACGATCGCCTTCTGTGGAACAGGCCCTTAAAGAGGAAAGAAAAATGATTTATGAGAGAGAGAGAGAGAGAGAGAGAGAGAGAGAGAGGTGCAAGAGGAGTATTTGCTATATCATTCTCACGATGTCGAACAATTTTTTTATGAACCTCTCTCGAAGCGTTATGTGATCACAAATCGAATTAAAACCCAAGGTCTTCGTTCGTTCTCCACTTCCCTCTCATCACCCATGGGGACGTTAGGATGGGTTGGAGGGAAGAAGTCAACGACGAGACACGTCTCGTAGTCGTCATGGTCGTTGGCGTGCAGGAGGACGTTTTCATGATCCCATGACATTTTCTCTTGCGAAAATTGTGCCGTTGTAAATTCAATACACTATAACTTGAACTCTGGACTTCAAACTATACCCTTCCCTAAACCTAAACTCTATAGTAATTAAACTGGTGGAAAGGGGTAATTCATCAGAGGAGTGAAAGCGTTTTCGAAAAGGGTTGAACAAGTTTAGAAGTACCATTAAAACATATCTAAGTCTTTGTAAATCTCACAATTATGGAATCAGTGATTTTTAGCTTGTATTGTATTTATGAACCATGATTCCAGCATTTTCAGGATGATTCGGTATAATAATTATGACTTTTTTTTCTTTTTTTTTTTGCAATTCTCACTTTCTCTCCATTCGATCTAAATTGATTTTTTCATTTTGATTTAATACTTTCGAAGACGAAGATCTTTACGTTAAAAGAAAGCTTGTAGATGAAAATTTAAACACGAAATACCTGACTCCTCTTCTCATTTCATTCCCTCATCTCGTGCAGGGATAATGGCTCTGTTGGTTCTTGAAGTTAAACGAAAAATATCTCGCTGTGCGGTAAAGACCCACGTTTTTCGGCGGCTTTTAGGACTCCTTAACTTAATTTGGTTCCCCGTCGTCCCGGGCCAAAGTTCCCTTTCGTGTGGGAACTATACTCCAAGTCTGCGCAACGGGCAATATACATTTTTGAAACAGTTATGATTGTATGTGTATCATATTGTCGACGGAATCGTTGCCCCTTGGAAACAGAAATAGTACATCAGGGGAAAAAAGAAGTAAGAGTGTAGTATGCAAGTGCCACATGAGTCTTCCAACCAATTTTTGCAGCTAAAGGCTTATAGTTTTTGTTGTTTTTGTTGTTTTGTTTTCTGCTATTTTGTTTGTTTGTTTGTGTTTTTTTTTCTTAATTTCCCATGTAAGGAGAGCCAAGTGCTTTGAAATTCATATTAGATTTGGTATGAATTTATATAGCATGTCATAAGACCATTAAACCCCAAATCATGCTCCATGCTCCACCCCTTCTGTGACCCACGCCTTTCCGTGGCCCCGCCGCGTGCTCTGCCCCCCCCCCCCCCCATGTACCCATTCAACGCCAACCCTTTTCCCACTATATGCACATATGCTGCCCGTGTTCATTTTCGTCATCAGGGAACTACTCTTTTTTTTTGGGGGGGGGGAGGGGTTGGATTCTGTGATTCCGATCATCATCTTAAAAATGTAATAATCACAGGATCCTCTTAAACTTCATCCTCAAATTTTCAACAATGAAAATACAAATTTGCGACTAACGACCTCTATAGAATGCCTAGAGACGAAAAAAAGATGTGGGCGTATTTTTGAGAGAGAGAGCCACACGGCATATTAAATCCGTTCATTATACCAATATCCATAGCGGTATCACATGTATCATAATGATTGCCAATACGTGACGATCATGAGCTTTCATCACCTGGAAATAAGAATCTGATTCTTGAGGATCGCATCCAAGATCATGAAGATGGCGGACAAGGAGACATGGGGCGAGGAATAAGAGGTACACGAGACACACAATATAAAGAGTGATATTATGATGAAAGTTCATTGAAAATGATAGCGAGAGAGATGGATGAATAGAGAGAGAGAGAGAGAGAGAGAGAGAGATATGCGTAGATAAAAAAAAATAAAGATATATCAAGTACATGGAGAGTGTGAAAATATTTGTTACACAAAATACAGAGAGAAGGAGCAAGCACAAAATAAAGTCTAACCAAAAATTACATGTTGCCAAATTTCATAAGTACAGGTGTAAGACATTTTCTCGAAATTAACCAATGCAGGTAGTCTTTTTAGAGTAAACCCCTTAGGCCCATTTGAAGCATTATAAGAGCTTGTTGGAACTAAAAAAAAAAAAAAAAGCGTATTTAGATCAATTAATGAATACTCAAAGAATGAAAATAATTTTGGTTCATTCAACGTGAAAAAAGTTTGGCACTACCCGTGGCCATATGAATTTCTTGGGTCACTGTACTTTTATCGCGGCGGCATCTCAAAGACCGCGATATTGCCTCATAATCCTGTTAAGTACAAATGTTTCATCGCCCAACCGTGTACCATAGGATAAATTAAATAAACGGTTTACATTACCATCTAAGAAAGAAAACATTATAGAGCATATACGGTTCTCTCAATCGACAAACATGACTTTCTTGAAATCCGGGTATGAAGACATTCAAGTATACAAGATTGATTTAGATATTCTTTGCATGTGTCGGTGACTACGAAGGAATGATCTAATGTAAAGCTTATCCGTTTATCTGTTTAGTTAATTGTTTGTTTGTTTTAATGATTTCGCTAGATCACTATTCACCAAGTGTTTTTGTTTCATGTGTAAATCACATTCAATATGATATAAACAATGTAAACAATATAAACAACATATTTAATATGTTTATTATGTTCAATAATTACTTATGTCTTTAATGAAAAGCAGTCTTTCATCTTTCTTCCAAAATGTATCTTTTACATCTGGATATGAATACCCTGATGAACGGTTTGCAGTTTGTTGTAATTTTCTAGATGAAAAAAAAAATGACTTGCTCCAGATACTGTCAATCAAAATTTGAGTTTGATAACCTTCTCAGCTGTTACCAATGATTAATGATCGAAAACAATACGATTGACATTTCATGTACGATGGAGATAAAATACATGAATGTAGTTATATATCAAGAGCTTCTTCCTCTCGTCCTCCTCCTCCTCCTCCTTCTTCTTCTTCTTCTTCTTCTTCTTCTTCTTCTTCTTCTTCTTCTTCTTCTTCTTCTTCTTCTTCTTTTGTTCTTTCTTATTTTTGTTGTTCTTTCTTTTTCTTTTTCTTCTCCTTCTTCTTCTTCATCTTCTTCTTCGTTTTGTTCTTTTACCACAATCCCACCATCATCCCCGCCATCATGATCACCATCATCATCACCATCACCATCACTATCACCAACACCACTATCACAACCACCACCACAACCATTACCATCACTTACCGTCTTTTATTACTTCTCACCATTTTGCAATTTTTCATTTCCATACCACTTAAAAGTTCTGAATTAAATTCCTTTAACAAAGTACCGTCACCAATTCTCAAGCTCCCTAATTACACTCCCTTCTTCCCCTCTCATTCTCCTCCTCCTCCTCCTCCTCCTCATCTTTTCCTCCTGTCATCCTTCTCCTTCTCCTCCTCCTCCCCCTTATCCTCTCCTCTCCTCCTTCTCTTCCTCATCCCCATCCTCCCCTCTCCTATTCCTCCTCCTCCTCCTTCTCCCTCTTCCTCATCCCCATTCCTCCTCCTCCTCCCTCTCTCCTCCGCCTCCTCCTCTCCTCCTCATTTTCCCTTCTCCTCCTCATCCTCCTCCACCATCTACCTCTCCCTCACCACCACCACCCCTCTTCCACCACCACCACCTCCTCCTCCCCATTCATCCTCTCCGCATTGCCCCGTCGTATTCCCCTCATCTCACTTTGCCCATCACGATCGACCAGGTGTAAGCCGCATGGTGATGACCTCTTGATATACCTCACCATTTTACCGAACGACCTCCCTAATGAATTATGACATCGGTTGGGATAGAAACAGTTGTCGAGCGCCAGGTTACAGATGCTTTTGAGTAACCCATCAAGACTGGTTTTCCAAGTTTTATCGTCTCAATCTCAAATCGTGGTCATTTAAACATGTAACTGAACGTATGTTTTGGGTTTTTTGTTTTTTTTCTTCAAGAGAAACATTACATGGACAGGAAGAAAAATTAATATCAAATAATATTTCAACACCTTCCACCAACCCCACCCCCACCTCCATATCCACAATATTGATCAAAAAGTATGTTTTCGTCTTGATTGGCAAGTTTGGCTCCTCGGTTTAGTTCTGGTCGGGCAATTAATTAATTTTCTTCTGGTGATTTCCTGCCTGTCTTTTATCGTTATTAAGACTGGCTTCTATTTTCTGGTCTTATATCAAATTGAATATAGTTCAGGTTCATTCACACCCTCCGGCTGGCTAACATCTGTTTAGAAAAGATAGTCTATGCATAAAATCCCCTTTATAATTTTTGTTTCACTTACACATTACTCAGCTTATATCATGTTATACACCTTTTCTTTCCATATTAACACACAGACATAAATCAGTATGAAATAAAAGATAACCAGATTTATATGAACGCTATATTTAATATCATATATTTCTCTTTTATTAAAACAATAATATGCTAATTTATCTTTCAAATGCTTCTTCGATTATCATGATTATTTGTCCTTCTTTGCAAATAACGTTGAAAGAAATGAAAGTTAAGGAGACGAAGACATCGCTTTGCTGTATGATCTTGTCAAGATAAGATTCCCGGTGGTGTTTAGGGTCGTGTAATTAGACTTTATCTATCGACTATAGCTTACAATGTGACTAATTATGATTTATATTCCATCAAGTACTATCTATGAAATAGCGCATCGTTAGAAAGACTAGATCTCCACCATATGGAGACCAATGGGTCGTTTCTTACTAGAGAAGCGTGAATAGCAGGTTTATGTTGGCATGAAAGCTAGCGATAGAATGGTCAAGTTCAAGTCTTGATTTTAGCAATGTATCCATTATGATTACGAGGTTTAAGAAATATATAGCGCCATATACAGCCATTTTGGAGGGAAATGACATAAAGAACGTTTAGGGTGTACGATGAAAATAAGGGGCACAATATTTATTGTGTTATGTTATGATATTTATTTATTTTTTTTTTTTTTTGTGTAGTTATTTTGAAATTCAGTTATTGAACATTTTTATCCATGACCGATACACACCTACATACCTCGAAACTATCATCATTATGATGGATTAACCATGATTTATTACATAGGCCTACCTATATTGCTGTTGTTAACCTCGCGGTCGTGTGACAAATATTTGCGAAGGAGTTTGTCAAAAATCCGCCACGTAATATAAGTTTGTCGCATAATTATCTTTAAAACGAAAAAAATTCCCTTAAGAGAGCTGGGTTTCTTTATATTGATTTTTTTTTTTTTTTTTTTTTTTTTAAATATAGGGGCCTTTCGAGCAATTGTGACAGGAATTAGGAACCAAAGGGGGAATTAAAAGTAATATATAGGCAAAGTTAAATCACAAAAAAGAATATAAATGAGGTAATAAGGTTTTGGTGAGGCTCCAAAACGTTCACATTGTGTGCTGAGAGAGCTTTTACGTAACTACAGTTAAAGTTCTCCCTAGCAAAGGTGTAGCTAATGTCATTGAGTGATGAAGTAGTCGGAACTCGTCTTCAATATTTTCTGTCATACCAAAAAAATCAATTTGCTCAAGTCCAAATCAAACCCTAGTTCGCTCATGACTGGTACAAGGGCATTGCTGATCCCTCACTGTGTCAAGAATCCCCAGGTGATTATGTGCGGATATTATTTATAGAAAACCAAGTTTGTCAATACTCGAGAGCGAGAGAAAAACACCAAGCGTGAGGTTATTTCTGGAGGCCAGAACATTGGCGAAGTATGTTACGTATGTGTATGCATGTTAAAGGGGTTCTTGGCGTTGATGTACATTGAATTTGGGGGGGAAATTTTTCTTCTTCTTCTTCTTCTTAGAATGAGAGATGGTCGACTAGCAAGATATATCATGGAAAACTTTGATTAAGAGAAAGGGAGACGCAGAAAACCGAAAGATCTTGGGGGAGAGGACACAAAATAGATATTTAAAGATTGTATTTTGAATAAAACATTCAATGCAATAATATCCAATTTAAAAATAAAACGCTCTTTTGTAAAGATGCGATTGTATATTTCGCAGAACACATAATACCCCCAAATTCGATATTTTCTTATGTATCATCAGGGACTGGGACTTTGTTGCCCAGACTTGCCTCGGAGGATATAATAATCATGCAAGAAGGTTGGACCCTCCTCCGCCTATTCATTTTACCTCTAAAAATATTCCTAGATATCCGAAATATTAAAAAATTGGAATTAAGATTTAAAAATCATTATCATCTAGTATTAAAAGTAGTGGTTACATAATTATACAGAGTATGGTATAAGCTTGGTAGAATTGGCTTATAGATTTGCTCTGGACGATAGAGGGTGCATTCTGAGAAGTTTGAACTCTTCTCTATTGTCTATACCCCTCGCATTACCCCTCACTCACAACAATCCTTAGAGAATACATTAAAGATGCATGCTGCTGTATCCTGTTGAACCCAGATGAGTCCCAGCCACATTGTCAAGAACTGCACCAAGCTCGATGTAATAATGTAATAAATTTGTAGAGGCTTCAGTCAAGGAAATGATGAACTTTGATGTTTAATTTCTATTAACCTGTAACAGTGGGATAAAACTAAATAGCCCGATTTTTAAAGCTCAAATGAAAATATTATTAGTATTAGTATTGTTCCTTCGATAATTATCTGTAATCAAGATACCTTGGAATACCATCATTCACCAAACCATGATCTTGCTATCCGTTAGTCTAACATCGTAGTCTATGAGGGGGAAAAGACTATGCATTTCCGGTCACTTGTAATATTCACCATTTGTGAAACACGTATAGATGATGCTTGTGAAATGAATATTTAGTGCTTAATTTTTACACAACACATTGATGGCATATCGGGCTCCAAAGCTTAGATTTGTCAAAGCCTCCTCAAAGTTACAGAATCCCTTTAAAGACGTAGATTTTATCTGGCTGGAATCGGCGGGTTGGTGTGACAAGGGATGAGACAGAGGCGGCAGAAAGTGATGGTTCTGAGATGATGCTGCTGAGATGCATTTAGCATCCTTGGAGCATTTCAGGAGCATCCTTGGATCATGGCCTTAATTCAGCCTAGCGTCTCAAGGGTAGTTATATCACTGAGCATTCATAATCGTATTGGCGGATCCGGGAAGGGCACAGGGGGCAAGTGCCCATTGTCCAAATAGAATTTACCATGCGCAGAATAGTATGATTGCCCCACAGCTTTGTTTTTGTTCTGTTATGAGATAGGCTACCGTATTTCATGCTTTTAAATGAAACATTCAAAGTAAAAATAGCCTATACAAATTAAAGAGATATTAATTCATGTTCTTCTTTTTTCTTTCTTTTTTTTTTTTTTTAATTCAAATCTTTTAGCAGATGAAAACCGTTCCTTGTAGTTTGCTTTGTTTTTAAGGGGTCAAAAATCCTGGAGCGAATATGAAAAAAGAAATATCTCTTGAATAACATCAGGCATGCGAGTGACTCTCGTATGACCAATTAGCAAATCTTGCTGATCAATACAATCATCAATATATCGTATTTTGGGGGGCTCTGAGAATTGATCCGGGACTTAATTTAAAGCTTTGATTGCTTCAAGTCGCCATGTTGTTTCTCACCATCGTCATTAACTGGTCATTTGTTGGTTGGCATTTGGAAATCTGGCTAAGCGATGAGTTGATATCTTAATTAGATTCTACAATCTCTCCTACCGATCGATGCTACACGTGTCAAGCCGGCTGGAAGTGGTAGTCTCCCAGATTATACCCTGTTGTTTTTATTTCCTCCTCGTTTTAGTGCAGTTTTATTTGAGAATAAAAAGGTTAATTCGTGTATTCCTGTTTTGTTTTCTTTTTCTTTTGTTGAACGTCGGCATGCATTTTTTAAAAAAGATTTTTGTTGCAGTAATACCATACTAAAAAATGACACACGTGAAGAATAAAATGTATTATCATATCATCAAATCGTAATCTGACATCATTAGATTTTATGCTCCATTATCATTATCTGTTGAGTATTAAGATGCAAATGGGGACTGAAATCTAAAGACTATCAAGATGACAATCGAAATGAGGATAATGAACTCCCCCTGTCGCGGGGATGAACGATTGCCCTAATGAACCGTGTGACTTTCAGAGGGTTTTTTCGGTCAATTTGAACGATTTTTCCTGTCATTATCCCAGATATTTGTTCTCCGTCTAGAATCAAGAGTGGATTTGCAGAGATGATTCATATTTGGTTCATAACATTTTTATGCTTCATCTGCTTAGAGGAAAAGAGGCGTAACTCGCATCATTTTGGAGTGAGTTAGAGGCCTACTGGCTGTGAGAAGATGAAATATTGTTCTTGTTGATGAAAATAATATCTTGAAAGTATTTGCTTTGGAAATATTGGAGCGAGACGACAATGTTAAAAGGATGTGGTTACGGCATGTATGGCGAGGGGGTTATGTGGTTGTTGTGAAGAGGTATTGTGGTCCAGTATAAAGTGGTGTTTGCTGGTGTAGGGGGTTTTGAAGTGATGTAAGAGGGGGCTTTATTTTCAAGACGATGGTGTTTATTGCTAATGGCAAAATTATCATGCCTGTAATCATAATGGCATGTGAGAGAGGAGAAAAAAGATAAAATATGCAATAAAGATAGAACTAGCATTTAAGAGATATGAGGGGTGTACAGGAGACTGATGACATAGATTAGACTACGTTATAAAAGGAATAGAGGTTAGGCTACTAGTTTAGAAAATTTGATAGGTTTCAGAAATAAAGATTAAGAACCATGTTGGGGTAAAGATAATATGAGATGATGATGGTGACAACGATGTTGATGAAAGATGGTTACTTTGTTCAATATGTTTTTCTTCAAATATGAGAAATTTCGACATTGTCAACATGATCAAGACGTAGCTAAAGAGAACAGTGAAATTTAAAACTAAATGAAAATTATTTCTAATCAACCGTTGTTTCTATCAGTATCATGTATGCATTATATTTATAATGTATCTATCACAATGGACAATAGAATTAATATACGAAGATAAGATTTTTTTTCTTTAATTGCCCTCATTCGTTATTCAATGATAATTATTGTCTTTTCCTAATATTCTCTCTCTCGTCACTTACAGCTGCGAAACAAGACCAGGACCAGCCTACCTCACCCGTCGGTACAAATTCCACTCAGACCATAGTTTTACCTTCTATCAGTTCTACTATTCAGATAACCAGTGCCAGAGCCCAGCCTACTCCTATAGGATCCGAGGCCAGCTCACAATAGGTAAGGTGTTGTGGTCTAATCTATGGATTGAGTGGTTGGCGGTTCGAGTCCCAGTCATGGTATATTAAAGGGATACCACAGAGGAGTTTACAGCGTAGAGAGCGCTCTGCTGGGTTTATTTTTTCCGTGCGCGTACGTATCTGACTTCTAGGCTAGGAAAAGTCGATGACTCCGTTGCCTTTGCACGGTATTAAACGGTATTGTTTGTGAAAGTGTATTGCAAATCAAGCAGAAATTGAATAGCGTTCTCTACGTCGTAAACCTCACAATCGCATTCCTTTAACTTCCATTAATCTATACCTTTTTTTTTTTAAATTGAATTTTACGGACCTTGTGGAATCTGTCATTTTGATGAAAATCGACCCATGATATAACCAATGACCGTAATAGTACTCATGTGACTGATATAGCATGGGTGTGCCCCTTCATTTTTCATTGGATGGAATAATGTTACGACAAATTTGTGCTTTCATTCGAGTGTTGCGAAATATTACAATAAGGTGCATACTTATATATTATGTATACATGAATTGAACTCAGGTTTGAATCACAGTCACGTCGTTCTAATGGTGACGTTAAATGTAGACGTAAAAGAAAATTCATAATCTGATTGATACACCTCTGCCAAACCCAATTAATCAACCAATTTGAAATCAGAACTGATGAACCGATTCTAAATGCATCAAACGGTCCTGAATTTCCTAACTTACTTTAGTCTTCTTCTTCAGAACTTTACAAACTCCACGTAAAATTTAATTCTAAACTTTTTCTTGCGACCTGCGGAACTCAGAAAGTTTCTCAGCTCTTTCAAATATTCAATTCCTGACAATGGCCAGTGGTAGGAAATGCATTTCGGAACGCATTGAACCTGTTACGTCATGACTCTATTGGTAAAAATAATTGTCCTCATTAAATTATCATCATTCATAGGTGGATTGACTTTTATCCTCGATGGAGCGAACGAAGGTGTGTACGAGATGGAGAAAGTGACCTTAACAGTGTTCCAGGACCGATTCGCCATGATGTTAGCAAGACAGCTGAACGGAAGCTGTCCAGGTATGGTGGAACCCAACCAACCACTCGCTATATTCAGGTATATGATGATGAGGATGCTGAAGATGATGATGATGATGATGGTAATGATGATGATGATGATGATGATGATGATGATGGTGATGATGATGATGATGATGATGGTGATGATGATGATGATGATGGTGATGATGACGATGATGATGATGATGGTGACGATGATAAAGATGACGCTGCTGATGATAATAATAATAATAATAATAATAATTGCGATAGCGCCTAATATGAAACAATTTCATCTCAAGTCTAAGCGCTTTACAAATATTATTATGATGATGATGCTGCTGATGATGATGATGATCATCATCATGATGGTGATACTTGCAGTCATATCATGGTGGTTTCCCTTTTATACATCCATGATCAAAACATTAATCAAAACCGCGGAGAAAAGTGTAGAGTAGTAGTAGGCCTAATGCCTAGATTATTCTAAGTTGTGTAGAAGATAGGAAAACATTTTAAGTGGTCAAAATATTCTTATAACAGAGTAAGAAATCATATAATCACCAGTTTTATCGAACATGTCAAAGACTTGATAGCTTTGTAGGCTTGACACTTCCTCTTCGGTATAATCAACCAGAGCCGAAGCTGCTCTAAACATAATCTAATCAAACACCCACATTTGCGCTTCTCTACTTGATTTGTTTTTAGAAATTTTGCATTTCATTATTATTTCTCTCAGAAAATACATCATACTGGACAACTCCCGTGACGTCATCCAGATAGACTGCACACCGGGTCTTGGGTTTACACTGAACGAACTCCAGCTGATACGGCAAGAGGTCTACGAGAGACGGGTGGAAGACACCGGGATAGTCCGGAGGTCCGAGACCCTCTATCTAGGGGACATTCACACCGATCCTGCACAGATGATATACTACAGATCAAAGGGCTATCAGACGCCACTTAGGAAATACGATGATGATAGTGAGGTAAGATCAAAAGCTCATGTAAACTGATGTTTCTTCTCCAAATCACGATTGTGATTTTTAGCCTCCCTTTGTGCAACCTACAGAACCGACGATATTTTGTGCCAATTCGTCAATATTGCACGGGGTATTATCCATATTAGAAGATATCCATAATTACTGCTGATTAATCTCTCTTAATGGCAATATTCTGCCTCACTGTCGATTGATGATGACGATGATGATGATGATGATAATGATATTCACGATGATAATCCTGATCATTATGACGCCCATCTTGTAGACCTAGACCACTCTAGATATAAAGGTACTTTGGCAGTTGCATATTGGCTTTCCTTTAGGGGGTAGTTCCTTATCTTCATCCTCTGAAGAAAAAAGAAATGCAAGTAACTTAAAAATGTTTTTATTTGATATCTTTAAGAGCTTTCTATCTTGATGATACGAGTACCGTGCAAACAAAATCACAGTAATGCCAGAGGTATTGTTGCATTATTGCAAGAGGATGGCGGAGAAAGATCGAAGGTTCTCTTGTAAAGACCAAAATGGCTTCCGACATGTCTGTTGGTGAAGTCTTCAATGGCGTTTCAGTTGTTTACAATGTGGATGCTTGACAATGGTTCAACCTCAACATGAAGTATATGTATCTCTTCGAAATGATGTGAACACATTTTTTTTTTCTGTTTGGTGATGTTCATATAATGTAGATTTTGTTTCATGATCGGAATCAAACTAAACGTCAAAGCATGGAAGTGTAACAATAGCCTGATTTAGAAGACCGATCGCCAATGCAGTCATTCCTTCATGACTGAAGCCTTTATTTTGTAGCCTTTCATAATTAATTTTGTCATCGATTCATGTATTTCTATTGAGATTGCCGGACAAAGAGGGTCATTTGAGTTTGAATTGATTGTGTGAAACACTGAATTCTATTGATGATTTAAATAGCATGGACATCGATAATATCCCCAAACAGAATAATGTTATGAAGCAATATTATTACTTTATTGTTTTTAAAGAGGCTCTATAGCATCCATCATTTTACTCTATTTTTCTTCCTTTGGACTCTGAGGACATCGTGAACGCCAGCATCATAACTCAATCTCCGTGTCGAGGCTTGAAATTAGCTTTGTTGTTTCAGTCGTTGTGTTGTAGACAGATAATACGATCACGGGCAAACCAAGGCCTCTAATATGAATACATAATGCTATCAACTTCATATTTTCAAGTCCTCTTTGACGTAGGATGCAATCCCTTCCTCATCTCTCCGTCTCTCTCATCTCTCTCTCACTCTCTCTCACTCTCTCTCTCTCTCTCGCGTCTCTCTCTCTCTCTCTCTCTATCAATCTTAATATCACTCTTCTTCCAAATCTATATCCTTCTCAGTTTATCTTTTTATCTCATTTCTGTCGACAAATTCCCCTCTTTCTCTCCCATCTATCTTACACGCCCTTTTATGTTTTTTTTTTTTTTTTTTAAATTTCAAATTTCTGTATTCCCCATTCTTACCCGCTCCCTCTCTGTCTCTATCTATATCTTCCTCATCTACTACCATGTTTCCTCGAAAGCACCTTTCATTCATATTTTTGAAACATTCTCTCTCACTGTTCTTTTGTGTCTATTCTCCTGACAAGCCCTCCACATTTTTCATCTCATGTAATATACGTTCGTTTTTGGAGGGCCTATCAGATGTGCAGCGTGTGCCGCCTCTACTACCATTCATACGTGCGATCCATACATAAGTAGGAGTAATCCCAAACTACACACATGAAATGCGTTCACATAGAATGTGTACCATTTGATTATATAATGATTACGATAAATAAAAAGTAAAATTTAGGGCTTTTTCCATGACATACACTTAATCTTCTCCTCGCTATATCGGTTATGTATTAATTAAACAAAAACCAAAAAAAAAAAGGAAAAAGCATGTGATTACATTGTTACCAAGCGTTATTAAGTTTGCTTGATAGTTTTCTCTTTCTCAACCGTTCACCCCATATCCTTCATTTATTTCCATTTGAAAAAAAAAATACAATTACACATTGTCTTTTTAGAAATAGAATAAAATATTTAATTCTCCTGGTTGCAAACATTTACATTATAATAATAACAATGTCGAAAATGTGGAGAAAAAAAACAAAACCAAAGATAATAATTGGATTTCTCATTTACTCTGTTTTAACTTCAAGCCATCTGAACACGATTATTTGATAAATTCAGAAGCTTCTTCTGAACATTAATATCCTGACAGGTTCAGAGCGCTAATACTCAATATCAAATATTTAATTACACGGTGTTTTCTGTCATTTCTCCGCTTCTCCGGCCCCGGGGTCGCAAAAGCGCTCGGACTTATTTTCCTATGTGTTAATTCATCGATACTATACTTAACTTCACACTGTATTATAAAGCTGAATCCTTTTCCAAGCTTCATGAAATATAGAAATGAAAGGATTTACATATTCGTCTTTTGCCGCAATCGATAGCAGTTGAAAAGACGTAAATATTCTTGAGATATGACACTTAGATAATGCAATTTTAAATTTTTTTTTTTCGCATGGGGCAGTGATGAATTTGTAGGGGATAATCCATATTTTACTTTCAGCTTTAAATTCGAACTTGACAACGAGGGTCAAACGTGACCCATCATAAACCTTAAATATTAACATGTTTAAAGTCAGTTCAATTGTGAGCACATGAATACAATTTTGCCATTTTTCTTCATTACCCGGTCGAGGAAAGTCATTCATGAGCAAAATGTTCTTCGGTAATATTTTGTTTACAGTTTGATATCAAGTAGAATTTGTAATGATATTTTAGGTTATTCGTCCCCCACCCGTTCATAAAAAAGGGAAAAGTTTCTGATACAATATTCAACATAATCGTGACCATACATGTCTGGGAGAGTATGACTTATAGATTTTGAGTTAATAAACTGGCATAATGGTTAGATAATATTCAAAGACCTTTTTCCAGCCATTAGTCCCACCCATAACCTAAAGCAAAAATATAAAAATCGATTTATGTAACTATGAAATAATTATAATAACATTTTTTTTTATCTGAACCGATTCATGACTGTCATTATTTCTTTAAGTGGACTTAAAGATACTTTGACATGATTGTAATATTCTTTTTCATTTTGATACATAACATGGTCACTGGTATCTCCCGTGAGTAAAACCTGAAGACAGGTTGACTGGCCGCCATCTTAAGGCTCGATGACTCAAGTGTTTTGATTGTCCATCTCCTTGGGCTTGAAGAAGAGTCTTACTCTAAAAGAAGTCATCAGTACAGCTCCCTCTGTCCCAAAGGCAACTATAGAGACAGAAGATAATACGGAAAGTATAACGATTTTATTGACATATTGAAAGGAGAGACGAGTAAAGAGTAAGGGGAGTTATTAATATTTTCAGAGGAGGATGACCCTCTTATCAATGTCATCCCCGTGAGCGGGTATCCCTACCCATGGTCTATGAGGACTCAGGTGAATGTATTTGGATGGTGGTCAGGGTTACTATGGTAACAAGAGATGCCTTCTAGTATGATCCATATGAGATGGAAAGTGCAACGGTCAAGTGTCTTCCATGCGATTTCAGTTGCGTGCTATGGATTCGAAGGCAACACTTTATGTTCAATTTGGTGAAGTCTTATAGGTGATGACTATCAAACAAAAGCTGTTTTTGCTTAATGTTGAGGTGTATACAAACGTTAAAGGAATTTGATCGACAGTGTATTTTTGTGTGTGTGTGATTAAGAGAAATACGGAACCTAATTTATGGTAGTTATTGATTTTACGCGAAAGAGAAAACCCAAACAAAGTTCAAATTTGTAACATATGTAGTGTAAATA
This sequence comes from Paracentrotus lividus, assembly GCA_940671915.1. Lineage (NCBI taxonomy): Eukaryota > Metazoa > Echinodermata > Echinoidea > Camarodonta > Echinidae > Paracentrotus > Paracentrotus lividus. The sequence continues at coordinate 8,778,922 of CALNVZ010003435.1, read as the reverse complement.
AGAATTAGAAGAAAGCAATATTTGATTTGAACTTCTTTTCACTTATTTATCATGATTTTTGTCTACCCATGAATACAAATTGCTTAAGCGAGTAAGCTTTTTTTCGGGGGACATCAGGACGTACATGTGTTCCAGCACAATTACCTGATTTAAAAAACACGAAGGAGTGAAATGTTCATATCAAAGTGATATTGAAACATAAATCAATGAATATAAATATAAGCGAAATAAAGCGAACGCATCCAAAATGAATTGCGGTCTTTTTGGGCGAAATTAAACTTTGCTATCTACCGTAGATTGGAACTCATTATCAGTATAAAAAAATTATAGGAAAAAAAACAACTTATTATTCTAGATTAATGAAGGATTGTAAAATCAATATGCTGAATTGGATGCATTATGAAAACTGGTTATCCTTTCAACAAACAGAAATTCCCACCCGAAACCAAATAACATTACATCGTGAATAGAGCATGTAAATTGGGGATTAACGAAGAGAAATTGACCGGCTACCGTTGATTGAAATGCTTTAATGTACATGGGGAAAGATTGATGTCTATTCTTTCATGTGATAGTGGTGTTTATTGTGACAAATATTCTACACCCTTTGTTTTAAATATTCCCTAATTAAGAGGATGGATTAAACGGAATACCCTCCAGATAAATCCATTATGATATAAATTGAATTAAACTGGAAATTTATCGAATTGATCCAATATCAGACAATTCTAATTCTAGTTTTCTAGATTTCCCTGTAAGAAACGAAGTATTATTTTAACGAAGAGGAAGATGAAACAGAATATGCCAGACGAGATGTGGATGATTATGACTGTTGAACCTTCAAGTTTACAGCTGCATTGGTCATGTTGGTGGGATTGTGTAGTCATTCGTGTCAGCGCTGTGGATGAACTCGAAATCTAATTATGCATAAATGGCGAAGGAGATAAATGAAACATTCAATCACTTAAAAACTCCAATTTCTCTATAGCATACTGTTATCATGACATACCCCATGTTCACAAAGCTAATCAAATGCTTCAGAGAGGTTCCCAACCACATAGTTAAAGTTTGGGGTATATAGCTCTATGTTCCCAACCCTCTCTCCCACATGTGTCTGCAAATGGATCCGTGCTTTAACTGCATATCTTTACCGGTATTATAATAGGGATTGAGGACCCCTCTGTGCATATTGACTCTTCTTCCGATCCGAATGTGTGAGCAGCTTTAAAGTCTTCCGTCAATATGTTCTGGAGATAGATGTTGTACCGAGAGCCGGGTAGGTTTAAAAGCACTGGTCGTTGATGTACTTACCAAACTCATAAGAAAATGGCATTACTTTGGTTTCAGCGTATACGCCCCACTGATCATTGGCTCATCATGGCTAATCCAATCAAAATGTGATTCACCACTAGTTGATAACATTATCTTTGTCTATTTTATAATCGTAAAAATAAGATAGTCCTCGATCATTGCCATGTGACCAAGTAGCTGTAATTCCTCCTCAAATTCGACTTTATGACAGTAGCGTTTAATATTGGTATTGATTTGAAGAGTTCTTCTGAACTCTGAATTTTATACCAAAGCGCACCAATATTCAAAAGTCACGGAAGTGGAAGAATCATTCTATGACTCAGGAATGGACTGTGTAAATGTATGAAATCTTTCTTTGTTGGTATTGCTTTAAACTGGACGAAGAGATCTGCAAAGTGCAAATCAGGACATTCACCTTTAGGTCTCCTCTGATATTCATGATTGGTGATTTTGAAAATTATCAGTTGCTCGTTATTGTAAAAATAAAAAGATCGCTAAATCCGAATATTTTTCAGTCCGAAGTCCGAACACACACATTTCCTACAACTGAAGGTTCGATTATCCGAAAATATAATAAGGTTCGTTGTTGACATAATGATGCAATTTCAGAAGGTTCGATATTCCAAAATTTTATTAATCCGAAAGTAGGGATTTTTTTTTCTATTCGGAAATGAACTAGGGTTCAAGAATCCAAGGATGAAATCTCCCCAAAACTACATGTATAACCCAAATTTTTATTCGCACCTGTAAGAATAGCTATGAAAGCTGATGTTAAATATACACGTTTGTTCTTTTTTTTTTCTCAAAATGATAAAGAGCGGTTTGGTTGTATATAATGAAATTTGACAATCTTTTTTTCATGTTACATTTTTTCAAAGTCAGGTATAACTTGTGAATCCTTTTTCGGTAAATTCACCACTCTAAATAACCCTTTAGGCTAAATTTTGCTCGAATTGAGAACAATAATTATTGTGCTTGATTTGCAAATGAAACCATGTATTTAGAACCCGGTATGTGATTGGCAAACTATAGCACATTACTTCCATCAATTTGATTTATATGAATGGGACGTAGTATGTAACTCTCTTTCTCTCTCTCTCCGATAAATACCGTGAGTATTCTCGGAGTCTATGCACGCAACACCCTTCTCCTTGTAAATTGCAAATGCATCGCTAAGAATTATTAGCATGATTAGATCTCACGATTATTCACCCATTTGATTCATCAGACGACACTTTGAAAGTCAGAATAGAGTGGCTACATTATTCAAAACCTAGTAGCATTTAGCAATATTGTATTCCTAAATGCTCATTGAATATATTGCATTGATTCCGATAGTTTGAGATCATTCATTTATGCGGCGGTCACAACTCACCGTACCTTCGATGTTCAACTCCCTACGATGGACTTCGAAAATTCGTGCAGCGGAGGTACCTTGTAGGTACAATGCATGTACGACGTGCAGGAAGTTTTTACAATACCCTTACCACAGAAACGCAGGAATCGCAAAAGTTGACCAGGACCTGTGCGTGCGTTGTACATGCAACGCATGCTACGTTGATGGCACGTGCCCCGTAGCCTACGACGAGTTGTGACCGCCGCATTATTTATCTCCTAATGTACAACTTTTTAGAAATTGGGGTGCAATTTTGCACCCTAATTTATTTAAAGGGATTAAGTAGTTATCTTAATTCAGACGCATAGTCGCATTAAATCGAAATGCTAGAACAAAACTCATTTCCATTGTGGATGCCTACCTTTCATTGCTCTTCTGAGCGATCACGAAGATATCCTTTGGCGTCTCAAAATATAGAAAACCCCAGCTTGTAGCCTGGCTAATTTCAGGAGGTAAACACCCAGTGAATTGCGCGTCTTAACCAAACTAAGATGGCGATCAGATGAAATGTTACCGCCTCCAGGCGTGACACAGCCCAGAAACGTGCACTTGCTTCGGGCCATGTTCCCATTGCTATTATCAATAAGATAATTTGATGATACTGCAGTGTACAGCCCCTTTAATACATAAGAATCGCTCTCATTGGAGTAGTGCGCACAATTGACAGGGAGCAAAGAGCGCGAGGTTCATTTTATGGCGGCAGCGGTGGGATCGGGGTTTCTGGCTTTAATGACCTCGGGCTAAATCGGATCTGGAATTACACCGGCAATCCCACTCCATAGAACATTCTGTGAGTAGCTCACTTTAACTTGAACTTTACAGGTCTTCAACATGTCTAAACCGTGAATGGTTTTGGTTCTCTGACGGGGAAAATGAAACGGTACACGATGTCGTCCTGTCGAGTTACCGACATCGCATCCGACTACTCTTAAGCACGGATCACATTAAATTGTCTCGTCTGTTTTTGTTACAGAATATTTGAAGTTTCATTGAACAACAGATATAGGATTAACAGTGCTACGAGCAAGCTTCATGGTTATGATATTCTCAATAAAAAGAATCCACCCGGGTATATAATCATGATATTACAGACAACGTGATGACATGCAATACCTTGAAAGGGAGACACGCACAATTATTTGCAGGTGTCAGTATTATATCCAAAGAATGCTATTACTTATTACGTTAACCGCATCAACCCCATTTCGAGCCCCCCTCCCCCCCCCCCCCAAAAAAAAAAAAAACAAAAAAAAACAAACAAACAACCAAACAAAAAAAAAAAAAAAACAAAACAAAACAAAACCAAACAAACAAAACAACAGCAACACCAAAAATACTTTAAATGACATGCATATTTTACCCGATAGATTTCACTTACAAAGTCTGTAATCCATTTTGATAAGTAGCTGAAACAAAATTATCTTCAGAAGATTGATGTATATTTATCGCGTTCAAGTTCTGTTTTTGAAATATAAACTCTGTTCCTCATAATAGTGCGTCATACTCACCCACAAAATCGTAAATATTTCTTTCATATCCCTTTTCATCATCTTTTTCTTTTCTCCTTTTTTCGTTTTATCTGATTTTATTACTCAAGGCAGAAGAAAGGCCACAGGTAACATTCGTGTGTCTCATTACCTGCATGGTGAAGTCCCACATGCTTGATTTTGTGCATGGTCAGATATGGTCTAAAAATTATAAAACGTGGTCTCACTCCTTCCTTGAGCATGGTTGCCTTACTGTCAGATCAAAACCTAAGTACGCCACTCAGCATGCTCAGTTCAACAAATCTAACATTTTGAAAACAATTTATACAACAAAATGCATTCCAGTGCACCTGGTCTTATTTTCCTTATGATATCTCAATAGAACATATAATGGTGAATGTTAGCTAAATGTGAAACTATATATATACATATATATATATATATATATATATATATATATATATATATATATATATATATATATATATATATATATATATATATATATATATATATATATATATATATATATATATATACGTATATATAACTATAGCTGCACTGTAATCATAAAGAAAAAAAGAACATGCATTGTTCGAAAACCATTTCTCAATTAATATAGCTCAACCGTAAAAGGGTAAATCAATCCCTTACGATGAAAGCCAAAAAATTAAACAAATCCATAAAGTTTTAACCTATACATGTCAAAGTAAAATAGATGGTGGATGTTAATTTCTCTCCCCTCTTTCAGTCCGGATCGGACATTCCAAATTAATTTGAAAGAGAAAAGAGAAACCAAAGAACAGTTTAAAGTTTTGGATTTCAAAGTTCATTGGTCTTAAAAGATTCTTCAAGCGTGCTTAAACTTTTAAGCAGACATGAGTGAATCAATGCAACTACATTTATTGCTTTCTACTCATCAGCAGTCTGTCGGTAATACTCTTCAACCTTTCTGTCTGAAAGTTGGTCAACTGCATGAGATAACCTTGTCCTATGAGACCCGTGTATGATCAAAGGGATAGCAATGGTAGTTCTTTTTCATTACTAAACTTCATCGATATTAGTTTGTCCATCTCAAATAATATGTACGTTATATATTAAGCTTGGTATTGAAAAATGTTGTCTCCCGTGAGAACATGAAATACCTAACCCTGACGATTTCTTTTAAGAGAAAGAAAAGATACAAAATAATTTGGATTTCTCAAGTCTGTTTCCGATCACTACATTTCCATAAATGCCCATGTTCGTAGTAACAAATTTTATATTCATTTGATCATGTTAAAATGCGTGGAACATGTTGGTTCGTTCATGAGGCCATCGAGATGAGTTGTGAGACCGTTAAAACGTGTATTATAATGAAAGTACATGCCATAAGATATGTTATATCAACTGGAGATGTTGCCTTTTTGTATACTTGTCAAAATATAACAAGAAAATATGATTCCTATAGTTTTCATCAGGTATATTATAGCTCACAATCAGCTCGTAAAATCAGAAAATGCAAAGGTAAATGTACTTCTCAATCAATAATTGATGCTAATATTTTATGGGTGACATAGTTTCACACTCTTAACCCGCAGGGTTTTCTTGTTGTATCAATATATCAATACCGATATTTCTTTTCTGCACGGAGCGACAATTACTTTTGCCTCAGCGAATCAAAAGAATCACAAAACGTCAATATGAATGTTTGCGTCGAAAAATACTTCTTTGTCAAGATTTTACCATTCAAAACATCTCTGAAAAGACGCCTATATTGTTGTGCAAGTTCAAGAGCGGCACCGGCTTTTGAAGTCGGATCGCTCCATTTTCGATTGGTTGAACGACCAATCACAAAGTGTGTCTACCACTAATCATCGTGTCTGAGCAAGCAATAGCATGATGAGAGCGAGAGAAAACAATTATTAAAAGTCTGAAGGTGTCGAATGATGTCAGTGAACTAGAAAATTTGGACCTCAGTGACTGTCATCAAGCAACATGAGCGAGCTCTATTAATCATCATATTAACAACCCGCCATTTGTAGACCTCTTATTAAATTCATTCCCGACTGATTAAGTGTACATATTGTGATCATCATCAGGAAAAAGAGAAGAAGAAGAGGGTAAATACAATGCTAATCCTGGCATCTATTTGCTCAATAGCAGTGGCACAAAGTTGATAATATTATAAACTACACCACGCCAGATTAGGCCGTCTCAAAAGCCTGTCGGTCCTGGCTTGCTCGACGTCAGGGCGGCGAAGAACAAAGAACCATACATCGCCTTCAGTACCTGAGACTGAAGGCAAATAAATGTCTCCCGCCTGGGGCTTTTATTTCCTCTAAACTGAAACGGAGAAGTAAAATCGGATTAAAATTAATTTCCATCCGCTAAAAATGGAGGGTATTGTTGAGAGGTGGGTGTGTGGTGAGAATCATTCGACGCACACGATCCGGGAAGATTTCATTTCGGACATACGGTCTCATTTTGGGAGATGTATTTCATAAACCCCTGAAGACGAGTTAATATTTTAGGAAAGGATTATACCCCCACGTCGGGTTCGTGTGTATGGTGCACCTGCTTATGATATGTAGACAAATGAACAGGGACATAATTCTCACAGAACCATCATATAATCCCCAAATTGTTTGTCATCCTTTTTATTCAAGTTTTATCGACCATGTTAATGATGAGCTGAATTTGATCATACCAAGCAATCAAGCTATTCAATACATTTTCAAAAGGAAGAATGTCGTTTTCGACGGTTTGGTAGGATTTCCCAAAGTCAATTTCGTGCACATGTTTTAACTTTAAAGTCTGTTTCTTCAAAGAGATGCAGACTGATGTTTAGATGTTGTGAGTACTCTTCTCATTGGTCACAACATTAATAATTATTTTGTAGGGTAAATGATGCCAAAGAATACTACATGAATTGTATCTTGAAAAGGTGAAACAAAATAGTGTTTGAGTTGATTACATGTATCTCCTTTTTTCAGTTTATTTTAAAATCACGAGCACACTATAGGTATAACGAGTTAATATTTTGATAAAGGATAAGTAACTCGAGACCCAGCACATAATATTGCGCTACTCAAGACACGGCGGTTGTGGCGTATTTTTCTCCTTGCACTGATACGTTGATGAGTTGCTTCCACGTGACCAAGTCCGTTCACATCTAAAGTGGCGCCATGTATAAGTATGGCTTACGTAACATTAATGGGGCAATGAGTGTGTGTGGGCATACAGAAAGCGAAAAGGGATCGTGATCATTGATGGGTCCTTGGCTTCCTGTTATATGACGTAAATGATGTTATAAGTAACATAATATAATTCACTGCATGTTCCGAATTATAGTCTTTGTCATGTCTGTATTCATGGTATTGGAAATATCTCTTTCCAGCTTTCCTCTCTGCGTTTAAGACCGCTCCAGAGTCAATTTAACCTCTAATTCAAATATCATATAACATGTAATTATTTAAAGTATCAGGACAACTACCTCTTGGACAATTACCCCTAGGACAACTACCCCCAGGAATAGGGTTAAGTGTAGAGTTATGAGTAGATTTTTTGTGTGGGTATTCATGGTATTGGAAATATCTGTTTCCAGCTTTTCTCTCTGTGTTTAAGACCGCTCCAGAGTCAATTTAACCTCTAATTCAAATATCATATAACATGAAATTATTTCAAGCATATCAGGACAACTACCCCCAGGAATAGGGTTAAGTGTAGAGTTATGAGTAGATTTTTGGTGTGGGTAGTTGGTCGGGAGTAGCTGTCTCGGGGTAGTTATCTTAGAGCCGATTGAGAGAAAATACACATTCTCTCGTTCTTTTAATTCCTGGGTGAGAAATTCACACTACAACTTCGACAAGTTATTACATAAAAGCCCACATGGCTTCTTTAAATTGTGATTATGATACCCGCAATTTTGTTAAGAAAGTTAAATCGTGTATGTCCTTTATTTCCTTGAGGCTTACAGCAAAGCAAAGCTAAGCAAAGAAACGTCCAGCAACAGAGAGAGAAATATTGAGACATCGAGAAAAGGTGATAAACTACCAGAAGAAATAGGTTTTCAAGAAACCTGGAAGCTAAGCCTCTACCCAAAACTTGTCAATGACAAGATACATTAATGCTTCGAAGGCACCTACTCATAAATACACTTCCGGGCAAAAATCTTGATTTCTTTATAGTTTGACTTCTATCCTGTGATATCCTCTTTCGTTTCCTTCTAACCAACCCACAACTTTGAGCAAATATTATCCAAACAACAATGTTGGTTCTGCTTGGATGTCAACAGGCGATTGAACAAGAAGCAAAGAAATATACATGCTCGCTTCAAGCTATACACTTGAACATCTTCTAATACTGTGGTCACACCTGTAAGATTTATTACCTCTGACTTCCCATTCGCTGTATTGCAATTTCTTGGTCGGTGGGTGGTTAGTTTAGAGTTGGTAAGCAAGAAATGCGATTATACTTGCCCTGCTTGCAGTTCCAGCTAGTTTCTTAATCCATACTTTTAATTGCCTACGAGTGAGTTCATTATTGAGAGACATGTGCATGACTGCCAGCTGCAGTTGCAAGTTAACAGTGGTTAGAGCATTGGACTCATAATTGCAAGGTTGGTATGGTATGGTTTTATTTTCCGTATAAAAATCAAACATGATACATGATACAGAGTAATAATATGACATAATATAGATACGGAGGGAACACTCTATTCAGAACCATTAATACAATGGCTCTGTTCTTCCTAGAGGTCCGCAGTACTACAAACATATAAGCATTATGAAATTAATTTTTAGTTCGAATCCCAGTTTGGCCATTATCTCCACTTATTTCTGTCATCTGTCAGGTCAGCCACTATGACTGATTAACTTAGACGTTAAATGGTTCCTATGTAATTGGTTATACATCAGCTTGGTGGATCAGCTTTGAAAGCTGCTTTCCGAGTTCCTGGATACAGGTGTTACTTTAACAGAAACATATTAAACAGAAACAGATAAATACTGCTTTAACTGATTTACGGTGCGATAGCCTGATTAATGATTAATGTTGTCTTATCTTGATAATCAAACATGACTGGGGGGGCATTTCATCAAAGGACTTGTCGGACATTTTTCCCGAAAAATTTGCTCTCAGCCAATCAGATGCAAGCATTTCAGTAGCTTATAACAGTTTGTCGGATAAAACGTCCGACAAGTCCTTTCATGAAACGCCCTCCTGTTCTACCTTGTTTCTCGCAGACTATCTACTGGTATCGATACCTTCCCTCTCGCCTCTTAATATTGCTACCGATTACCACGGGCGCCAATCCGAAATCATGAATATTCATATCGATGACGTCGCTCGTGGCTAGTGTGCACTCCAAAGCATATCAAACTTATTATGGTCTCAAGTTACAGACCTTTCACCTAAAATTTGATTTCTGAACTCGTTGACAAGCTGAACCTAAAAGTTTAGATATTGATTTTTGTCAGTTTGTATATTTATATACCAACATATGATACTGGGGTATATTGTTTCAGAGTAAACCCACGGAAAGAACTTGCGCTATCTCATAAATAAACAGGTTAAATTGATACTATTGCAACAAAAAAAATGTGACAAGGTAATACTATTTTCGTAAATATTGCAAGCCAAAAAAGAAAAAATGTAACAAAAACAGTCACCAACATTAACATTACTTTAAAACCAAAGTGGGAGATGATTTTTGATCGAAAGTTAAAAGCTGTAGAAATATGCCTACCTTTTTTCAATCCCCTCTTTCGATCCCATATCGCTTCCTTTCACCCCCATATCCACCTATCTCTCTCTCATTCTCTCTCTCTCTCTCTCTCTCTCTCTAACTCTCTCTTTCTCTAATTTGAAAAGATAATTATACAAAAACTAACGTCCACGTCTCTGACAAATATATTTACTCATTATTAATTGCCTCTCAAATAGTCAGAATAGTCACACCCCAAAACATGACATATTTCAAACCATGATAACGATAATTTGATGTCATCTGTGAAGACTTCCCAACCAAGTTCGTCGGTAGCCGCGGGAAAAAAATATGACCAAAATTTATATTTGCAGACGACACGGGGTCGGGTGACCCCATGTGCGCAAACACGACCGCCATTTTGTCACAAAAGTAAATTATATTAACTCATTTCTCACAAGGAACTAGACGTCAAAATAATGCATTTGTCGTGATGTATTGTGGAAACAACTTTTTAAACGAAGAATCTGGAGCGCCAAGAGAGTTCTGATAATGATGATGAGAAATGGTGGAGAGAGAACAAGACTTAGCGGAGACGAATTAATAGTAGACGAACAAATGGGGTTAATAGGGTCGTCGTGTTATTTTTGTTAGCTGGAACGGTACGTTCACATTGTTGCCTGGTGAATGGTGGCTGCATGTGGTTCATCATGCCATGCGAATTTGAGGAGTGTTGGGAACGAAATTATCGAGTATCCTCGTCTTATCAGCTAGTGATAACTACACTATTTAATATGAATGTTGTTCAATTTTTATTTTTGTTACTTGGTTTGTTTGTTTGGGTTTGGGGGCATTTAGTGGCACTCTCAATATTACATAAGACAAGTTGCAACCATTCGATTCAAACAACTGGAGATAATTTGTCTAACTAGCAAAATGATTCGGAATTCCGTATATCAAGGATATAATGTATACGCACGGGAAAGGTACACACACACTGGTAGGATTTTGATAATCGGGTTCTTGATTCTTGATCTGAAAATGGCATTGAATAAGGATCAAATCATCTAGCCTCGTCCAGCTCCATACATATTTTATATATATATTCAATTTGAATTTGAAAACTCTGCACGGATCTGTAAACTGCAATAGAAATAGAAAACCATTACTGGCAGTGCGGATGTTCCCTACGATGCAGAAACACTATCCTCACCACGTGGCGCCGCCTTTCCGTGAATGGCGTGGCGCGTAATGAATTATGGGATATGTTGTCCTTGTCCGTTTTCGTAAAGATCATCATTTACCCTCGTTCTGCGCAGAATACAAGATGCGAGAATTGAAAGCTGATTGACTTATTTATCACATCAAGGTTGTTTCGATTGGGTTTTAAAATATGATGGGGCTCGTGTTTATATAGAATGTTAATGTATATAACATGCCTGTGATTAAAGTGGTTTGAAAAGGCTCTAACATGAAACACTAAATGGGTGAAGAAATATCACCCATCATTTGACAGACAAAGCGTTTTTATTATTATCATTAATGTCATTCATTTTATATTTGAAGAATATACAACTAAAATGAAATGGTCAAGGCAATAGAAGAAATCTTGCTTGTGTATTCTTTTAACCCGCATTATGTCATTATGTCATTTTATCAGTCTATTTTTCTGATATCAATCATGATTGTCAATATAGCGCTCAATATAATTATTTAAAAAGCTTAGTGCTATTATTATCACCCTGCTATTATGACTATTGATGATTCAATCAAATATCCTTGTACTATTGGATTTGTCTTTACGTGAATATGTCTAAATAGTAACCCCTTCGGCTAGCTCCCCAAACGCAATTTTAGTAGCATGATTAGGAATGGCCCAATTAATGTACATGTACTTAACCTAATTTAAGGGTAGCGCCTAGCTTCCGGCATCGTTTGATATCTGGTGCGAAAATCGAGTATTAAAATTGTATATTAATAAAATTGCATTAGTTCTGCATGTTGGAAAAGGAAAATAGTGGATTGGGGTTATTGAGTTTATAAACGAATAATCTATTTCTGTGTATAAAAAAAAATAAGATAATAAAATTCTATGTTATGCTGTCTGGGAGGTACTGAATCTCCGTGCTTTTTGATAAAAATAGAGAATCTTGCCAGTGGCATTTGGTAAAGGAGGGCAAAGACCCAGATACACACATCTGTTACAATTTCTCGCTAATTTGAAGCAGGTTTTTGGAAATGATGTGTCTGCATGTTTTAGAAGATGTTAGACATCCTCAAAGCCGACTGGAGGCGATGTTCTCAATCACATACTTCAATGCGTGAGAGATTCCACTATTTCACTAATAAACTGAAGATTTGTGAATATGATGAAGTAGAACTGGAAAAGATGAATTATTAATGAGTCATTTGCATGATTGAAAAATGTGGTATGGTTCATGAATGAGATAATTCTTTGTTCATCCTAATCTACAAGTTTATTCCTTTAATTCAGGCCCGAGAGAACGCAGCTTTGCAGCCCCATAATCGTTTTCGAAATTCGTATTTGTATTAATACTCTTTTCCCCCTTCCACTTTCATTTACATCCTGCAATTACAAACTAAATGTAAAGTAGGCATACACTAAAAACTAAACATCTTAAGTCTATTGTTTTACAATTCGACTACAGCCATTATCACTATTTACGTCTCGTTATATAATTGACTAACTATATGCATAATGATACTTAGCAGTATTCTGTTTCAATTCGGGAACTATGCAACATTAGGTTATTAGTGCATCACCGTTTATCATGCCAATCTAAATTATTAGCATATTCTTAAAGATTTTAGTACTCTCTTTGTCTTCTTCGCTAAGCTATTTTTATCCTCAACTTTCTCCGTTCTGATTGAATATTCTGTCTACCAGTAATTTGAATAATCAATCGATAAGTTGGGGGAGGTGGGGCGGCGCGGGGGGGCGGGGGCGAGAGGGGGGGGGTCTGGGGAAAAAAAGGTGAGAGAGGGGTAAGGGGGGAGTCTCGCCATGGAGAGCTGGGTGGGTGTGAAGTAGAAGGATGGGGTGGAGGTGGAAAGGAGAGGCCAGGAGAAGACATTTTGTCTGGAACCGTCGCCTGATTCCACAGCCTGACAGATGTCTTTAATGTGTTCTTGAAGATGTGACACTGGAGAGCACATGGTACATGAAGGTGATCATACTCGCAACCATCAAGTCTCGGGCTCTGTAGCGTTACATGATCTCATCGTGTGAGCCTACGAGGGTGAATCCAATAGTCGTTGATTTCGGTTATGTCTTCATCAGATTAGATGTTTTAAAATGGGCCAACAAATGAAATCGCAAAATATATTGTCTCTGAGCACAAAAAGAGGAAAGGCGGCATCATTAGATTCCATCAATGTCTCCATTTGAGAGAGGGGAATGGCGGAAAGGAGAAGAGAGCGAAAATGCTGTGAATTTGGAAAGGTACCGGGAAAGTGTATGGGTAGTCTAGAGTTTCATTAAGGTCTCATTGAGTCTGTCTGGAATTGAGATGGGTATGGAGTGGTCATTATCTGCATCCTCTCTCCATTGTATTAGTAGGAGGAGCTTTTTGCCCCATCGGGAGAACATAGATTGCAATTGGATTACTGCCCCGCCTATAATCACCCTACGGAATCATGATGTCCAATATGTTTAAGTAACTGGGGATGTTCGCATAGCCAATGTGGTATGTCAGGCTTAATTTGCTATGTAAACTGATCTGGCTAGGTTGGCAAAGTGTGTCCGTACGATTAACAGAGAAAATCTTGCCATGTTCCTTGAGGTGCAAGGAGAGACGATGTTTTGTACATCATCTCTTTTTATGAAGTTCATTGGACATTTTGAAATCAGTACTTAATTTCGTCGAAGGCCCACTACTTCCCGTTTTATAATTTCGGCTTCGCTTCTTTGATTTCGGGCGCACCCTTAAACGGAGGACACCTTCGGCTATCATTGTCTCTTTGGCATCTCATTTCCAATTCATGAAATATGAATATTCACTTTTTTATCATCTTTACTGTTTCATATTTCTCTGCCTCTCTCGTTCTCTCTCTCTCCCTTCCTCTCTCTATCTATTTTATTATCTATCTATCTGTCTATCTACATTTATTTTCTCTCTGTCAGTACACGCCACTTTTCGTCCCCTCCTCTATTTCTGACAGATGTTGTTCTTATCTCTCTTTCTGTCCACCCCCTGTTCTTAATTATCTACATTTTCATTCTTTTCTAATCTCCATAGAACCCCTCTCCGAACGCCAATTTATTCTCTTTCCAATACATTTCCTCCTCCCCTCACCAGCTCACGCACACTATGTTCTCGCTTCTCCTCTCTCTCTCTCTCTCTCTCTCTCTTCTCTCTCTCTCTCTCTCTCTCTCTCTCTCTCTTTCGTCTCTCTCTCTTCTCTCTCTTCCCCTCTTCTTTATCTCTATTTTTCGTCTTTTGTCCTCCTTTCAATTCCAGTATACACACTCCTTTTCTGTCCCTTTATTTACCCCCCCCCATCTCCCTTGATTTTTTCTCCCTTTCCTATTCTCCATGTATACTCCTCATCCGAGTAATCCACAGGTCCAATCTTGCTCTGCTCCAGTGTAAACCACTTCAACATCTCCTTAGATGACCCTGTCAACATGACCCCCTTTTCCCCGTAAGCCCTCCCCTGTTATATTTCTCCAATCTTCACCCGCATCCCCCCCCACCTCCATCGCATCCTCATTCCAGTAACCCATGCATGAGGGAAAATAGGGAAAATTACAAACTTTGTTTCATACGCCAGAATTGTCCCTATATTGCTGCCTATAGCTGCGCTGAAAATACCATGAGCCCCTTTGTCGTAGTTTCTTCTTTACAGTGATCCCAAACTTAGCTGCCATCTTCTGCCACTTTTTCCTTTAGAGCCACTTTTCCACTTATATGTTTGCCTCTATAACGCCAAAAGCGTAAGTGTACAAAAAACCACTTCACATCTCATCTAGATAAAAAGAGGATTATCTCTTTCTTCAATTATCCACCCTCCCCCTCTTTATTCCTCTATTACCCCTCCCTCTCCCTACCCCCTCAAATCACCCATGTCATCCTCATTCTAATAACCCATGTGACCTACCTTCTTCTAACCCCAAACCACTTCACATCTCATCTAGATGTACAGGGGAACCTGTCAAACAATGTGGTTACCCGTGCCACTCATTGTGACGTAGTTTCTGGCTCATATTTCATGCCCAGGTCACACCTCTGCCCCTCTTAACCGACCTATAACTCGCTGTTCTTGGGAGTGCAATATTTTGATTGATTTGAAATCGATTTCGTCGGTTAAACTCGGGCGTTTCGAAAGCCAGAACTCTGTGTAAACAGATTTTAGTCAATTTTTTTTTCTGGCTCTCAACATACCAAACAAAGAAAAATATACAACGTTCTTTAAGTCGATCACTCTGACAAATCTCTTTAATATTCTAAACATCATAATTTGATCAAATGATCTCTTCTCTATATTACCCCGAAAGTAATAAACATCAAAGAAATAATTAATATCTTTTGACGCCTCAGTGTTTGAATCTTCGTTATTTTCATTGAAATCCAAACGGAACTGAAGATATGAATTGTGAGCAAATACACAGTTGTTAAGTTATTCATAACGGAGAGTGATTTTCTTGGCAGCTTATAATGGCGAAAGGGTTTAAGTTGGAGGACAGTTATTTTACAATCTAGATCAACTCATTGGCGTGCATCAATACACGACAAATCAGGCGACCGATCTTGATTTGATTCTGTCGGAGTTGGCGCTACCCAGAAAATTGGCGCGACGTTGGAAGAATTAACCTGTGACCCCTGGTCTGGCCATCAAGTCGTTGCCCCTTCTTCCAAATTTTGACTTCAAACCCCTCAGATGTAGCAATAGCTGATTGTATTGTTCGATTGAATGTTCACCGATTGTATATCCTTCAATCTGCAGGCTTCTAAATTTTGAATATTTCTACTGCTTTTGTTTTCGCTTATCGTGAAAACAATCTAACAACCAACTCTTAATCCTTCATACATGATGGTAGTCTCGTCGTGTTCAATAATAACATTTTGATATTATTTTGGTATGCCCTAAAAGGGGATTTAAAGCTCATGTGAATGTTATCAAGTAAACTAAAAATTAACTCATCTATGATCTATTAGGCAGTGATTCTCTCTTCAAACAGTGGCAAAATGTACATTAATTAAAGATATCTTCACGTTTCTCATTTCAGAAACACTGTGCCGTTTGCCAGATCGTCTACAACGCACGAGAACATGCACCCCCAATTCTACCTCGAATACAACACGAAAACATCGCCTTATCAGGGGGCTGGGTGAGCGTTCATTGCGAGGTTCGACCCATCTACTTTCTAACTCGTCACCTCATCTTCTTCGACAATCAGACCTGGGAGGGCCACTATCATTACTACCGCGACCCGCTTTGTCAGATCCCCAAGTACACCGTTTCTGTCAAAGGAACACGAACATCGGGTGAGCCATCGGCCATTGTAGAGGGCGCCACTAATTTTAGATTCACAAGTCTGGCGATGTATCTGACACCGCAGTGCGACAAGGAAGTGCAACGCTTCAACTCAAAGAATGTCGGGTGCGGGAAGCGCGGCGCGTGGCGGGTCGGACGGACACTCGACGTGACGTCAGCAGGAGGATGTGACGTCATAGGGGTCAACTTACCCCACACGGAGTTCGAGCTGATAAAGACATTGTCGGACCCGGAAGAGGGGTTGTTGCTTTACACGGGTCAACGCCCTAGCGATGGGCGAACACCTGAGACAGAATCCCTCAGAGCTACATCATTCCAAAGCCCTTTAATACATTGCTCAGAGGAGGATCCGTACGAAATAGTATACACGGAGAACTCTGGTGACACAGAGTCTGGTAGCAGCAGACTAGTCACGATAGCAAAGAGCAATATCATTGTATTGAGTGTTTTAGCACTAGTAATAACATCAGCCGTTAGGTGGCGCTCATCATAGCAAAATATGATTTTTATTTTATTTTTTTTATTTTTTTCCTTTGGAAATATTAGATTATAGACGGGGATTGTTTTTTAAATGGCTTCCTGGGATACTATTATTTGTATATAGCATCTATCCATTGTACAATTTTATCTCCAATTATAGAATTTAAAATTTTTTATATTATCTTTTGCACATAATGTAAACATAATTAATTATAAATATGAATCTTCCTCTGAAATTGTATGACTTCAGACAGTATGAAGTCTTTTGCACGTACATATAACTGTTTTTGTATTTACGTTATTGAACTAATGTTAGAAATAAGCTATTATTTTGTATCATTATTGTAAGAACAGAAGTAATATGGCTGCATTATTTATATCTGTATACCACGAAATACACGAAGTGTTCGAGTGTTATGATTATGACATCGACACAACCACGGTCGTGCACTTTTCAGCGTCTGGTCTACGTCGAATATGCCGGTGTCGGAGGCGAAAACGTCCGGCCAGGCGAATCTGCCCGCCATGCGTACTTCACGTACACAAATAAACAATGCCAACCAAGCATCCTCTAACCCCACCCCTTTCTGGTTCCCTATCTGATCATTATAGGATTAATTGAGACAGATTTTCATCATTTATATTCCCTAAGTCTGAAAGCAACGTTAAGATGATGTATGATTATTGGGCTCATTTTCTTTCCCTGAGCTTAAAGTATCCATTTATATCTACACGTAACGTAGGCATGACGGACGGATTCGCCTGGGCGGACGTTTTCGCCTCCGACACCAGATATAGTGCACGTTTTTCAGGCACGCAGGAACAAAATCCAAATAATCGCAGTTGTTGGCAGCCGACGCAGGCTGTGAGACACACTTGGCAAAAACGCGCTCGGTTAGGTTGTCACCATGGCATTGAATGTTTAAAACTGTCTTTCGCACAAATTAATGTCATGCACATTCTTTATAACTATATCTCGTGTGCCATGTAACAAAAAGATACGATAAATCTTACGATTGATATCAATCGTAAGTCTATGGTAAACCATGTAGTGAGAGTCACAATCGTATCGTAAAATTGATCGTTTTTTTTTTTTTTTTTACATGGCACTTGAATGGTTAAATTGTCTTTTATGATGGATATTCAGGTCATATTGAAGCTGTTCAATCAAATGGATTTTCGTGTTAATTCATTTATTCAGAATAGTGCACGTTTTTCACTAAAATGCAATAATCACAATATTTCAGACTTTCTCCTTTAGAAATTATAAGTTGTTGGAAAAAGATATGACAGATATATAATTAGCTTATCACAATGTCGACAAATACATTTTTAAATAAACAAATGAATATTTCAAGCAATATACCCACTGATTTTTCTCAACCAAACATTTTGTAAACACCAATAGTTTTCAGTTATTGACAATAGATTCCTTAATTATTACTTTCCATTTTAGTATTTCTATTGTTTTAAGAAGTTGACAATTAATGCAAATGAAGATGCACAAATAGAAATATAAAATTCTTAGATTGAAAATCAGGAGAATTGATTGATACACTAAATACTGTTTTCAAAAACAAAAAAAAATGTTGTGATGGATTTAGCCAAGAATGTTGATATAAAATGTAACTTTTGGAAAAATGTTTAATAACATTATTGTTATTATCATTATTATTATTTATTTGTTTCACGATCTTTGATAGAAGGAATTTGTTATCACAACAAAAATGTTAACCCTGTGACATTAAAGTACGCATATATTTATGATAATGATAATTGTTTAAATTGTATTGCTTGTTAAATCGATCATGTTTACTCAATACTCATTATCGTACTAATTGGGGGTAAAACATTTGTAAAAGGTGCATACAGGGTACATTTTCCAGAAAATATATATAGTTCTTCTGTTGCAAGCATTATTATATTCCACTCTAAGAATGGAATGAAATTCATCGATGGAATATGACAACAACATTAATGGTGGCCCATGAATGCAACATTTGAATTAACATTATGGAGTCAAAAACATTACCATTGTACTATTACATCTATTCTTGCTATCAAAGTTATTCAAAATTGATCGATGTCAATATATTTAATTGTTGAAAAGATTCAAAACGTAAATCGAGATTAAAACTTTTTTTGGTGTGTTCCCATTCTAATCACTACACATGAAATGGATCAATCATTTTGTTTCCTCTAAATATCACAAAACAACAAATTCCTGTAAATGAAATGATGTGTCAATTCGTAATATAGGTTTCCCGGTCAATTCTAAACTCTTTGCAATGTTTATTTAATTAAAACGTTACCTCATGGAGCGAAACTATCGGTCAATTGAATTAAATTTAAGACTTTTAATCGCGATAACATTTCGGACGAAAGTGCTTATAAGAAATGCCAAATTGATTGGAGATAGTTTAAACTTGACCGGGAAAACCTATATTTATCATATGTGTTTTATAACCATAATACAAGGGTCCGGTATTTTGGCCGTCTTGAAAACAATTTTCTCTATAATTATGTTTGAATCTGAATTATGTAAATATTACGACAATACAAAAAAAAGGCGAAATATGAAAAATGAGAAATCAAGAAAATGTTGTTTAATTTTCTGTTATTCATCACTTGGAATATTATGGGAGGTCGAGAAAGAGAGAGGCGGAGAAAGAGAGAGAGAGAGAGAGAGAGATGAGATGAGATGTAGATATGAGGAGGGTGTGCCTGGATGGTATTTGATAATGTATTGGAGAGATTAAGTCAGAAATGTGAGGTAGAGAGAGAGTGTGTGTGTGTGAGAACAAGAAATTGAAGGGAAGGATGGAGACAGATATAATAGAGAGAAAAGAGTGTCTAGAGTTAAAAAGAATGAGAGAGAATGGAAGTGAGCAAGTACAAGTGACCATGGAAATAAAAAACTTTGTGGAAGCAAAAGACAGAGATAGGCCTAAGATAGAGAGAAGGTGACTTGGATTGTAAGGTATTTTTTTGCACGTCTCGTCCATCCTATCCTCGACTTTTTGTCTGATATTTCAATGTAACTTGCCTAATTTTGGAATTAATAATAATAAAACACGTGAAGAATCGTAGTGAATAGAATTTCACCCTTATTCAACTTGTAAGATATAATCTTTATTTCATTTAATTGTACAAAACAAAATTATCTTACTGCTAGGCTAAGAAAGGCAGATATAGTGTGCTGTAAGCGTCACACCAATATTATTGTTACTATAGCTTGTTATAATCGATTAAAATGCACGATGTATGTTCAGCAATGTAGACACAGGTAAAGCCGTCTTTTTAATTAAAGAGAACATAATTATCACAGAGGGATATATGATCATTGGGGACAACTAAATCGATTTGTTGTTATTATCCCTAATGTCCTGATCAATGAGCATGATAAGTATCAATTCAAAGTCCCTTTTTAATCCCTTGTATGTTGAGGTCTATAAATAAATTACGGACTTGGACTTTTGGATCTATAGTGCTTGATATTCAAAACATAATGGTGATGATGATGAAGATGATGATGATGATGATGACGACGACGACGATGATGATGATAATGATTAAGATGAAGATGATGACGTCGACGATGATGATGATGATGATAATGATGATGATGATGATGACGGTGATGACGAGGAAGATGATGACGATGATGATGATGATGATGATGATGATGATGACGGGATGATGATGATGATGATGATGATGATGACGATGGTGGTGGTGGTGGTGATGATGATGATGGTGATAATGACGGATAAAATTATGATGTTGATGGTGATGGTAGAGATGATGAGGATAATGATAATTTAAATGATGAAATTAATTACGCAGGGGAGGGGGGTGGGACTACTGTATACTTTTCATCTTATATAATATAATTTTAATTTATTTCAATGTATGTCTTGCCGTGATGGCATTTGGCTCTGCCGAGACAAGACCATTTTTCGTCTTTCGCCCAGTCCTAAATTTAATTTGCATTTCTGAGTATTTTAATTCACTGTCATTATGTTCATTTGTTATATATATTCATCTATTATATTTGTTTCTTGTGTATTTATGCTCAGAATTTGAATTAATTAAAATTGAAAACCTATAATATGGAGAAAAAAGATGATTAGAGGAAAGATGATGTAATATAAAAATTGCGTCTTGAGTCGTATGTGAGTGTGTGTATATTCAGATTTACGCTGTGAGTTAGCAATTCAATTATATTCTCGGTCCAACAAATTACATTATATTTATCATGTGTCTTCGAATGAAAGCTGAAGAGCAGAACATGTCTAACTTTTCTACTTCGAGGTATGATATTAATCCTGTGAGGACGAAACACACCTAACATTGGTGTGAATCATCTGAGATGAGTTTTGACAGAATAACCTTCATCGAATTCATTGACCATGAGTCAAAAGGTTGTCACTCTCCATAAACACATTGATCTCAGAAGAGCAGTCAACGGCTAAAATATGTCGAAATGTTTTCGAATTTAACTCAAACTTATTAAATAAAACAACGGTTGGTGCAAACATTAAGTTAAACTTAAATTTAATAGAAGGACAAAAGTTGTGACTGTTGTTTATATGATTTCATAAGCAGTCTTGTTTACTATTATCACCACAATACTGTAATAAAGATGAAACAAAATCACTGTTCCTCACTATTATTTTCTTCTTATTCTTCTCAATATATAGACATTGGAAACGATAAAGAATAAAGATCAGTGATATCATGCCAGATTATAATGATGAATGTGTTATTCGTTTCAGAATAGATTTTAAGACCACAAAGCCCTATGTATTTGCATCAATACTTTCCTGAGAAACGTTATCATAGTTTTCTTTGTCTCTACAGTACATTTTTAAAAGTGGGATGAAGGATCATAGCATGGAATCGAACTTGACTGAAGTAATGCTTTCATTAAGAAAAATATTTCACGACACGTAATATAAGAAAGCAATATTTGTGGTGGACTGTCGGCCTTTCTTGGCTCTGCTCTTTCATATTTTCTTCTACCTCACATTCATCTTTACCAGTCTCCCCAATATCTCTGTTAAATCTTTTGGAATGATATCGAGTGACTAACTTGAAATTCTATCTAACCCTAGACTAGGGTGACACAGGGAGGTAATACATCGATCGGACAGCCTCTAATATTTTGTCATTACAACCACGCCATTGCAATGATCAAAGATGAACGAGAGGAAGAAATAAGAAATGACAACTACTTATCTCTCCGTCTATAAAGATATGGTCACAACTGTCCTGCTTATTTTTACAAGTGCGTATCCTGCAGCCCGCCTCACACTGTGCGATCTGCTGCGATACGACTTTGGAAGTAAAATGTTACATTATTTGCAATGAACTTTCAAACATGGAAAGTCATACTGTCCAAAGTTCTGAGTATTCCTATGAATATTAAAATTGAAAATCGGTGGCTATTGCAAACCCCCTTTTTTGTATAAAATCATATTGTTTCCATATCGCAGTGACGTCACAGCAATGTAGAGATTTCACCTTTACTTCTAGTGAAAGGCTTGCAGATAAATACGATCTCGATTCCTTTGTTCCTTTACATGTTTCAGACCTCAGATGAGATAATTTTACAAGTTTTAAATGGCACAATTAATGTAGACTGCATCCCCCCCCAAAAAAAAAAAAATTTAAAAAAATCGGAACTCATCGCAGCAAATCGCAGTGTGTGGCTGGCGTCCTCTTTTTTCGTTACGTTTCGGAAAGGTCCATACGGTCATACACAACTTGCTCCTAAGTGTTTTAAAAAAGTGCATCTCCTTAAGTTCGACGCACGGATTTTTTGCGGGTCAGACCAGACGCAAGAAAGGTGCACGAAAGACGAAGGGCCGATTGTGACCATAGCATAAAGGATGATAGCTTTTGGTTCGAGACAGGCATTGATTTGGGTTATCTGATCTTACAGCAAAATGAATCTTAGCAAAACTAGTCTAGGAAATGAATACTCAGAAGTTGCTTTAAAGCAGGGCTATGACGTGGGAGTGCCCAAATGCAAAAGAGTACGATTTTTTTTTTAATGGCATTTCCCAAAACAACTTATCGCTGAAAGTTTTTTTTTTTTTTTTTTTTTTTTTTTTTTTTTTTTTTTTTTTTTTTTTTCTTCATTATTATTTTTTTTAGAGCGTGTCTAAAGAGTGATTACCAATGTCGTCGCTAGAATACTTCGTAACGGGATGTGACTCTCAAATTTACTGACATATTTTTGCTTCGTCTGTTGTCATAATCGTGTCGGTGACGTTTTATTTTTGTTGTTGTTGTTGCCAGTGTTTTTTTGTCATGTCGGATGGGTCTTGTTGGTGTGGCCTGCATGAGGGTTGTGATGGTTTTGATTTGTTGCATCATATTTCATCGTCAATGATGACAGTGAGGTGAATGATGATGATGATGATGAGGAGGATGATGATAATGGTGATGATGATGATGATGATGGCGATGATGATGATGGTGGTGATGATGAGGACGATGAAATATGATGCAACAAATTGTCGACATAATATTGACATGGAGCAATCGCCTCGGGTATTTCGTAACACTTGACCTTTGACCTTGGAAGTATTCCATGACATTGCCGTTTGACCTTCTCGTATGGACTTTGATAATTTTCTTACCGATGGAACTTGATGATAGACCCAAGGATGTCGCACAAATTTAATCCAAGTTTGCAAGGGTTTTGAATAATTATGTCCTTATCTTATTTCCAAATCATATTCAGAAACGATCGTCACAATTTACATATTCTGAGTGTAAGTGCAATCGATGACCCCTTGGATATAAATTTATATTTATCGACATTACTCTTTTAACTTCTTTATGTTTTTGTTTTTTGTTTTTGTTTGTTTTTAGTTTCCAATAGATGTAAGTAGCCTTTTCCAAAATGATATATAGGCTGGAGCATAGTAATAGGGGTCAACTCTTTAACATGCTCCAAAGCAGAGACTCTCTTTATCAAGTTTATAATATTGTTGACTGAATACTTGATTGAAAGCAAAACCTTGTTCCATTTTTCATTTATTGATTGTTTCCAGGAACAACTGCTTTCCCCAAAAAAGTGCACTTTCTTCGATTCATTTTCGACTTACGGTAAGGAGTCTCTCCAATGCCTGTTCACATTAAACTGTAAGGAGAATTCATGAGGAGGAATTTGGATGTGTATAGCCCTTTCAGAAGGATGTGCGATGTCGGCATTTCATTTTTCTTCAAAGTAGCTGAAAATATACAACATGTAGAAACGACCCATTTCTTTTTTCTTTTTTCTTTTTTTCATTTTACATAAAACTCCCCCCCCCCCCTTGAAACGATGCCAATGGAGAGGCGTTGTACATATCTTGACCCATGAACTCACTGTATTGAGTCCTCTCCAGAGCGAAGAGTGCGTGCCGATTCCTTCAATAACCATTCCCCTTCCAAGGCGCAAGGGGGTGATCACGCTCCACAGCGAGTGCAGGATTTCCGTGGTTTTGGGGCGGGGAGAAGGGGAAGAGGGGGAGGAGGATGAGAATGAGGAGGAAGAAGGGGAGGAGGGCAGGATGGGAGGAAGAGGGGAGGAGAAGGAGGAGGGAAGGAGAAGAGGAAGGGAGAAGTAGAAGAGGAGGAGGGGAGAAACAAGAGAGGAGTGGAGAAGGAGCGGAGAAGGTGGAGAAAGAGGAGTGGAGAAAGAGGGGAGAAGGAGGAGGAGATGAGGAGAGGGGTAAAGGAGGAGGAGGGGAGGGGAGAAGGAGGGAAGGAGAATCAGTAGGAGGAGGAGAATGAGATGAAGATCTCTCTCTATATCCCTTTTCCTCATTCTCTCATTCCATCTCCCACCCTACATAAAATAATTTTCTGCTATGTTGTTTGAAACAGAAATTACTTAATTCTAGGACATTAGCCTCCCATTATGGTCTATTAATAGTGACATTAGATTCAGAATGCGACATTTTACTCTAAATTGCTGCTCGGGTTATAGGGTAGACAAACTGCAAAAGTCGTATTATTACTAATGCTGTATAGGCCTACCCTCAAACAGATACATAAATGCAGCAAATAAAGAGGACGCCAACCCTTATGCGCGAATTCACGAGAATTCAAATAAAACAGGGGAGCATCCGACTACGCGCCCCTACGCGTGCGGCAAATTTTGCATCTTTGTTCCATATTATTATTATATATTATTATTATTATTCACAACGGATTTGAACTGTCTATATCTTGCGGCCCCAAAGGCTTTGACCGCCCTTTTGTACTTCTCCTGAACTGCACCTCCCTCGACTGGATTAATTTACACCACACCGGTGGCTCCTGGCTCTGCAACCTCCCGGTGTAAGGTATAGTTGCTAAGCAACGGGATCGCCTCCCAGTGGTGTCCCTTCGTATCAATAATGTCGTTTACTTCTTTATTAAATTATTTCATTCTCTCATATATCATTGCTCGAATATAATGGTCAGAGCTATCTACATGTAGTTTAAAGTATGTTGCATAACAGTTGAATCCTATTCATATCTTTGTTTTTAATTTTAAAAAGATGAAAAGAAGAAGTTCGCCTTTACTAATCAGCCAATGACATGAATAATGAAATTCAATTTTACGTTTATATTACAGCTTTACTTGAAATTTACTTGCCTTGCTACAGGCTCATTACATTAGCTAGTACTTTTTTTCCTGCTTTTCTCTCTGTTTCCTGTGCTACCACTTATGTCTGTCTCGTTTTAATGTATAAACTCATTAGTAGGCGTCTTGATACATCACATAATTATGATATACATGCAATATGAACCGCTTTTAATGTTAGAGACGCTATATGCACTTAAGATATTTGTTACATTGTGTATATTTTTGGTGTATGATGAGCACAATCTCCCAAAGTGTGTGTGTGTGGGGGGGGGGTGTCTGACAGCTGTATAGAGTCTGAATATCACCTTTGCTGTCTTTATTTGTTTGTTTGTTTGTTTTTTAATCGTATCTAATCTTGCGAGGGATTGCATACTTGCTTTTGTTTTCCCAAGATGTTATAATTCAATATTTGGTTATCATGTAGGTGGATGGCGGACTGTATACGCCCCAGCTATATTCATCTTGATACTTGGTAATCTTTAGGTATTCATTGATCAGATGGGCAAATAAAACTTTTTCAATTTATATGAATGATATGGAAAACAAAACAAATTCGATACGTTTTAATGAAATAAAAGACACAAAAAAAAAACATAAAAAAAAACCAAACAAACAAACAAATTAAAAAAAAACACAATACAAAAACAAAGCAAAGCAAAACCAAAATTTAAAGAAGTCGGGAGATCGACTGTGTTACATTGAATGAAGTACATATAAAACTATTGATCCTCAACCAAATCCCTTTGGAAATTGTATCTCTAGCCATGCTAGCCAGTCCCTGCTCTAGCTATCCACTGTTACCTAAATCCCTTTCCCTTCTATTTTCCTTTCCGATGATAGTTATGAGAGGTTACGAGTGAGTTGATGATAATCGAGAAGGCAACTCACAACACCCATGGCCATAACCTGAGAGAAAAGGGGCATATCACATTTGCCGCTGTTTGCTTTGGCGGGGGGGGGGCGAGAAGAAGCATGATGATTATGATGGTGATGATGATGATGATGATGATGATGATGATGATGATGATGATGATGGTAATGATGTTGGTGGTGATGATGATGGTCTCGGATGACAATGATGATGACAGTGAGGTGAGTGATGATGATGATGATGAGGAGGATGATGATAATGGTGATGATGATGGTGGTGATGATGAGGACGATGATAATAATGAATGTGATGATGGTGATGATGGTGGTGATGCTGATTATGATAGTGATGATGATGATGATAATGATGATGATGATAGTGAGGTGAATGATGATGATGATGATGAGGAGGATGATGATAATGGTGATGGTGATGATGATGGTGGTGATGATGATGATGATGATGATAGAGAGGTGAATTATGATGATGAGGAGGATGATGATAATGGTGATGATGACGATGGCGATGAGGATGGTGGTGATGATGAGGACGATGACAATAATGATGATGATGATGATGATAATAAAGTATACAGATAAAGACAGAAACAGACAGAAATGACGAGAAGCAAAAGAAAATGAAATAAATAAACTATACAGAGAGAGGGTAAGAGTGAGAGAGAGGGTAAGAGTGAGAGAGAGGGTAAGAGTGAGAGAAAGAGAGAGAGAGAGAGAGAGAGAGAGAGAGAGAGAGAGAGAGAGAGAGAGAGAGAGAGAGAGAGAGAGAGGCAGAGGGGGAGAGATAGAGAGAGGAAGCATGAGATAGAACCGGTTTCTGGTTTCAAGTCAAATTATAGCGGATGACTGCGGGCTATCCGAATAATCAATTACAAAATTGGCTTCTCTCGGTTGGTTTCTTATACCCGATGTACAGCGGATACCCTATGGGTGCGTTATGGCATGGGTTTTCGACTTGTTTACAAGATATCCGATCTTGATGTGGTATTTTATTTGCTTGTTCATTGGTTATAGGCCGCTGCTTGAGCCGAACATACAACATGAACGTCAAAAATAACAGTGGATAATTTTGTGAATGTGTAAATATATGGTGTTATATATATCCACAGTTTCTGCTTTTATATCAGCGTATATCTTTTGAAATCTATATATTTATTTCTATTTTTGTTTTTACAAATTTTGCCTCGTAATTTTGCTATTCCTTTCCTTGATTGTTTAAATCGGAAAAGTTCCTTATTTCTTTTTGCGATAACTTAGTTCTTATACTATACTTGAATAGTTTTCCACTCAATAATTTTGTTCCCAACAACCCCAAATCCATTGATCATTATCATTACCGCCAATATCATCATTGTACATAAATGACCATCTCACCACCACCATCATCATCACCACTCTCACTAGTCTCATCATATCATTACCACCAACGTCATTGTCTCAAATCATTAACAACCATAATAACAATCAGCATCATCATCACCACCAACGTCATTGTCTCAAATCATTAACAACCATAATAACAATCAGCATCATCATTGTCACCACCAACGTCATTGTCTCAAATCATTAACAACCATAATAACAATCAGAGCCATTGTATTAATGGTTCTGAATAGAGTGTTCCCTCCGTATCTATATTATGTTATATTATTACTCTGTATCATGTATCATGTTTGATTTTTATACGGAAAATAAAACCATACCATACCATCATCACCACCAACGTCATTGTCTCAAATCATTAACAACCATAATAACAATCAGCATCATCATCATCATCATCATCATCAAAACTGATGTGTTGGCTCAGTGGATAGAGCGTCCGCCTCATAATCGGGAGGTCATGGGTTCGAGCCCCGGCCGCGTCATACCAAAAGACGTTAAAAAGTGGTAGTTGCTGCTTCCCTGTTTGGCGTTCAACAAGAGGGGGATAGAGCAACGTCCATCTGGCGCTGCTCAGCGGCTGCCACGAGAAAAGGGGCAAAATAAATATCCTTTCCGGACAATAAAATTTGGAGCATTTAAAAAAAAATTTGGAGCATCATCACCACCAACGTCATTGTCTCAAATCATGAACAACCATAATAACAATCAGCATCATCATCATTATCATCCCCACCAACGTCATTGTCTCAAATAATTAACAACCATAATAACAATCAGCATCATCATCATCATCACTAATGTTATAATCATAAACACCATCACTAGTCATCATCACCAACTCCATTGTCACAATATTACTACCATAATTACACTGTAAAAAAAAGAAAATCACTGTAGTTTTTAGAGTAACCTATACAGGGTGTATCAATAAAAACGGGACAGTTTTGAAAAGTCTGTCAAAATTTCTTTTCAAATTATGATGTCTATATTTTTGATTGTTAATAGATGCTCTGAAGTCTTATCTTTCAAATGCAATTTAAAATGATAAGTTCGTTCATGCTTGAGCGCACACAGAATGTTTTTGTCGGGGCTCAAAAAAAGGCTTCGGCGACAAAAATGAAGAAAATGAGAAATACGATCATCAGACTTTTTGCTAATCAGCAGACTTACTCTTAACCGTTTCATTATCTTGCATTATTTCGAATTTTGTTATCAAAATTCCTTTACAAAGCTATTTATTTAATTGAATTGTTTTTGTTTTGTTTTTGTTTTTTCCACATGTTAATATGTATCTTTTGACATTGAATATTCCTTCAAATCTAAAGAAATAAAAATTAAAATTAAAAATTAAATAAAGAATCTTGTCAACCCAAGAAAGGGGATTTAGTTGGTTGATTGATTGGATTTATTTATTAACTGATCGTTTGTCGTTTGATTGAATGAAGGATTGAATAGATTGACCATTTTGAACGATTGACGTTTGATTAATTAATTTGTTTCTTTGAAATGATTTATCGATTGATCGATTACTTTTGATAGATTGTTCAAATGATTGATTAAATCGTTGGAAGAATCGTAGGAATCGACTCAAAAGACTAACATAATCATTGATCAGTGAAAAGTAACAATCATTCCGAATGGGAGTACCTTATCAGAATAATGATCAGAATAAATAATACACTTTGAATTATCAATTTTTTTTTATTTTTTTATTTTTTGGAACCTTCGACAAAAACTTTCCGTGTTCGCTCAGGCATGAAAGAAACAAATAAACAAAGCAATCAATCAATCAATCAATAAACAATCAATTAAACAACCAACACAATCCCTTTCTTATGGGTTTGACAAAAAAAAAAAAAAACAAGTTTAAAGGAATATTTTTTGTGAAAAGATAACATTTTAAAATGAAAACAAAAAACGAACAATTAAAGTAAATAAATAGCTTTGTAAATGATTTAAAATCATAATTCGAAAAAGATGGCAAGGATGAAGAAAAAAATTAGAGGAAGACTGCTGATTATAGCAAGAAGTCTGATGATTGTAATTCTCAATTTTCCATTTGTGCGCAAGCCGTTTTTGAGCCCCCGACAAAATGTTTCTGTGTGTACTCAAGCATGACGAAACTCATTTTTTAAATTGCATTTGAAAGATAAGACTTCAGAAGCATCTATTAACATAAAAATATAGACATCATGATTTAAAACAAAACTTTGACAGACTTTTCAAAACTGTCCCGTTTTTGTTGATACGCACTGTACTTCCAACAGGAATTTACTGTAAATCTCACTCTCTAGCTACATGAAACTGTGTTGTTATTTACCATTTTAATTAATTTTTGACAGTGTACAATCATCATCATCGTCATCTTTACTAATAATAACGTTATACGTATGCTGTTATCAACACTACCACTAACACGGTCATCATTATCATTACCACAGCCACCACCATAACAAACCTCCATCAATTTCATCACGGTCAACGTCATAATCATCATCATTATCATCATCATCATCATCATCATCATCATCATCATCATCATTATCATCATCATCATCATCATCATTATCATCATCATCACAATATTATCAAGATTTTTTTTATAAGCTCCTACAATAACAGTAATAAAATAAAACACACATATGTCTATTTTCCATTGTGTCATGGTCGTGTATATTTATTTTTTTACACAAAATTTCTGGGAAAAGACAATACAATCTGAGCCAATACGAGATGTTACTTCCTCATCTGATTCAGTAATAATATATATAAATATTCTCTTCTATAATTTTTATAAGTTGTGAGAAATTAGGATCAATTAACCCTTTAAAATGTACAAAGCTCCATTTTTCATAAACAGAATCATATCATATATAACACAAAGCAATGAAATAAGCAAATTATACAAAATATGTATATAACACAAAAATATTCATTTCTGATTAATAAGTTTTTAAAAAATTGTATTAACAAATTATACAAACAACAATATAGTTTTGATATAACTCTTGAATGCTCATATTCATTTTCAATGGATAAACCGGATGAAATTATGCATACAAATAATAAAATGGGTTAAAAACCTGTTGAAATTATAACAAGAGATGGTGACGAATATGCTTAATAAGAGGTAATACGAGTACTAGATACATGGAGGTGTTTTTAATATTTCTCAATGTGCTTGTTGGCATCCTATCCCAGTCACATTACACAAGTGACTCCAAACTGATTGGTTATCAATACAGTCTTGGCCATTTGATTTTCATATGGTTTAAAGTTAGTCTGGTGTTAGCCTTGTAAAGTGCGTCTGGGGCATTCAACTTATACATAATCATATCGTCCTTTTTCTTATAAAAAGTTATAGTTTCAATAACAAGATTGTAATGAACATTTGACAACTTTTTTAATGTAATAAATGGGTCCTTTCACGTCATTCAGTAAACAATTTCTATTGTAATTCCTTATCCATGTACTCTTGGGTGCAAAATATATAAAAACATGAAACTAAGCTTTACTTCATTTGAACCGTAAATCATCAGTAACTTTTTCACTTATCTGGGAATCAGAGTTCTGAGTATCAACAATGCTAGTTGTTGTTTTTTTTTTAAATATAGCAAAGCTAAACTGAAAGAAAGACTTCTGTCTTTCGATATACCACTCTAAGTACTTTGGCATCACTATAATTGTGAATAGAGTAATGGTAATAATATTAGGGGGTCTATACTAGTTTATAAAAGAAACAAGGTTATGTTTTCCAACTCACATTCAATAACCCAGTCAAACAGTCTAAACCAAACAAAATTTTAAGGCATGGTCACAACCTGTAAAGCGTGTCCGGCAGCTTGCTCCACTCTGCTCAAGTGGCCCACTCATGTGATTCCTTACATATAGGGTAAATTTTAAACGCCAACATGAATCACGATACACAACGCAATTACAAAACACAGAACACAAACGCGATCAGAGGTACACCGTTCAGTGTCGAAAATTTAAATCTGATTATACGTCCATCGTCATTAAATTCCCCGCTCTCAAAAACAAACATCTGCGCTTTTTTTTCCACTTGCAACGGACGCTTCCACCGCAAGAGCACATTTAAAGACGTTTGAAAACTCAATTGTGTTCAGTGTTGCATTTCATTGCATTCGCGATGCTCAAGGCCGTAAAATCAAAGCTGATTGTGATTCAAAACGCATCTTTTTCTGAGTTTAAATTTTCCTCCGAATGGAGATCTGAAAGACGTTTACTTTTGCGACCGGGAATGGGGACAATGAACACCCACTTTGTTTCTCTTTATATCAGCATTTGGTATTTGAAAATGGACATTGAACAGACCCTTTGACATGGTTGTAGCATGAGTATAGCCAGCGAGCTACAGCGATTTTGAATGAAACATGCATGCCCATGCGTTCTACGCATAGAATTTCGGTGAAATCGACACAGACGTAATGACAAGTTGTGACCATAGCACTGGTAACCAGAGTAGATTAGTCAATGTGACTAAGCATAGCACTCTGGTAATGGTTAACATGAAAAGGCTATTTGAACACTTGTGATATACAGTCCACTCCGGTAACAAGATATTTGACTTGGTCCTCGTAATACTAGTAATAATTGGCAGTTTTTGTTACATGGTACATAGTAATCTAGATAGTAAAGTGTTAGTACTGCTTCAAGATCGTAGATGCATTGGTTTTTTTTAATATATACACAATAGTATACAACAACATGTGAATGAGAGAGACAACAACTTAAGATTCAGCTCAGCTTGTTGGACATTTTTATCATCCAAATTATTCCTGCTCCCCCCCCCCCAAAAAAAAAAAACAAACAAAAAACAAACACAAAACAAACGAACAAAAACAAAAACAAACAAACAAACATCAAGTAATTTCTTAATAACAGATAAGCATACAAGCAAGATGTAAAAGATTAACAACAAGTTAATGTTGATACACAGTAATTTCTTTTCTGCTTCAGCTATAGTACTTTTAGGATTTTTTAAATGTAGCAATGTGATGAAATGACGAAGGATAATGTTCAAAACATGTCAAATTTACGAAAAAATTATTTTACAAACTTCCAAAATTATTTAGCTACTGCAAACTCTGTAGAAAAGAAACACTGGGTATTTTCGTCCTTAAATCAATTGTAGACTCATAAAATTAATTGACACAAAAATATTTCATTGATGTTTCTTCCGTGCAGCAATTTTTTGAGCAACAGAGCTTGGAAATTAAACTTTTGTTAACATCATAGATGCCATTGTAAAAACATTTCACTTTTTCAAAGGCTGAAAATCAATATTTCAAAGAGAAAATCATTTAATTTCACAGAATTGCAATTTGGAAATCAGTATTTCATACAAAACCACTATAATTAACCACAAAAAATAGTGTCAATTCGGTTCTACTTGCCATCTCTGACCAAAGCACATTTAAAACCTAGGGAAAATTTCAATGACACGGTTGAATGTATGATCATTACATCCCCTTTTAAACAAATAAATTTCACTTGATCATGATTATTTCATATTTGCAATTCTATTACAATCTTCTTTCTTTTTTTCTTTTTTTGATACCCAAAACTTTGAAGCATACAAGTGAATGAACACCTATTTTGACAAAAAGCTCAGCTGATCATTAAACACAACAAATAAATGTACCTTTAAAGAATATATGCGACATATACATATATATATTCTTGGTTCAAATAGCTATGGTTTCAGGCAAAATATTTGATAACTTGCCATCATTACCATTAACAGAGGAGTAAAAACTAAAAAGTATAACATAAAAAGATAAATACAGGGATGAAATCCAAACATCTGGGGCCCTGTTTCTAGAAACTGTCATAAATCTAAGTTCTTGGACAATCCATAGGGACACGTGTTGTATAATTAACATGCATTTCAGTTGGATGTCCATGAACTTAGACCTATGACGGTTTTGAGAATCAGGTCCCTGATAACTTCTTGAAGCATACACTGCAATCAATCACGCTCAAAGAATGTAAAAAATTGTGTATAACTCAAGGTCAATCTAGGCAACATTGATGATGTGATGGGGTTTTAGCTTGATAAATGCATAGGCTTAAATAGCAGAAATGTGTGTACACAATGTGCTCATTATCTTTATGGCTTTTGACGCAAGGATTTATTTTGCAGAAGAAAAATAAATGAAAGACCATTAAATTGGTAATAATTATGAAAATATCATAAAAATCGGTATTTGTTTTTACAAACTTTTTAACATATTTGCTGGCCATGTACCTTTTTTTCAGATATACACAACATTTTTTAAATGAAAATGATTTTTTGGTATTAAAAAGTTCACATCAAATCTGGTTGTTGCCAATTTGAAGAATTTAACGACTGATCAATTGTCCAAAAATAGGTGAATTCTTCCGATTTATAAAGAGAAAAATAACACAATGCAAGCACATGCCTCATGCAGGTTTTGTCTTTAAAGTACATAAACTGTACACAAAGGCACAATACAAAAAAAATGTTTTTTTTTTTTTCAAGTGTTCTAATCTGTATTCAGAAATATTGATCTCTTTCATGAGACAGAAGGGTCTAAACTGACTGAAAAGTTATGCAAGAATAAAATGGAGGATACTAAGTCCATGAAGAGACCATTCATATAACTAAAAATTCTTGCTTGAGTAGACCAATGAGATTGTGGACATCCCATTGAACAAAAGATATTAAGATTGTTTTGCATATAAATACTATACTAAATGTAAAATATTGTTTTTGTCATGGAAATGATTCATACAAAAAGTTATTTCTTTCTTATAATACGAAATATGATATTGATATCTAGTACTTTATTCAAAACCACAACTAAAAATTTTCTTCCAACAAAAAAATTACAGCTCCCTCGTATTGTAATTGTAAGAATTTTCAATAAAGAAAATATAGTACAATAATGTCAGCATCAGAATAAATGTCTTCTATATTTGAAAGTATTGAGGATTAATTCGGTTTCAGTGGCATGCACGAGGGGGCTTAGATCTTAGCTCCCAAAGTTAAACTATGGATCAATAGACATTAAAGTAAATAGTTGTCAAATGGTTTTTAAGCACTGGGTCAATGTCTCTAGCAGATGGACTTTTCAACAAAGAAGATGAACTAACTTTGTTTGAGACATCTCTTAAAAGTTTGCAAACCTCGCATTGGACAGTAGAACATGTGCAAGTAAATAATTCACTGCACATATCTTTATTTTTGCTTTGAAGGTTTTGTATTATACAAATCAAAATAACATAATTTTCACAAGACAGTGTTACATGTAGGTGCTTCTACTTCAGTGAAGTGACGTCACATTTTCTAATAATTATTATGAAATAAATACAATGTATGTGTACTATGTGTGCATCTGTGTAGGAGACAAATTTGTGGACATCAATGAAATTTAGATAAAAAGTAGATCAACACTTAACGAAAAGCACCCATAGATATGTATATATATATATATATATATATATATATATATAAAAAAGCGTAAACAAGAAGGGTCTTAAGTATGATTTGTATGAAAATATGAAATCGATTGAGAAATTTGGGCTTGCTCTAAAAGCTGGAAGAAAATATCAGGGTTTTCTCTGGGATGGAAAAAAAAAATATTAAAGAAATGTGTCATCATCCCCAATTTCTTATATCCGAATTGTAGAAATTCCAAACTACTTCTTCACATAATATTTTGACTGTATACCAGAAAAATATCGGGCATTTTATAATTTGCAAACATAAGAGTTTAATTTACTTCATGGCATGATTTATAAAAGGACTATACTCTGGCGTACATACTTAGGTATATATAAAAATAAATGCCAATGGACAGAGGTGCAGGTTACAAAAGTCTTTCATGAGGGATATGCATCTCCTCAACAGCTTTCAGTAGCAGACTCAACCAAAAATCACACAATTACAAAGAACCATCATCCATGCCCAAACATACTAGAGCCGCTACTATCACCAGATAATTGGGCATGCACAATCTATAGAAATGGGAAATTTTGGATCCACGCCTTGCTTTCTCTGTCATTAATTTGTGCACAGAAATTGCTTGAAATCAGAACACTTGTCTGCTAAAATCATGCTTGCACTTTCAAGTGATAGGTTAGCATGACTGTGCTGATTCCAATCTTCTCAGAAGGGCAGAAGGCAGTCAGACGCTACCTTTCAGAATGTTTGAGGTCACGTTGATCCAATGAATACTGAGCTCACAAATTACATATGGTTGAAGCCGCAGATGAAAGCACATGAAATAAATTGTTTTCCCATCTATAAAGTATTAGAGTGATTTAGAGATAGAGATACTATGAGGGAATTAGCATTGTTTCATCATCATCATCTTCGATGCAGGAGTCCTCATCGTTTTGTGTATTTGAAAGATCGATGGGGGCATCGTCGCTTTTGGAGCTATGTGAAGGAGAGGGGGGAGGTTGAGGTGAGTTGGAGCTAGGCGTGTGTTCTGAGGCACCCATTGATGTATTTCTCTCGGCGGTATCCTGGGCAACATCGCTCCCATCTGCAGACGACGTCGAATGATGGTTAGCGACATTGTCTTGCTCAGGAGAATGATCTTCTTCTTCACTTGTAAAAGAACTCTCTTGCATATCGGGTGTGTCACCCAGAGTGGGTGGGGCCACACCGGTTGGGGAGTTGGGGGCGCTGTTTTCGCCCTCCCCTCTTTGCTGGTTCTCCCTGGTACGATTGACCCGCTGGATGATGTTCTGCAGCCCGCTACTCGACCGTCTCCTTGTCTCCCCATCTGCATTGGCTGCACCTTCTCTCTGTCGGTTTGTCACAGTATCCACAATGGTCTGTATGCCCCCTGCTAACCTCATACGGCGTATATTCGTAGCTGCCCTGATGATATCGTGATCCCGTTGCTCAAGCTCTGCCTCTGCATTCGTGTCCGAGTCTGTATCCGTCGTACAACTACTCGCTGTATCCCCGGTCAGGTTTGGATTCTCCCGTATCTCTGAGATTTCTGTATAAGGAGAAGAACCATCATCCGCTACTTCTGAAGATGGTGGATTTTGCTGATTGGTTTCTGTGCCGTTAGGAGGACTAACGGTAGTACTGTCTGTGGTGGAAATAGTATCCTGAGTTGTGTTTACGCTATCTGGCGAGCTGGGCCTGTTCTGCTGCGGAGGATCACCGCTGTCTGGCTGCGAATTATTTCTCCTTCGTCCCACCCTACCGTGACTGAACCTGTCAATACCCCGATTGCCCCCTCTGGCCTGCGCAGCAGCCTGGAGACTCTCAATGAAGGCTCTCTGGGCTTCGTCAAAGTGAGGAGAGGACATGCTGGCAGTGTAGGAGGGAGGAGCCTCTCTCCTCATCAGCTCATCCTCTATCTCACTAAGGGGGGAGGTGTGGGTGGGAGGATGAGGGTCGCTGTGGTAGAGCTGGTAGAGTTTACAAGTGCAGCTCAGGGCAGCTACCAGCAGGAGTCCGCAGACAATGGAACCAACCACAGCCGCTGTGATCACCTTGGGAGACATCGCTGCAAAAGAAAAGACCAATGCAAAGACATAAAAATCATGGTAAGGTAATCACAATTTAGACTTTGACACTGACTTTAATAAAAAAAAAAATAAAAAAAAAAAACATAGTAGTTTGAATGTTTATATCAAATAACTTCCTAATTGAATCCAACATTTGACAAATAGAATGTCATTGGCAAGACACAGAACACAAACTATTCCTCGCGTCTAGTACTTCTTTTTCAATTATTTTCTTGATTTCAATATACAATCACTACATGAATCAAGTCAATTGAGTAAAAACAGACAACACAAAAAAAAAGTGGAAGTTACTTACGACAATTCATTTCGTCTGTGCCATCTGGACAGTCCACGTTGGAGTCACA
Organism: Paracentrotus lividus; assembly: GCA_940671915.1. Lineage (NCBI taxonomy): Eukaryota > Metazoa > Echinodermata > Echinoidea > Camarodonta > Echinidae > Paracentrotus > Paracentrotus lividus. The sequence goes on along the minus strand of CALNVZ010003435.1, from coordinate 8,741,250 downwards.
TATCCAGTTCTCTTTGATACACTTGCCCATTCCACACAGGAAAAGACCATATTCTCCATTGCACAACACTGGTGGGCAGTCCAATTCATCCTCTTTGCCTGTAAGGAATGATAATAATGGTTAAAATTACTGGACTCTGTGTGTATATCATATATTATACAGAGAAAAATTTAGAAAAGCGTGAAAAAACCACTCACTTTTTTGCTGGCGAGTTCATAACCTAGGATCGCCACACATAATTTTAATATCTTCCAATATGTCTAGTCTCTCTGACACATTTCAATGAGGGATCTTGTAGATGAAAACAATAAATATAAAAAAAAATAATCACCCTTCCCCCTTATTCCCCAAACGGCAAAATAAAAAATCCTAACGTTTGCGTGACAAAATAAAATGTATGAAAAAAAATGAGCAAAGAAAATGGGAGTCCATCGGGATATGAACCTGAGACCTCCTGGGTCGTTTCATGAAAGGACTTGTCAGACGTTTTATCCGACAAATTTGCTCTCAGCCAATCAGACGCAAGCATTTCAGTAGCTTATTACAGTTGTTAGTGAGAATTAGTGAATATATGTTCCATGTAATGTTGATTGCTAGACAGGAGCTCTACCAACTGAGCTATGGCAAGCCCCTTTTATGTCGATATATGTCCAAAAGAATACCTTAGCCTTCAATGCTCGAGTGATCAAAAGCTATATAACCTGGCATAAACCCAAAGGATTGGAATCAACTTGGGGATAAATGCGAGGGATCACAGTGAAGTGATGCAACTTTTTAAAATATATAAAACCACAGATAGAATGGATTCCAATTTTCTTGTCATTTTCATACTTTGCTTTCAAAAAATAAAATGTATTTGGTTAAATACTGACCAGGACAATGTGGTGAACCATTACATCTCTCAGTACCACTGTAGCATCTTACTGGAGATTCAGATGAACATGGTATATCATCCCCAGAACATCCATCTGTTCATCAAACAAGAATTATATTGATTATAAAAATAAAGAGAACAACAAAAGTAATAGTAGGAACAATAATAACAATAAGGATAACAAAACAATAACAATAAAATCAATAATGATAACAGCAATACTACTTCTACTACTAAAGCCTTAGGCCAATTTGGCATATCTTGAGTGTCTGTCTGTACATTTGTTTGACAGCACTTTTTTCTTTGATTTTCCATTCAATCAAGCTGGATTTTTTTCTGAACATGATTTAATATGTTAACAGATTGCCTTGAGGAGTTGTCTGAATTATTTTGATCACATTAATCATTAATGTACATTCCAAAAATAAACTTGTACTCTACACAAACATTTACAGGTGGTTTTAACCTTTTGCAAAGGATGGTACCAGTGTTGATATCATTGGAAAAATGAGGAATCTCTAGAATTCAGAAAAACACATGAATGTGAATTATTGCCACTTTTTTATATTTTATAGAGGATTTGAAGAAGAAAAAAATATTAAAAGGGTGTAAAGTGCTGCACTAACACATTAACACATGGCTATCTTTTTAACATCTTATCCAAAGGACCGGATACTTACCACAACCTTGTTCGTCCTCCCCCCTCAAACATGTCATCTCGCCGTCACATCGCTCATTTTCGGCGTAGCAGTTGCTGTCTAATGCACTGCATGTATGTTGTCCATCTATACAGTCACCTGAAGCAAGAGAGAAAAATAACATCATGGGGTTAGGGCAATTAGCAGCACTGTATAGCTCCATCTAGTGTCCTGAACTTATCAATCTGTCCTGTTTCTGAACCCTGAATGCAACAGTATAGTCTCATAACATATACATGCCAACCATTGTGTTTGTCAGCAGTGTGCTGGACATGAACAATAATTGTTCTATCTCAACTGTTCATTCCATCCCCATGGTCATTCAGATAACTTTATCAGCATTCTTACCCCCCCCCCCAATCAGCCACACACAAGGAGGGTTACTGTGCAGTTGTCCAGCAAAGAATATCAACCTACATGTAAGCAGTAATTATTTTGTTATCCCTCTTGTCCCCAAATAAAATACTTCCATACATTCCTGATTTTGAAAAATATAAAACTAATTTATACCATTATACTCATCTATCAATGCATAATTGCTGTATAAAAAGTATAGTAAATTAGTTGATTCACACGAAAATTGAATTGCATTTTTGTATTACAATAAACACAGAATATACAAATTCACAATATTGTATTATTTTACCCTTTTTTCTTACCAAAGAAGTTACAAGTTAAGGGCCCGTATTCAATAAACGACTTAAGCATTTGTCTTAAGTCTAAGTATTTTTTTCTAAGATTTTGTCTAAGATAAGAAAAATGCCTTAGCCGTATTCCAAACACGATGGGCTCTTTGTCTACGTTCAGAAAAAAATAAGCAAAAGTCTTCACTTGTTATGACGTCACAAAGGTCGCGCAGAAGCAAAATGACAAAAATAGTTGCGCGCAACAAAGGGCCTTATGCCCTACGCAATCTGTATAAAATACGCTTATAAAAGTTTCATTTTTCCGTTTTGAAATAACTTTGTAACCATTTATGGATGTCGTTACTATTTAGTTTATATCTCTTGAACAGAATTAAACTGTTTAAAAGTATAAGCTGCTTCACATTGCAAATTATGTCTGAAATGTATCTGATTATTTCAAAAGAATTTGATTAACTCTTAATGTGCCATATTAATTTTTAGCAAAAAAAAGTAGACTTTTCAAAAAAATCTTTAAAAATAGTATGAACTAGTCTTGCTTGGTGTAAATGACTGGAAATCTATCCACAGACACAATACAATAAAATATGCTGTTTGCAAAGCCTGTCCTGCCAGCATTAAAGAGAAAATGAATTATTACGATTGCATAGATAATAAGTACAATTGCACGAAAACATGTCTGTGGCACGTTAAGGGTTAATGTTTTCATGTTTAGTTTGTGGTTTCAAATGAGCTTGCCGTATAATCAGCATATAAGTTAAGCCACTATGTAGTAGGCTTAAAGTTAAGATAAAATTCTCATTTTTATGAGCGTATTTGAAGGCGCATCTTGATTTAAGACTTTTGGCTTAGCCAAAATCTAAGAATTTATGCTTAAACTGTCAAAATCGGCTAAGCCAAAAGTCTTAAGTTAAGAAAAAAATCTTAGCCATTTTGGGTTTATGGATTACGCATTTTGGCTAAGAATTTTGTCTTAGCCAAAAGATAAGCAAAAATGCTTAAATTTCATGCTTAAGTCGTTTATGGAATACGGGCCAAGGTCTCTGAAATTAAAACCATTTATTTCATATTTGAGCACTATTACTTATTAGCTAACTTTGGCTGGTAACACCTCTACAGAACTGATATTGACTTCTATATGTTGTTAAATTGTTTAATATTTGTTTGTGTTTTACGTTAATTTTATGTTTTTTGTATGTATTGCATGTGTTTACAGGGCCCCCCTGAAAAACAATGTTATATCATTGATGGGGCTAGCCGCTACCCTGTATAAATAAAACAGAATAAATAAATAAATAAATAAATAAAGGTATACATAATAAAGACTAGTTCTATAATGTATGCTTTATGGGGCCAATCTCAGAGTTTGTGAGGAAATAACAGCCTCTAGACTTTGGTTTCAAAACTTGAGATTATTGGCCAACATACCTTTACTCTGATAGGTTGCATTGAAACCTGTGTTTCCATTGTTGCCATCGGTGACAAAAGTGACATAAAGACGGTTGCTGCTGCCCTCTATGACAGACGGTGGATAGTGGCCGGGGTTAGACTTGTAGCCGTAGTAAGTACCGATTTCGTCCTGGGTGGGGATAAACAAGGAAGTATAGGCGTCATGCTCATAATTAAAGATCTGTACAATTGCTAACATTAGTGTAGTGCAAGGGATTTCATTTACTAGTAGGTCAATTGTACTGCAAGGGAAAAGTTTATTTCTGTTTTTCATCAGTGACATTTAGTAGCTTTTATCTTAGAATTACAGCTTGAATATCCATTAAACTTATCTTCTAGTTAAAAGATCATAGTATCTTCCTATATTTTAACACTATGTTTCTGTTGATATCTCTAGGTAGATATGAAGATTACTATGCCATTTTAGATTTTAGATTCAGTTGTCTTCTAATTTGAAATGACTTTTGAATTGCAAACAAAAATCTGTGTTAAGTCATACATACGTTTCTTATCTGAATTGTGCCAATTATATGAATACATAAATTCCCTGTTCTGTAAAAATTGTACTGAAAAGCAATTTGTTTAACCAATGGCCCGTATTCCCAAAGGTGGCCTAAAGTTAAGGCTAGCTTAAATCTGTGGTTTAAGTATGGCTAGCAAAATGGGACACAATCTCGAAAAGTAGATCTTATAGTAGATTTATCAGAATTTTTGGTAGTAAACCTACTAAAACTGCCTGGGAATGATAAGTAAAAAAAATTTCCTTATTATTAAAACACAATTCTAGAATTAAGTAATCTTTAAAGGAACATGCAACAAGACAGATTGTGTCTAATTTTGCTAGACATAATTATTTGAACCACAGATTTAAGCCAAGCTGTATTTAAGGCCACCTTTGTGAATACGGGTCATTGTGCTTACAGTCAATCAAATCCAAAAGAAACATGTCGGTGCTGATTATATAATTTCCTACGAAAGAGGGGGCCAGGACACCATCAAAATCGTTAAACCATTGACAACTCACAGCCGATATGGATCCGCCATCATAAACCGTCACATAGTCCCTGCGGTATCCATCCTCAATGTCAAAGTCCACGAAGCGCAGCTGGATGATGTTGCCTTCAGTCACGATCAGGGTCCAGCTGCAGTCCAAGTTACTCTGGTAATTATTCGGGTAGTTGGGCGAGGAGAAGGAACCGGACGGAGGAGGCATCTCATGGACACAGGTGACCTGACAGCCCAGCTCGTCCTCATTGTAGTAGCAGTCCTGGTTTCCATCGCACTTCTTGTCCTCTGGCAGGCACTGGGGAGTAGTGCCATCCGTCTTGAGGCAGTAGATAGTGTGAGATGGGCAGTCGGGGATTCCAGTAACAGGAAAGACGGACGGTGCTGAAAGCAACAACCCATATTTAAAAGAATTTAATATCTATAATTATATGCCTCATAATTAAATTCTAATTACTTATTTGACAAAATCACAAATCATGTGACATGGTGAAGTTTTGTCTAGCATGCCTCAAGATTTGTACCTACTGTCAATTCCAAGGCTTTGGGGTAAAACAATATGAAAAGTACCTAGGGAGTGATAGTTTCCACAGTCAGCCTCTTGAGCAGTCAATATTTGATACTATTTTGTGAAAGATATGTACAATACTATTAGAAGTCAGGCATCCACGTCTAACTATAAACCACGGCCAAAGCCGACGTTGGCTTCCATAAACTGCTAGTATCTGGAAGATCAGGTTAGTATGCAAGAGATGACTAGGTTCAAATGTGATTGCAACGGTTTAAGAAATATAAGATATATAATAACACATGTTTCATCATGCTTATCAATTATTAAAATTATGTACTGTATACAACTGCACTAGATGACAAATTGACACAACAAACTACTTTTAATTAATAAGGCATTCTTCCCAAGTGGTCAACAGTCTAGCCACACCGCTTCCAAAATCGCTCGTATTTATAAAAGTCGTATTCATGAGTTTGTGTGTTTGAATGCATAATAAGCAGTTTGCACCCTGCCTTTGCACGATTATAATTCTGCATAGAAATGATCATTTTACATGAAATTTTCGGCATTAATGAATTATACTATCAAAATTATATATTTCTTTAAATAAGAAAGACAATACGTCTTTCAAAATAGTAGAAATTGTAGGATTTTTTTTGCATTGAAATTCGTTTAGGAATTTTTTTAATAACTAGCCACAAATACACTTTATGTTAAATGATTCGAAGAGAAAATAGGTTTATAATCTTCAGCAACTCTTCAGCTTTCCAAAAATACATGAAACAAAGCATTTAGAGTTTTATACCAGTCAGGAGCTACCTAAATGTGCAGTAAATACAAAATTGTTTCCATTACTGCGATCTGTTTGGCTGGCCTGATTTTGAGTGTGATTTGATTGGTTGATGTGAATCTCACCATGCACCAAAGGTCACTGTGCGGTCAGGTAAAAATGCTCCCACCTGTTTCAAAATCCCCGCTTGCATCAATCCTTGATTCAAGCAGCCAATCTGAAAGCCGCATTATCTGTATTTTGGACTTGCTTTATATTTTGCTAGCTCCTGACTGGTATAAAAAGTAAATTATATTGAAAGTTCTACATTTTCAAGCTTGGATTTCATTCTTTCCAAATATGTAATTTTCTTTTGGAATCATGCAAAAATGACTACTTTTCTTGTCACTTATACAGAACTGAACATATGTTTTTGTTTCACATATTTGATCAATACTTTTACAATAATCAGATATGATAAAATACCATAAAATGTGCATGTGCAGTGTAGATCGAGGTCTGAGAGAGTTGTATAAATTTCGCGCTTTTGCCTCATTATCACGGGCGGTGCTGGCAGACTGTCAATAGCCAATTCATGCCTGCAGCTTTCAACCAATCACAGACCAAGAATCCTGATATGATGTGTATGAAATTAAATATTGCCCTCTAGTTTGCTTACCTGATTGACAGACATCTACTGCCTCATCACTTCGATCTCCACACTCGTCCATACCGTTGCAGAGCCAATCCCTAGGAATACACCTGTGGTTCTGACACAAGAACTCCAGTCTTTCATCAGGGCATGAGTTCAAAATCTTGTTGACCTGGTAAAAAGATTAAAGGGCCAAATTCATTTGATAATATTATTTCCCTGTATACCATGCTATACATGTATACTAATGAAAGGAATTTATAAAAAGTTATGCGAGTGTCCACATGTTAGACCGGGTGAAAAGATTTACACACCTTTCATATCGACTACTTACCATTGAAGTTACGTGGGGAAAAGCGTTACCTGCTTAAACTTTAATCGAGATGAAAGAGATATTTCCTTTCCTTGCTTAAATTCCACTGAATCACAATCCTCATCCTAGCCTACCATTTATGTCCATTTGGTCGACAAATGATCACAGAATTTTCTAATACATGTACCACATCAGCTTAACCAATTTGGTCTACTTAAATTCGGTGTAATTTGCTTGTTTGGTTCAATTATCACTTTGTCTAATACTCATGAGGGCTAATTGTCACTTAGTTTAATTTCCAGTTTGTCTAATTCCCCTTTCGTCTACTTATACCTATTTCATCATATGAAAATTTGGGTCATTACCATTAACTAAACATAAAGAATAAAGGTGTTAGACCACGTGGATATTACATTAAATGGGTGAAGTCCACTTGGAAATTAGACATAATGTAAATGTGCAAAGGTAAAAACCAGAGTTAGAGATGAACTGGTTGCAGACGAAAAGGGATAGAAACAAAATGGGGTTGGACCAGACATGCATTGCCCAGACGAATGTCAGTGCCTTTTAACGATGCTTACTTTTATAATACTCCAGCAGAAATCCTGTCCCTTCAACCGTTTCGACTCAAATCGAATGATGATGTCCCTTGCACCATTGCTAGGGTCTGAGATGTAAGGTGCAGGTCGTTCATGTCCGCAGTATGTTTTGGAGGACGTCTTCTCTCTATCATAAGATAGTCCGAGGTGCTATCACCCCGTCGGTTTCCTCAACACTGAATACTTGAAAGCTTAGAAGAACAGATACAGAATTTTGTAAATTGTCACTTGGTTGTTAGGACACTCAAAACTAGATCTATTTAATATTCTGGATCTTTTGAGAAGTATAGGTACGAGTACACACATTTTGCAAATGAACAATTAAACTATTAGCACATAATCAAGAATACATCAGATGTGCGGTCAACCCATCGGTTTTCTCAAAACTGAATGTTAGAAAGCTGAAAAGATAGAGAAAAATTCTGGAAAATTCAACTTGGATGTTATATTATTTGAAGCTAGATACATGTAGACATGAGATTTAATATTCCTGGGGAGCATTTCATCAAAGGATTGTTCAGATAATTTTATCCGACAAGTTTGCTCTCAGCCAATCAGATGCAAGCATTTCAGTAGCTTGTAACAGTTTGTCGGATAAACGTCCGACAAGTCCTTTGATGAAATGCCCCTGGATATTTTGTGTCCTACATGTCTGCAAACATGTATGTTAGCATATGATATCCCAAAGTCTGATTTTGACATGTACATTTGTACTTCAAAGATACTTCTGGTCTGTGAAGAAAGTGAAATACAACTACATCTACCCCCAAGAGATAGGGTTAGAGTTAGGTGTACATTGTAGGGCTAACAGACATTGTACATGTAGGTTAGATATGTATATTTGAATATATTGTATATGTACAAGTAATGTACGAGTATAAAGTTATGACACCGCAGCCTTTCTCTACCTTGGTTCATGTACTACATGTATATGACATGCACAGTTGTACATTTAATATTTACTGGATTTTCTGTAGTTGTACTCTCTTTTGCATGACATTTATAATATTCCAGCCAGTTATCATGGACTATGACTGAACAGAAAATACAATGCAGCAGAGATCTTTTTTTGAAAAAAATATATTTCCATATGCAATTAATAAATATAGGGAACTGGGGATTTTATTAAGAAGAATAACATCTATCACGTGTAATATGTTTCCTTTTCTAGTATCTCCTCTTTTTCAGTCCCAGTTCCCATCTCCCTTTTTTATTATACATAAACATCATGAATGCTAAATATAACTGAAATTAATTGTGAATCAAATGGCCTTCATTTGTTCATGTGTGAAAAAATGAACTACAACTTTTCATTTCCATTTTTCGGTGAATACAAATCAATGTATTATGACTATTGCGGTATATTATTGACGTAAGGATATGAGGATTTTATTTTAATATCTGTTGCATCATAGAACAGATAACCAATAGGGCAAAAATTGGTTCAGAATTACAACACTTGCTTCTGTAAAAGCATTAGGACATGAACATTTCTGGCACCATAAACCCCCCCCCTTTTCCCACCCACTCATGTACAATATATCGAGTGGATATTGTTATGTGGGCTCATACAGTACCTCACAATAAATTGACAACACAAATTCATTCAGAAGATGACCTTTGATTTAATACACACGTCACTGTTTGAATATGACTTTCCGCTTGAATTGGCCTTTACAACTCCAAGTTTACAATGATAGGAATGGATTCGATTCTGATATTTGTATAATTTTACAAGTAGGATGTGGCCATTTCAGTATTCGTTCTACCTCGTGTCTGCCACCGATGATATAAATGTTGATGAACATACACACAAAGTGCAATGTTGTCATTATGAAAATCATGTGTTTTTAAAATTCTGCTTTGTAATGCTGTCCTACATGTACATATGAACTTGACGCCATATATTTTGCAAACACATATATATTTGAAAGTAACAAGATCCAGAACTATTTGCAAGTGGTTAAACATGATGTAAAAATTGGACCAAAATTTGGTTTAATCAATGTTTGAAAACATAAAATTTCCATTTAAAATCCAATCAGAGATCATTTCAATATGTTAGAATTTTTTTTAATTTTTTTTTTTTTTAGTAAAAGGGATCTACTGTACAACTTCACATTTCATTTATTTTCTTCGGGTGGTCAACAGATCTACGAGACTTCGGGGGACCAAATGGAAGTGTCAATCTATTCATAATAACACAAATTTTTAACATTCTGCATGATTGTACATTTGGTATCAGTAAAAGATTCAGGGGCGTACACGTTGCGTACTTTGGACTTCACGTTTGTCTTTAAATGCAGTCACCCAGGAAAATGATAAAATAACAATAAACTACAATGTACATGTACCCTTCAAAGTTTTGTTGACAATTAAGAAGCTACATGTACCTCTATCTAATTTATATCAAGTGACAACTACTTCACAATCAACTTAATATGTGAATGGAAACATACATGTATGTACATATGAACCTGTTATATTCAATTCCCAAGAAACTTCAGAGTTTGAACCAGTCACTTCAAACTAATACAGTTGAGTTGACAGGGTGAAAATTGTCATTTTCAAAAGGACAGACAATTTTGTAATGAAAATTCATTTATCGATCCATTTCCCAATCAGTATTTTCTTAGAGTTACATGCTCTCAAGTGTAAATTGTGTTTGTTTTTTTTTCTTGCTGTGTTGCAAAGTACCTACATGTACATGTACTACATAAAATGTATGTATCGAAAGCCAGCAAACAGTTTTTACTCTCGTACATGTGAAACTTTTCATCCATACCTTTTCCAATGGATAGATCCAATTAGTTTCAACTAAATCAAGTGAATGTGGGATTGGCTCATAGCCACCAGCACATTAACATTATCACTTATTTACTTATTTTTTTATTTTTAAGTAAACAAGGATATAAATTTTGAACTACATGTTTGTTTTGTTCAAGTTGTCTACATGTATGTACGTATTGATTTCAATTTGCTTTTTGTGACAAAAACTAAAAAAAAAATCATTATCTGTCATCTACCAATGCAGGACCAAAAGATTCAACTGGTATCTATTCACAATCTAAATTTAAAGGTAGAAAATACACCTTGAAGAGAATCTCCTGTTGTAGGTAAATAATAAAAAAATTATTGTGAGAGTTCAAGTTATTTTCATGCTATTTAGAAAGAATATAAACACAACACAAAAAGTAAGTTCCCATCATTTCACATGTCCATAACTTTTGAACCAGGAGGAGTTCAAAAAAATCTAATTGGTCCATTCCACGCAAAGTGGTCCTGGGTCATGAAAATTAAATTGTTTTTATTGGCCAAATTGGGTATTTTCTTCATGTACACACTGTATGGTATCCAGACAGTCAAGAAACGATAACATTTCATTCACTGGTATTTTTCGGCTGTAGGAGGGCAGAAGACCACAAGCTCTTTTATTTTACTCAAAAAAGAAGAAAACAAACAATTATATTAAATTATTATTATTTATTATCACCCTTACTAAAAATACTTCAGTGAACACGTTTTGACACAATTAAGTCGCTCATTTTTGGAAAGCAAGCACTTTGGGACATCAAAATGCATGTTGTTTTAAAAAAAAATGGTTGCACTGTGGTCAGATTGCTGTGTAACATACGTAACAAAAATAAAGCATTTTTATTTGTGGGGGAAAGATTTTCCTCTCAGAAACAAGAGATCTCAGATTTAAAGTCAGAATCCATCTTCCAACATTATGCAACAATGAAATATCTACTAGTTAGTTTCCTCGGGTCTCAAAATCTCTTTTAAATTGTGTAACATACGTAACGTTACATATGTTACATGACTACAAAAAAGGGAGATATGGGCTCCAAAGGCCAAATGTTAGCTGGGCATACCTGATGTTTGCGTTAATAACGTACTAAAATTAGTTTCAACATGTTTCTAAGGCCACACATTTGCATACTCCATGAAATTGACCAATCTTACTGATTTGTTGCAGATTACTGAGTAATAAAGTGTGAATTCACACAATTTCTCTTGAGTCGGTCAAAGAAGTTACCTTTCACAAACACAAGATCTCAGATATAAAGTTAGAATTCATGTTCCAACATAATACAACCATGTAATGTCTAAATTTTGTGTTCATCTCATCTCAAAACCCATATTGTTAATTGTGTAACATACGTAACGTTACGTATATTACGCAGTTTAGGAGATAATTGAGACAAGAGAACATGTTTCACATGTTTTATTGTTGCACTATGACAGAACATGGATTCTAACTTGAAATCTGACATCTAAGGGGTATTTCTTTTCCTCTACAAACAAAAAAGTATTATTTGTGTAACATACGTAACACAGCACCAATCATAGGGCAACCAAAACTTGCTATGAAGGAATTTTGTATTTATGATGAAAACATGTTTGTTTTCCATCAATATGTAATTCATTCTTGTTAAAACAATGCTATATCGATGGATTCCTACTTGTCTATTTCAGACATGTAACGCACGTAACTTTCGTTTGTAACATACGTAACGCCGAGTTCCAATGATTTACTGAAATACCTTATCATGAATGTATACCTGAATCATTTTATTTCGGAAATTGTGATACATTAACGCATGCCAAATAAACAAAATTACCTCTTTTCGATGACACACTTCACAGAAATCTGTCTTTTTCTGAAAGGATGTTTGCTTTTGTTTTTTCTGTTTGTGAATGTAACACACATAAGTAACACTCTTAAACTCCTCCTTGCACAAAGTCTGGTGAAAGAAGTGACTTTTGTCTGTTTTCTTTGAAGAATGATTACCGAAGACCATTTTAAATGCATAGCCTTATGAAAAAGGGGTTTTACAAAAAGAAATATGGTAGAAATGCACTGTGGAAAACCCTCTGAAGTGTAACATAAGGTAACACAGAATGGACCCATCATATTGTCTGTGGTATGGTTAATTCTATTAGCTACCAAGAGGAGAGAATTTTACGAAAAATCATGTCATGCTCCAGTGACAGCAATGGTTGAAGACAAAAATGTCATTTTTTTAAGTTCACAAGCGATTATCACAACTGTGAATAATGATTTGAGACAATATTACATTTTTTCAACACATACTTACATGTACAGTGTACATACTGCTATCAAAGGATGCCACATGTGTGCCCTAACATACAAAAATAGTTTATCGTCAAACTTTTATAGTTGGGTTAAGCACTGGTGTTAAAAATTACAAAAACTGCAACTTTTGCATATTTCAATGGATGCACATGTATGCCAAACCTGTGTATAGTTTTAGTAACAAAAAATGGGAATCGGCATAAAACCGATATAAATATAGTTTCATGTTGTTCACATTGCACTAAAAAATATGTGTGAGAGGATTTTGTGATTCCTTTCACGAATTCCGGTGAATTTCAGTGAAATGTTTAAACCCAAACATAATTGTAACGGTTTTGAGAACTTTGCTGGGGTTCCAGTCCCCGCCGAACTTCCCGCATGATGGAACGTAGCGACTCTGTGATGTATCACCCACACAGAGAATCCCCATTGGTTTGCCACAATGAACGCTAGTGCACACCGAATGTAGACGGTCCCGACTTATCTTTTTTAACCTTATATCGGGGATAAAGACACTAAAACAAGATTTCATGTAGTATAACTTCTTTATTACAGTTATAGGATTCAGTCTTTCATATTTTTTGTGAATACAAATTAAATTGTCCTTTCCTCCCAAACACTATACACCAGCTTTAACATACATTTACAAAATAAGTTTATAGTCAAATTCAAGAGTTGTAAGCACTGGGTGTTAAATGACAAAAACAGCAATGGGTATTTTAAGGGTATTCAATCAAATATGATGGAATTCCTAATTTTGGAAGTTATTTTCAACTTTTGCAACACCACCACTTTTATTCACGGTTGAATGACCCATCCCAAACAACCAAAAAATAGGCATTTGGAATTATGAAGAGGTATTGCAGTAATTCTCATTCCCCAAAAATGATCTCAATAACATTTTTGGGTTATGTTATAATCATTGGAACTTGTCAATGATCGTATTTGGCATTTATTATGAATTCTATGCTTTCAGTGTAGCACAGTGAGACTAGGAAAAGCCCTTTTTCACCAATATCCACGGACTAAAAATTAATTTTCTTACTTTGATTGCACATTCTTTTCGGGGAGTACCTCTGATTTATTCATCAAAAAATCCAGATGTTTCAAGCCTCAGTGTGCACAAGAATACAAGAAAATCATGCAAATGAGCAGAAAGTTTAGGGCATTTGTCAGGTTCAGTGACTCTGAATACGTAATTTGAATAAAGATCATTTTTTAACTTACCAGGAATTTTTACGCCGTTGGATGTTAAATAGACAATTAATTTATTCATTTGCCTCCAACGGGTAGGAACCATGCAAGTTGGTAGAAAACATGTACGCAACTTGCCGGTGATAAATATTGGAGCCAGACAGCTATGAAAAAAAAATCATAGGCTGCCAGGTGGGATTCGAACCCACGACCTGTGGATTGACCAAAAAAGTGGATTGACCTGTGGATTGACCATGACCAAATGAATAAATTAATTGTCTAAGATCATTTTAGTTAGAGATCAGTTGAGCTACATGTATGTGCCAAGTGTCATAAAATAATTACCAGTCAAATGGATAAAATTAAACAATGAAAAATAGGTCTCAAATTTCACTTTTGTTAACTCTGTACACAAAGCCAATGGAGAGAAAGATCAATACCTGACAAATGTGAAATTGCAAAAAACCAACTTCTAGGTTGCCCGACAGTAGTTTAGGGTGCCGAAATGGCCACCAGGCAACCGTTAATTTCGAGCTCTGCACTTAAGACTTTGCGAGCTTACCTAATTGTGACGACCTCCCCAGGGTCAATAGTAGATACTGCGCCATTTACACTGGGGATTTTGAAGTATTCATCAGGGAGTCGGCGGCTGGTATCTCTCGCTCTCTCTGCTCATATCGTCTGGGTGTCTCGCGTGGACAGTGCCAATAAGTGGAGCTCGATTGTCGTGCAACGATAAAAGATTACACTACTGGTAATGTTGTCATATTATTCATTTTGTTTAGCTTCAGGGCATAGCGAATTTAAAGAAAATTACATTAGAGTGGTCATATGAAAATGGAATTACAAATGTATTCTAATTCATGAAAAATTGTCAAGTTATTTGCATTAGTTCGATGGATTATAACAGCTATTATAACTGTTAAAGACACTACATTGTTGTCATAACATTAACAGGTTTTTAAAAAGAATCAAGAATACCTGGAATTTTGACTCAAATATAATTGTAGAAGAAAAATCCACTGCAAAGGATTGCTCTTCAAATGCCTTCATAATCGTAATATGAAAAAAAATATTTGAAATGTTCAGGCTGAACATTTGTGTAGAACATTGGTGTGCAGTCTCATACATAAACTTGCATTTTTGTGTGCAGTGCATGGTAATCTTAAGTAGCAGAATTGGCTTAATTTCTTATCATTTTGTTGATTTAAAAACCTCACAGTACAGAACCAAATAATTGCATTATTACCTGTCAAATTTCCAAAATAAGTTGGATTTAGAATATACTGTATACAAAAAATGAAATTTTGAACTACATCAAGTGGGAACATTCATGAGCTGCAAAATTTCATGTTTTCATATGCTATACACTTGCCAAGCATAAAATTGTAATTTGGCCAATAGTGACTTGTGAAGTTTGTGAAAATAAAACTTTCACAAGGATAAATAGGCCTAGAGTAATAGAAGGCATGGTTTTTGTCAATGCATACTACCCCTGAGTAAAAATCCTCTGCCAGCTATGGACAATTACCCAGTGGTAACAACATACACGTAACCCACACTGACCACAGGACAAATACATGCATCAATCCCCCGACAACCGGAGCCTGTTTCTCGAAACCGTCACAAGTTGTAGTTCTTGGCTAACGCTAGGAACATATATGTGTTGTAGAATTAACATGCGTTTCAATGGGATGTCCACAAACTTAGACTTATGACGGTTTCGAGAAACAGGCCCCTGTGTCTCTCTGATTCTTACCTACTGAATACACAGTCTGTATACACAGAGAGATCAATAGCAGACAGAATACCTTCTGACCTAATGGGAAAACAGTACAAAAGAAAAGAAAACAACAATAGCACCTTTAAACTTTGCATTGGGAGGAGTTAAAACTAAAGGTTAGCATGATTAGAAAAACTTTTAACTTAAATTGCTACACATTTGTTGCTTTCACTGAAACATGATTGGAGAAATAAAAAGACAAACAAACAAACTGTATTCAATTTTAACAGTTTCCCTTAGGTGCCTGTCTTAAGTCTGGACAGTTTAACTGGCATAAATCCAGCATTATTGGTGTGAATCTAATGTATGTACGTTCAGTCGACGAGCGAGCTTTTACCTTTTCAATATTCATATACTGCTATTCTTAGTTAGAAGGTCTAGTCCTAATTTATTCCAAAAGACTAGCCTCGCCCCTGGGCCTGTCTACATGTATAGCAAAGGACAGGTTGTCTCAGAGTCAGTTGCCTTTACCTTTTATACCTTTACCCGAAGTCCTGGAAAAGTGCTTTATTTGCAGCAGTTTCCAGTTCCGATCCTGATACTGATAGAATCCCATTTTCTTTGGCTTTGAATTTTGTTAGCCTTTATAATCTGGTCAGTTTCAACTGGCATAAAAAAATAAAAATAATCACTCATATGTACGAGATCAATATACAGTAGTATATTGACCTCGTATTGAATAAGGTACTTTTCGTTGTAGGAAAAAATGTAGACCCAGATATTTAGGTTATAGCTAGAAAATTTAGGAAGAGAATGCAATAATTTGATAACTCATATATATATTGTATGAATAAATATTATTTCTTGCAATTAAAGTTATGAAAGATAGAAAAATAAAGAGAAACTCTCCGCTGGTCTTGACACAGAGTGCTGAGTACGTCCGAAGCGCCTCCAATGCTTACTATACGTGTAGCTATGGCGCATTGTAAGAGTCGCAAATCAGCTTTACCCATACGAAAAATCGGCATCGTTTCAAAACAAACTCGTACACCATCAACTTACGTTGTATCGTGTGAGTTGACCCACATCATATCATCGTTCTTTTACTGAATCGACCACTGGGTAGAAAACTGAAAGACTAGTACATGTTGACATCGTTTTAGTTGAGGCAAGATCAATGAAAGAAATCTTTTGGTATACATCGATGACATCTGGTTTGGACTGTCAGTCTTTTGTGCAACCGTTTACATTATAGTATGTACTTAAAGTGGGCTTTATTTCCCCATGGATGGGATCATGTCTGGGGCTGTCCTTTTTTTAGTGGAGCTATTTTTTTTTCAGTGGGGCATTTTGGGACGGCCAATTTTATTTTGATTGTTTTTTTTTTTTTTTTTGGGGGGGGGGGGGGGGGCGGGGAACCAACATTTTTTTTTTACTTTTCAACCCCCCCCCCCCAAAAAAAAAAAAAAAAATGATGGTTGATTTTGTTTTCATTATTAGAAATCAACAAACAAAAACAAAAAACAAATGGGGCACCAAAAATTTAGGGGCTTTTTTGTTTTTGTTTTTTTGTTTTTTTTGTTCGACATAAAAAAAAAAACCTAAAAAAATGGGAGAGGCAAACGTTTTGGCCATTAATTTTTTTTTTAAATGCCCAAAATATGTTTGTCTCTCCCCACTTTTTTTTTTCTTTTAAATATGAAATTTCTGAATAAGAAAGCCCCCAGATTTTTGCGGCGCCGATTTGTTTTCTGTTTTTTTTTTTTTTTTTATTTCTAATAATGGAAAAAAATTGGGCCACAATTTTTTTTTTGGGGGGGGGTGGGGGAGGGTTTTGAAAAGTAAAAAAAAAAATTAAAAAAAATAAGGGGCCAAAATAAATTTGGGGCCGATATTTTTTTTCCTATGGCCCCATTTTTTTTTTTGGGGGGGGGGAGGGGAATACGGACATATATGAGGGTATACATATATATATGTATTTCTATTGTTAGTTATAGTTAATCATTTCAAATTTGGAAGAAAATAATGTGACCCATTTTTTTAGGGGCTATTAACTAAATAAATAGTGCATGCTCAACATCATGAACATTACTGACTAGGCCTATGTACATGTGAGTTCGATAGGCCTATAGCTATAAATCCCTCAGATTTGGAGAAAAGCTAAGTCACGCCCGATTCATAGGAGAGATAGGTAGTGAGCTGGTAGGAAGTAATCTTACTCGACTACTCCACGAATTATAATCGCGTAGCGCCCTCATACGACGTGAGTTCTACAAGTTGGAGAAATGCTAAACTTCAGTTCCTATCGCAGAACCAGCGATTTATATTAATTTCTATCCAACTTCAAACCTTTCTGATGACATCGAGTGGAGACAGACCCCCCAAAAAGGTTATAGGCAACAAGGAAGGATAATTGGTACATAAAAATATACAGTTGTTCTTAAAATATTCATCTAGAAGTGTTGTTATGCACCTAACACTATAGGAAAAAATCGATAGTAGTCACACGTAGTGGTGCTGCTACTTTTAATAGATTTGATGTAATGTTAGGAAACATTTCATCAAGTACATTTTTGTACAAATGCAGTAAAAGTGCTAGCGTGAAAATAATGAGTGATGATCAATAATAAAAACATTAAAAAAGTTAGACTCTACTCCAAATATCTGACAAACCATCGTGTGGTGTGGACAAACGTGAACTCGTTGTTATCAAATACTAGTGGGGTCTATATTCAATATTGTAATGTTAAAGTCTAACATATTTCAGACAATAAAAAATCATTTTTGACTGTCAACTGTCATCCACTCATGATACGATGTCAATACTTTAGTATTGACCTCGTGGACCAAACTGCCATATTTGGGAGAAAATTTTGCAACCTTGTCAATGTTGTTTTATCTACGGTTTTTCTCCTTTTTGCAATCACTTTCAGCTCCAAAATTAGTAGTAGTATATGTCTATGTCATTATGAGACACAGTGAAGAGGTTTAGGAAAAATTTCAAATCAAAATCTAAAAAAAAACAAAAAAACATCACTGAATTTTTTGCCGTCTCCCGCACAAAAACGTGCGGGGAAATTTTCAGAAAGTGGACTTTAAAAAATAATTTTTCATCCAAGAAGAAAAAACAAAAAACTTACAATATCAGGGATAGTGAAAGGAACATCCAAACACTCAGTTATTGAAGAAAGATAAGTGAAAATGTTATTTTAAAAAGTGAAAAATTAAGTTTGTTTTCTGAAAGTTTTCTTACTAACATTGTTAAGTCTTGTCATTAGTCCCAGATGGTTCAGTTGCTTGTGTCATCATGAATCACAAGTAAGAATTTGCACAAAATACACTTATGCAGAGCATCTAAACCCAAATCTACTGTACATATACATATTTACTGTATTGGAAGAGGATCTTACCTATCAAGAAGCCCATATTTGTCGACAATTTATGACTGTTTATTTAAACGAATCCAGCTGTATGTTTTGTACCAGTCTGTGTCTGCGGCCCGGTCCAGGCGGCGGGTCCTCACGCGGCGTTGCAAATGTCACTGGATCTTCTCGATCACGACGACGGCTTCAAAATCAAACTCCGTTGTCAGGACTCAGCGTAAAAAAAAAGATCTTCGGCGGATATATTGTAGATATCATCAAGACATTGTCCGAAGATTCATGAAAATGTTATCAATAGAAGATCGCCTAAATAGCCGGTCATAACGTATTCATTATCTCGACCACATCTTCCGTCTTGAAGCCATTGCATTAATTTCCACAATTTTTTCTGTGTTATCATATATGACGTCATATCATGATCGATACCGTTCTCATAATTAGTCTGTGTCGGAAACTCTAATTTCATGATTTTGCAAAATTCATCCATGCAATTATTTAAAGACCAAAGGGTTCCACATTAAAATCTGCTCCTCGGGCATATGATATATAGAACCCACATAATCAAACTCGCCTTGTGTATATCAGGCAAGGGCTAAGGGGGGGGGGCAGCGGCTAGGGGCTTCAGTCCCCCCACACTTTTCGACAAACGCAGTGATACAGCCGGGGGCGCAGGGGGGACGCGTGCCCCTTTATGATTTAAAAACCATTCCTTGACTGTACATGTTACAATCAGAAAATTTCGGCGTCTCTCCCTGTTATCGGACCTGGCGCCCCCTCTATTTTCAAATCCTGGATCTTCGAAATCCAGCTAGCTGGTGTGGTCGCGGAAGGGAAAGGTGTAGACGTGGAAATGTTTCCTCTCTGTTGTGGAAGAGGGAATCCGGGTGCGGGGGGAGGGGGGTTAAACTGTGTATTGTAAACAAAGAGTCGGGCCTTTCACCTCAAGCCCAGGCTTTAGGAACTTTTTTTTTTTTTTTTATTAAAATATGCAAAAAAAATGTGCAGGACGAAGGGATTCGGGACCCCTGGGCCCCTACACACACACACACACACACACACACACACACACACAAAAACAGGGGCCGCGGAACGTTTTTGAAAATTGAGGGGCTGAGCCGAAAGTGGGGGGGGGGGCTGAACAGGCTAAAAATCACAAATCTAAATCTAAAAAGTGGGACTCGGCTGATACCCCAGCCCCCCCGGCTCCGCGGCCCTTTAAAAGAAATGAGATCACAATGAACTTGAGGCAAGACGAATAATACCAGCAAATGCTTCAAAAGCTTCATGCTTCATGTCGCCAAAGTATATCGTATACTCCCCTATAGCACGTGCACAGGGACATCATTCTGTGGGGCTCAGTTGTCCTCCTGCCTGCCTGGGGAGCTGCACTCCGGAGAGTTGTCCCTTTTCGGGATTTTCCCTCTTTGGTACTTGATAGGTAGGAGCTGGTAGGAGTAGGCATGTAGGCCCAGGGAGTATGTTTACCGCCAAAGGACATTTTCCACTCCAGAGAGCTCTAGCCCCCCCCCCTCATTCGGTCAATCATCAACCATACAGTATGCTCGTTCCGAACATTCGATCCCTAACACAGCTTTTGGAAGGGAACCCGTCAAAATATTACAGACTTTTGGAAGGGAAAGTGCATCAAAATTAAACTCTTATTACAGGCTTTTGGAGGGGCAGCCAACCAAATTATTTCTTTATCACAGGTCTTTGGTCCTTATTTGGGATCCCTCGTTTTCAAGATTGTTCTTAAAAGATTTGAAAACTACCCCTACAGTTCGGAGAACAATTCTAAAAGACCCCAATTGCAATGTTTTTCGGAATCCCCCCCCCCGAACGGAGCCCCTAATATACCCATTTTCCCGGAAATCCGGAATGAGCATAAGTGTATAGTTGACTGCCTGACTGGGGTGGGGGGGGGGGGCTCTAAAGTCCCCGGCGCCATCATCATGGTAAGTACATTTGAGTAACTTAGATTAGGGTCTATTTCAAAGACTATCATCTGCCAATATTTGACGTAAAATAAGATTGAACCAAGACGCTTCAACACATCGCCCTTTCAGAAGTCGCATCCTTGATAACTCGCTCTTATTATGATGTGTGAATATGTGTTGCAGAACCTTCTATAAATGCCACCTGTATACAGCGGTCACATTTCTGTTTCCCTTTTGTGCCCTTCCAGGTTTGACTGTATTTCGTTCTCGAGTCAGGATAACTAACCCTTAGGACAGACTACTTCGAGAGCGAGTACTCACTGGAACAATAGGCCTACCCTCTACCCCCGGCCCTAGCTTCTGATTACCCACTATAGTTAAAAATATTTCCACAACCGTGGACCCCCCCCCCGACAAGTACCCGGCCCAGGACCAATGTTTTCTTGATTATCGTCTAACAGGCCTAGTTTGTGCTGATTTTTTCCATGATTTCTAGTTTTCTACATCGAATATATTGCCTTAAACCCTTCTAAACAAAATGGCTGTGTCAGGTTTTTTTTTTTTTTTTTTTTTTTTTTTGTTCGATGAATTTCAGGAACTGTTTGGCTCGACAAGACCAACGACATAAAATAATTATCATCTATCATGAAGGTCATTGCAAATAGAGAAGTAAAAATAAATGTTCCTTGTACTGAGGTTTCCATATTAATGAGCATGTTGAGTGAGTATTTAAAATTGAAAGAGTTTGGTACACCATGTGGGAGACTAAGCCTTTGTAAAAAAAAAAAAAAAAAAATATGTCAGTGGAGCGATTAGAAGAATAACAAAATAAAGGAATATTACATGGAACTTTCAGAACGCATACACGAGACTTGTTTTCTGAGTTAATATAACCTTTTAACAATTTGCTGTGCTCTTAGCTTCTTTTTTTCTTCACTGATTCAGTCTTGAAAAAAATGGCCGAAATTGACGCGAATGGAAAGATGGAAAAAAGGGGGACTTTTTTAAAACTAAATTCTTCGAATTTGTGATCACAAATATTCTGACTTTCGGACATTTTCTTACCTTTCCCCTCTTTCCATTTCATTTCGATTGGCAGATGTGGATCCAGGATTTGAAAAATTAATACTATGGGGCTCTGACGGAAATTAAAAAAATCTAGGGCCGGGTGGGGGGTGGCCAGTTAAATTTTAACAGGCTGCTGTGCACCTGCCTTTGCCCTCGGGTCCGCCACACCACTTAAGTTGATATCGAACAGAAAGCTAAAAAAACTTTCATTCACTTTCCTTTCTTTTCTAAGAAGAAAAACAAGGGAAAAGGCGAAAAGAAACCCATTTCGGGTCCATTGGAATCATAGGCTTAACGATCAGGCGGGGGGGGGGGGGGGGCTAATTAAGGGCCTTGACCTCAAATCTAGGCGAGGCGCCAAAAAGGAAGGGTTGGAAAGCCAAAGAAAAGAGGAATACGAGGGGGTGAGAGGAAAAAGGAGAAAAAAGAATGAGAAAATGAAAACTGGGATAGAAAATCATGGGGCCACAGCGGAAGTCAAAAAAAGAAAGGAAGAGAAAAGAACAGAATAAAAATCAAAAGAAAATTGTTGACCAACGGAGGAGGGGACCGAACACGCAATTTATTTATTTATTTTTTGTAAGGGCTTCATTTTTTTTCATACAATGATATACATGTGTATGTCATTCCTGTTAAGAGAAGAAAAAACTACAGCCAAAACAGGGTAAGGGGAGGGCCGGAAATAAATAGGGGCGAGTGTTTCCCGCTGACTTTTCCCAGGCCGAGTTCGAATAATGCCGATTTAATTTTCGCATAATTATTCTATATCTCGCGAAAAACTATGTCATTTCCTACTTCATACAGATGTGTTGGATCAAATGGAACATGATTGAAATGGCATTATTTAACAAATAAAGATAACATGACGGGCACATGACGTGATAATCAGAGCAAGAGTTTAAAAGCTGCCTTTTCTTCTTTTAAAGTTGGTAAGATTAGAAGTCTATGTTTTTTAGGGCGCTTCTCGAATCTCGAATTCAAGGACGTGTGAAAAAAGTGTGACCAGAGACGAGACCGACCGATCCCGGCGGGCCGGGCCGGTCCGCGGGCCGAGTCTGCCTTAATACCCTTTTGCATTAATATGCTGTTAAACCCCAGTGTTTAACTAGTTGATAATTAAAAAATTTATGCATGATAAATTGACCGACCTTGCACTGCACTGGGACACGTAGAAAAGTCGGCGCTAATGCAGTTTGGTATCCACTACACACCACCCTACCCCACCACCCTACCCTAACAAAGTTAGTGCGTGGGGGTCACCGTCAACCCTATCCCTTCACGTAGCAGAAGGCCTCGCGGCCGGATGCTTAACAGCACTAGCGCCGAAAAGTCTACAAGTTTGTTTTTACAGAGCTAGAGAACAATGCATTTTGATTGTTGGGCGCTCTGATTAGCTATCGCGCGGAGCTCCGCCTCCTGGTTGCGATGACTGAAGTGCGTTGACCGTAACTGAACAACGCGATTCAGCTGTTCCCGATAAAGACCGCTTTGTCGTGCGCTCTGTCAATCATAACCAAAGTGGACCCATTTCGCAAGAAAAACTGCAAGACTCGACTTCACAAAAGGTTAAGCGTTGTCGGCGTAGACCCACTCTTTCAATATTTTTTAGAATAAAGAAGAGAAATATAAAAAGGAACTTCAACAAATCCACTGTCGGACTTCACCCAACGTCCAACATTTGAAAACGTATAAAGAAATGAGGACTTACCAAAAAAATAAATGACGAATCTAAATTTTATGGTGACTATTGTTCATTGGAAGGCACAATGGTAGTGTATTTCATATGCTAATTCGTGATCATTCGAGCGTCATGCATAAATTATTAAATTATGGAGTAAACATTTCTACGTGTGGGAAGTACCTTACTGCAGCAGTTTTCTTCCAATGGAAAGTCAATGCAGAAAAGTGTCTTGAGCAGCTCATGCCAAGTCAAGGTGCATATCCAAAAAAGGGGCTAAAAATACTACAAAACAAAATTAAAAATATCTAATGGAAGAATTATATTGCAATGACTCAATAGATTATCCTAATTTATTTTGAGGTAGGTTTAAAGCTGATTTCGCTAATTATTATTGAGAAGTTTCCTCAGCAACCAAGAGGGCGACAGACCGCCATTTTTCAGTACTGACTAATGTTGGTTTGCAGAGAAGTTGAAACTTAACGTTTTTTTGGTCGCGGCTAAAATGAGAATCAACCCAGGCATTTATCTATGTGGAAAACCAATAAGGATTGCATGGCCATGGGTGAAACAATGTTCTTTCATGCAGTATGGGGAGCAACAAAGCCAGGTCTAAATCACTGTTAGTGTTACTTTAACTTTAAGTTAGGTTTCATGCAGACTTTTAACTTGGACCTGCTACATACATGTACGTCAGGGGCTTACAGTGAATTTCACCAGAAATCACAAAAGGAATATCACACGATTTCACACACAAATATGATGAGACTAGGCCTATACTTGATCAGTTTGATGCTCATTTCCTTTCTGCTACCAAAACTATAACCCAGCTGTAAAGCATCATAATAATGATGAGAGTGAGATTATTCTAGAGAGAGCCTGTTGCAGCGTTCTTTATCATTCTGTTAATGCCTTTTTTGGAGGAGGCTGCTGTTTTGTGTCGCAAGACTCTCTTGCAAAGAGTATAAAGAGCATAGATCGATGGCCAGGCCGCAGATGCCCTTGATGCCCAAGCGAAAATGGATTAGTCACAGCCTTTTTTTTCAAGGTGGCCGACATTTCCTTTTACGAAATTTATTGCCCTTTCCTGAAGGACTCTAATATCAACAATAAAATGGGAAATATGTCTCTATTTAGTCACATTAAAGTCTTAAAAAGCAATACAGACCATAACTTTTATTGGATAATCCTATAGAGAGGTCCCAGAGTTCCCCAGGACCTCCCGGGGAGTTAGGGGAGTTACATGTAACGGCTGTCTGACAGGGTGTTGTAACAGCAAAAGCATCCCTGTTTGTTTAATTCCCACTGGCCTGGGTTTTGAATGTGCTGGAAGTTATCACAGTTATTATTTGTAAACAAATCTGTCAGTATGTAAACAGAATGTGATGTTATATAGACAGCCAAACAGAATTTTCATCGGCAAATCCCTGTGGAAAGGAATTTTCTGTTTTCCCCAAACAGAAAAGGCAATATTTCTAAAACAGAAAATCACCACCTGCCGACCTGGCTCTATTTTAGAAAAAAAAAAAAATGGCCTTAGATGCACTTTTTATGAAAAAGAATG
This sequence comes from Paracentrotus lividus, assembly GCA_940671915.1. Lineage (NCBI taxonomy): Eukaryota > Metazoa > Echinodermata > Echinoidea > Camarodonta > Echinidae > Paracentrotus > Paracentrotus lividus. Next base: position 8,716,088 of record CALNVZ010003435.1, on the reverse strand, counting down.
CCCGTGGATGCCCTTTGAATTGGACAAAGTGCCCTAAATTTTTTGGGGAAAATGGCCTTGCCCTAAAAGTAATGAAATTTAAGGCCTGAGTATATAAATCAATGTAATCTAATCGTGCCATGCTCTTTCTGTTATGTATTTCAGAAAGTGAAACTTGAAGGAAGTCTATTAGCAGCTATACAAAAGGAGAGATGTCACATTGCTTCCACCTCTAAGCAGAACAGACCGGAATACATTCATGATCGTCTCCGCTTGGGTCTCCTACCTTGTGCTGCGAGAGACGGTTGCTCGGAAGTGGCCACACTTTGGGCCTGTGATCTACCGATTCCTCTTGGGCTGTATCAATACCATGGGCAATTCATGTATCAGCAAGGATCACAGACGCAGGACCCTTGAGCATGGTGGCACGGGAGGTGCAGGAAGTGGCAGTGGTGTTGGTGGACGTTACTCCGAGACGGAATACGCCTCTTCACAGAGCTCGCCGACGAATCATACCTCGGAGCAGTCGGGACAGTCCCTGAATGAAAACAGGCAGCCCAGGGCACAGGTGACGCCTCTATACATGCTGGCGTCTAGAGACATGGCCGCTGCGCAACCTACCTTTAGTACTCCGGACATTTCGCAAGTTCATAGCAGTGATGATGAGGAGACAGAGCATGTGAATCAGCTCATGTTAAGAACGTTGCAAGTCATTAGAACTCTTGTGGATAAGTAAGTGTGTTTGCTGCTTTGAACCTTTGAGATCGAAACCATTGTCAACATACAAGTCGCATTGCCTTTGACGTCTTTTTATCATTTTGATTTATTGATTATACTTTATTCATGAAGAACACAACCCGTACATAAAAATTTACATCGCAAAAGGAGATCTTTATGTTCAAGGACCCAGGAAATTAATTCATAAGACTGTATCATGGCTGATGACCTTTAACTGTGTTCTTTAAATCTGCATACATGTGCTAGTCATGTACCATAGTTCAGTGCCACATTTAATTTGTCAACATGGTCAAGGTCTAGTATTACAAAGATTATCCTAATCATTATCATGTAGCAAAGTTAGACAGGGAATGGGGAATTTTGTACAGTGAACTACTTGTGTTGATTCATGCTTAATTTTTATTTTTTTATTTTTTTATTTTTCTGAAGCTGATCAGCACGTGTGGCACACCAGTGCATGTGCCATTTGTCATCCTTGGCGAATAGAAAGTTCTAACCAGGTTCCTGCATGTACATGTGTACTATATACAAATGTGCAAAGAATTTATTGTATCTCCATCTGGACAATAGACAAAGTGATGATATAAATTCACCATGTCTGATGTCCCTGCTGTCGCATTGCAAAACTTGAATGATAATTGCAAGACTCTTTGCCATTTCGAGTAAATGAAAAATAAGTAATGCATTTTCTTGTTGTTTTGATGAATTATCCCTCTTTTTAGATTGTGGTATGAGCCCTTCTATGAAAAAAAGGAATTAATTATGTATTGACTTTTATAAATAATGCGTTATTTTGTTGATATATTTGTTCATTTTTTTGTAACTTTACAGTGAACAAGAGCCTCCCTATGCTATGCTGAGATTACATGAAATAGCCGAAACAGGTGAGTCCATTTAGAATTTATTACAAATTAATTGTACCTGATGAATCGGCAAAGGGCCCTGTATTTTCTTTTAAACCGCAATACGTCTGTAATGGCAAGAATAGCCAACAGTGGGCGACGAACCAGTCACGTCGTACTGGTATACACACTGTGAATTCTACATACGTATGTGAATTGTTCTCATATCCTGGGCCATGAAATCTTTTGCAGGTCAGAAACAAAAACATTTATGGTCATATTGCAATAGCGGTAAAACAATAACTATAGCTTAAAGCTAGTCTTGCCATCAAAGATGTATTGCTTATGTTCAGCATTCATGTAAGAGTAAGGACTGTCTTCCAAAATTATCTTAGGCACCATGTAGAATGATTGATCCACTACAGTGTTATTAAGTTTATATCCACTTTATCTTTAGAACAGCAGTTGTTCCAATTCTCTGATTGTCTAATACCACTTCAAGGGCTAAACCCATTTCGTCTACAAACAATTTGGTCTAATTTTCCCTTGGCCTAATCCATACTTGGTCTAATTCTCATTTAGTCAAAGTGACAATTTGTCTAATAACCAACTCGTCTAATAACCATATTGTCTAATTCCCAAATAAATATTACCAGTTGGTTGACTAAGTGGTGATACACCAAGCAGATATTAGACAAAATTGCCATTATACCATTTAAATGGGAATATTAGACAACATGGGAAATAGGAGAGTTGGTAATTAGATCAAAGGATAATTAGACTAAACTAATAGTAGACAAAGTGGGATTAGACCACATGGGATGAGACCAAAGGGCATTAATCCTTAAAGTTTGTATATTTATGTAGATGTAGCTTTGTATCTTTGCTCTGGTCTAGTTAAAAAGTTTTGTATCGTCATCGTTATTTGGATGTGGTCATCAAGACCAGTATTAGAGTTACATGTAAAGAATTAGACTTGTGATTGATCATATGAATCACAACAGTTACTCTGGAACAGAAAAGGCCCAGTTCACATTAAGGTGGACTTAAATTCATTTCTTCATAAGTTTAAACAAGTGTCTGAAAAATTTAACTTACATGTACCTATATATGAAGATAATTATAAGAAATGATCTTGAAATTGTGTTTCAAGTCTCATTCTGTCCATTTTGAATTTCCCCACGACATGTACACGTACATGTATGTACACATGTAGAGTCATGTCGATTAAGTATGCCAATACACGGTTGATGGTCATGGACATGGTACAAGATTTGTTTCCTTTTTTTTTTTCAAGCTGGGTCTGATATACAGACTATACAAGAATAGTGTGAATAGAATACAGAATGAAAATCGAAACTACATGTACTGCATTCTTAAACTTGGTAGAATCCTGTTTAAAATCTGTGGTTTCAACTGTTTGGCATTTGGCCTACATGTAAATATGCATATGAAATCTCTGTCATGAAATAGACAAAGAACATACTACAGTATGCTTCCGGAAGATTCTACTTAAACTAAAAGATTAATTTTCATTGATTTTATGCGAAGATCGATAGGCGCAAATTTAAGGCACGGGAATATGCATGCATATTTGGAATGAGTTATGAAGTGCAAGACCTTATATGCAACACAAATTTAACCCTAACTAGGCGGGGGGGGGGGGGGGGGGGGGGGGGGGCCTCCCAGGCCCCCCTCAACGTTCGCGCAATATGTTTTTCCAACGTGACAAGCTCTCGCCGCGATGTTTCATGAATTTTTTCCTCCGAATCTCCCGCATCTTTTAAGACCAAATTTGCGACACCCGGATACACGGTTTGCGAGTTTCGCATAATTTTGTAACCATGCGTCAGACCCAAAATTGCTCCAAAATATGATTTCGTGCACAAATCCAATACAAATTGTTTTTTCAGCTAAAATTCATAAATGAGTGTTTACTGTTGCTCTAATTGATGATATTCATTTGATTAGTTGCTATTTATGACTGAAATAACGTTGCCAACAAATATGGTTTAAAAAAAAAACAATAAAAATAAAAAGGTTTAAAAACAAAAAGGTTTAAAAACAAAGAAATACGTAAGAAATAAAAAAAAACAATAAAATACATAAGAAATGGATCGCAATACTGGAATTTTTTAAAAGTACAATTGTTAGGAATGACATAAGGAATATTTACACCAAAAATAAGCATTCTAGGAGCTATATTTAGAGAATTAGAGCAAAAAATAGGATTTTGTGCATAAATTAGCATAATTAGCATGTATAATAAAAAAAAAACGTTTTCAAGAAAAATTAATGCTGTGGTTACGGAGATTATGCAACAGGAGACGTGCGTGCCAATTTTCAGCGCGATTGCGCAGTCGACGGCCGAGATCTGAAGGGGGGGGGGCCTAGGAGGCCCCTCCCAGGCTCTAAGAACTCCCTAAATACCCCGGCCTAGTTAGGGTTAAGAACCCACAAATATGTTTTGAAGACACTTAGCACTAAGATGCGAAAAAAGCAGCGAATAGGGCCTATATGTACAATGTACATATTGTACATCTGCAATATTGTACATTGTATTGTTTATTTCATCTTATACAATTGAATTAGAATGTACAAACTGTAAGCTGTATCCCAATGACTGCCCTGATGGTGAATGATGGAATGCTTAAAAAAAACACATTCTAGTACTGGTGAAACAATATTGCTCTATTTTTCTTCCTACATCATTCATAACTTTTAATATTTCATTCATCAGCCGAAGGGTTTGTAATTATATGCACTGAATGGTAGCCTATTCATGCAAGGAGCTTCATTGTCGATCCACATACTGTATGGTCGCTTGGGGTGGCTTGGGTTTTCCCCCTGAAATGATGTTGCTCTCTTGTGAAATACTTTATGTACATTGCAGGGTCTACATGTATGTACATGTATAGGATTTCTTTATTTGTCTTTAAATATTCAGTTCAAAGAATATTGCACAGAATATCTGACCTTTTTAAATATCAGTGATCTTTGCTCTTTCTTGTATGAACAGATTGATTCCTTCATAGAAATAAAAGAAAACATGCTGCTTAATGTTCATCAGAATACTGAAAGTATACACTTCCAAAAGTGTCATGAACCCAGTTGCGCTAATTATTTAGGGGGGTATACATACATGTGTAAATAATGTAGAAATAATGTAGGCCTACAGGCTTCATGTACAAAGAACTAATTACACCATATTTGCCAACTTTTATTGTTTAGGGGGCGGGGCTCTTCCTCAGTTTTTATTCTAAAGCTACAATCAACCATATAGATCACCCTAACAAAAGGCATGCATATAATGTGCATGTACTGTGTCCCCTCGCAGTCCATTATATAAATGTACATTTTTCATTTGGACCTTGCTTGCAGTTCAATTTGAATATTATTACATTTGTCATTTTATGTGTCTTGAGCAATACATGTAGCTTGAACAGCTTCCAATATTCTTTTCCCAAATAAATTAGGTAAAAAAATTAAGCTTTTTTAATGTAGTCCAGTATGCGTGCACCAGCTTTACTAATGTGCACTACTCATTGTGCATCATGGGATTTCAGCATATTATTATACCGTTTTATTTTCCCCTTTTAATAAAATCACCTATTTTTAATCAAGCAATGAGACAACGGCACTGCATGGAGCATTCTTAATACGAGAATAGGGGTCAGTCTTCATTACTAGAGAAGTCCAGCAGCATCACATGCTACATTTGTATCCTGTTACAAGCCTGAAAGTAGCCATCCGGGCAAACAGACCCCTTATGATGATACATTCAAAACCAAACCCCCATTCCCAAGTGAATTTGATTTCCAACCATGGATTTGGAATTGGCACTCTGGGATGAGTCATGTTAGAAGTAGTAGTGTTTCACGCATTATACAGCTCAGTGGTGATGACACTGCATTTGTACACAATAGACATTTGTAGGACCAATGTATAGTAATGTCGTCAGCATGTATTGCTACTAGCTCAGCTGTCAGCAAAATTTTGTTGTGTTCATGCAGGGAGCTCCCTGGTTTATGTAATATAATGTACACTGTATGTAATTACAGTAAGATAATGCATTAGTGCAAGTGCATAGAATCACCTGAAAAAATATAAAAAACTTTAGGATACAAACTTAAAGATGTTTTATGTGTACAGTAGCAGTACATTTCATTATTTATTTGAGAAATCACATTTAATGAAGAAAATTGCAAACAATTAGATGCAGCAAGTACATGTTATGTAGTTATTAACAACAAATAATTCACTAATTTGTAAATGTACATGTACATTTTTTTTTGTAGGGTTCCATTTTTTCCTTTAAAATTTATACCAGGGCAGATATTCATCTCTATTCATGTACATGTATTATTATCAGAGCAAATAGTGCCAATGCCATCAGGTACTGTATACATGAGACAAAACAACTTACAAAAAATGAAAAAGAATAGAGTGGAGGAATATGATTGAAATTATTTGGAGTATCTACATCTATCTTGGGGGTACTTATACATGTATGTACAACCAGATGTTCGAAATGTAAAGTGGCAATGAAGGTTTCGTTCTATACTGTAAAGATAATTTATGATCCGAATGCATGACATCATTGCAGGATCAATTTCTAGGATCAGATTTATATGGGTCTACAATCATGAACACTTGGATGTGTTCAAAGCCAAATATATCTTTGATGCAACTGATACAAAATTACATATAAATCCTGGTACTTTTTTATTATGTTTTGTGGTACATGTAATTTTCAAAAAATGAAATGGATACCCATGTGGGAAATCTTGCAAACCTAATAGATTGACATGCACTGGCGTAAATCCGTAAAGAATGCTTTTCATCAAGGGGGATATTACATAATAATACAAAGCGCCATCCCCCCCCCCCTGATGAATAGAAAGCGGGAATGAATTTACGCCAGTGTTGACATGTGAAGCTATTCATATACTCTTGAAACAAAACAATTGTGATCTGCCTCAAAAGAAAATGCATGATTGTACAATGAGAACAACATTGATGCAATGTAACCACCAAAAAAAGTCCCTTGTATTAGACTACTTAAAATTAGATGAAATAAAAAATCGTGAAGGGGACTTGCTCGTTTTGATGAGTGTGTACATATGTACATGTACCGCATGTTTTCAGTGTATTCTACGATCATAGATTGATTGAAAGTGTAATGTTGCCAAACAGTGTACCAATTAAATTACAATTTTCAAAACAGCTCAACAAATTCCTGGACTCTATTGTGTACTCAATTAATTCTGTCTAATTGGAATTCTCAAAGGTTAATCTATTTCTAGACTGTTTTGATCACATGGTTGCCTATTTAATAGTAGATGGTCATTATCTGATAATGATTCATGCACTTAATGGTAGGTATTGTGGGGCATTAGTGTAAACAACAAATTTTATTAAATAAGTAATTACCGTAGGCTTTTCTAAGTTTTGAAATAAAAATGAAATTAATTTGTAATACAATATCAACAAAGCTGTCTTAATATAATGATGATGTGTTTGAGTGATTATGCATACAAATGTATAATAAAACTGTTTCCCTTTCAAGTAAACATTTTGTAACTTTCTATCATACTTTGTCTTTGATTTGTAGTTTTGTACATACCGGGTACATGTATGTACATGTACATGTACAATGATATAATGTACAAGAAAGTCATGCCAAATTTGGCCAATATCATCTTTTGAGAGTTCATGGGAACTGTTGTAATGTCCAAACCTTTACCTTTTTGCTACCACCTTGAATGCTAGAACTAATATTTTTGTGACATTTCAGTTTATTCTGTGTTCATTTTTGTACTGCTTGCCGGGACACATAAGTTTTGTCTCTAATTATTGCAAATTTTGCAAGTGAAAGTTTTCGACTCATAAGTTGATAATGACAAAAAACATGACCTCATCATATTTGCTATTTGTTTCAGAGAATGGCTGGTCAAAGGTCGTGCAGGCGATGATACGAGTGATCCCCATGGATGACCCATTAGGACCTGCTGTAATCACCCTTCTCATCGATGAGTGCCCCCTCCCCACAATGGTAAGTACATGTACCCCAGTTACACTTCATACCAAGTTAAAAGCCCAGGGGTTCGTATTCCATAAACTATACTTAAGCAATTTGTCTTAAGTCTAGGTATTTTTTCTAAGATTTTGTCCAGGTAAAAATTGTCTTAGCCTTTATTCCAAACACGTTAAGCACTTTGTCCGAGCTCAGAAAGCATAGAAAGCAAAAGTCTGAATTTTATTAGTATTGTCATGTTTAATTTGTGGTCTCAAATGAGCTGCCATAAAATCAACATCCAAGTTATTAAGCCACTAGGTAGTAGGCTTAAAGTTAGGATAAAATTATCTTTTCTTATGTGCGTATTTGTAGGCGCAACTCCATTTAAGACTTCTGACTTAGACCAAATCTAAGAATTTAGGCTTAATGTCAGAAATAGGCTTAGACAAAATTCTTAAATTAAAATAAAATTAATTTTAGCAAAAAAGATTTTTTTTAATGCTTAAGTAATTCTTAAGTCCAACATTTATTGAATACGGGCCCTGAACTTCAAACTAGTGAACTGACCCCACCCGAAAAAAATGATGAATATAGATCTCTCTTCCACCTCCCTGGTCTACATGTACATGTAGCATTAGCCTGGTAGTGTCATAGCTGTATAAATGAAAGTTAAGGAGGAGGCGCATGTCTGCCCCACACCCCCCCCCCCC
>CALNVZ010003435.1:8681474-8707778 GCA_940671915.1 Paracentrotus lividus | reverse complement strand
CCCCCCCCCCCTCAAAAATGGGAGGAAATTAAATAGTGGGGTTTCACAGAGACCCCTGTGTTAAAATTTAAACCAAGGACTAAAAGAAACATGGTACTACAACAAAATTTACCATCATTGTGTATTATGGGTAATCTCCATTAATAATTGTCAAGCCATTAAAAGTACATGTACATACTATTAATCCAGCAACTTTCTCAAATTGCAAGAAATTGATTTAAACTTTTATCAATCTCAACCTTACAGGGGTGTGGAAGTTCAGCTTTGTAAAAATTTGATTTATTTTGGGCTTTTAGAAGCTCTTTCAATTTAAGCTTTTTTCCAGCTATTTTCAGGCTTTTCAGCTCTTTTTATTTAAGGTCCCTCACACCCCTGACCTTGCAGACTGAAAAGTTCCATGCATATTAATTTCTAATTTTATTATATACAGTTCTTAAAATACAGAGTGTTTCAGATATTTTAGAGATGTATCTAAATATGATTACATTCCCTTATATCTATTTATTGTTACTATTCCAATAGGAAACGGTGCAGAGGATGTATAAAGCTCTTGGTATATCAGCTGATCTAGCCAATGAAGCCAAGCTCAAGCCTCAGCGTCATCGGAACATCGCAGCTGTCCTGGGATGCATTGCAGAGAAGCTTGCTGGTCCTAAGAGTGTCTCACTTCTAGTGCCAGAAATCATTGAGTACTTGTTTGGTGTATTGGTAAGTAATGATAATAATGATATTCTTCATTTACACGTATATAGCGCCTAATACACAGTTAGACTATGTCTCTAAGCGCCTTACGGACATTTTATTATCCTGGTCGTCAGGTTCAGGCTTGCCCTCACACAATGTGTGCACATTGTCCACTATCATTGATAATCAACTTCTATTCTGTGCTAAAAATGACATTTCCTGTAAATTAGCAAAATGTGTCTGTCATTTCCACTGACATCGATGCAAAAATCATAATTCCTCTGAACAGTATTAGGGTTTATGCTTTCATTTCATTTTCAGGAAGAAGAACGCACAAGGTACATGTACAATAACAAAATATCAGTAACTCAAAGTTTGTTGAGTTGTCACTTGCTTCCTTTTAGTGGAAAGTATTTTTATTTCAAAGTACCTTGCACACAATGAGTATTGATAGATGAAACAAAATGGATATGAAACCTTACCTAGGTTTACATAATGTAAGTGTTCACAATATTAGACAGTTTCGGCTACACTACTAAAAAGGCTGTTGATATTTTTATTCATATGAACCCACATTATACAGTCTCTAATAAAAAATGGTACAAGCGGGGAAAAATTAATGTATATGAAATCTTTTCAGACGTTATGTGTCCATGGTATTAAATTTAAAATACTTTTTATTCGCTGATACATTACTTTTGTAAAAACAAAAATTTGGTAAATTTTGTGCAACGAGGAGCAAATCAAAATTACAGAAACTCTTTTTTTTTTTCTCTCCTTTTATGGTCATCTTGGCTAATTGTGTTTGAAACATACACAAAGGCATGGACACAGCTGTGCAAAATGAATTTTTATTGATAGAGAAAAGTACTTATATCTCAAGATCTACAAAATATAAGGAGATCTTTTCCTTTTTTCTCACTGAAATTACAAAAGCAAAATTGTTTATTGGAAGCCTAAGAATTGTATGACTTGATGTTTTGCACAAAATGTATGTATTTGTCATACTTCATTAACCTCTTTTGATAATAATTTACTAATTGTAAGACTTCTTCATAATCCTTGAGGCCCATCATGAATTGTGTGATTAGAAACTATTGTTGGCTTGGAGCATAAACAGACATATTAATAAATTGATATTAAGCTCTTATTGAATTGTTCTTCAACAATGGTCTATTTTGGATAATCATCCATTGTGCTACATCGTGAAATGAACTACATTGTACGTTGTAATTCCACTAATTGGTTTTGTACAGCTCTTTTCCAGTTAAATATTATGTAACTGATCAAAACCCTATTCTGACTAGGGGGGGGGGGGTCAATTTGACCCCCCCCCTGTATAAATCCGCGACTGCCGCGCAACCGCTGCGAGTCGCGACCCAGCGCTCTATGACTTTTTTCTTTCAAATGTCCCACAACTTTTGACACCAAGTTTGAAAATCGTCATTTTGCATGTGTTTGTGTACAAAACACTGCTTTTCCTAAATTGCTTTATAACACTGATAATTGTGCTTTCTGAGCCTTTTGATTGATTAAATTTGTCTTTATATTGATCAAGAAACATTTCTCAAGCATAAAAAATTACAAAAACAAAGAAATACATAAGAAATAAAAACAATAGAATACAAAAGAATTAATATGAAATTTCTGAATTTGTCAAATCAATACAGTTGACTTTGCTACTCAGCAACTTTTAGAAAAAAATTTGAGCTTCATTTAATAACTATGTTTATTAAATGAAATATTAACGATTTTAATAAAAAAGCATCTAATTAGCATAAATTAAATATGTGATTTTTTTTTTGACCCCCCCCCCCAGTCAAAATCTCCTCTTGAAAAGCCCAGTCAGAATAGGGTAAAGGTGTATTTAAGTGGGTTATAGTCTGGTGAAATAAGATAATATGAATTATATTGGTCTCTTATAAAATACTGATTTTTAGATCTCATTTTTCAAGAGATACATGTTTATGTTCTGTAATATATCTTTCATTCAATCTCAAAGTAAATTCAAAATTTAAATTTAGGTTAAAACTTCCAAAACTCACAGAAATGAAATCCTCGCAAAAATAATGGCTTATACAGTATTTGAATTATAGAATTATCAATTTTTTAATCTTGTCATTATCCTTTAATTTGTATGCCACATGTAATTTCTATATCCTTCTCACTCCTCCATCTTCTCTTTGATGTTTTGATTGTACAGGTCAGCAAAGTACACCCTCAAATAACACTGTATGCACTCATTGCCCTGGAGAAATTTTCACAAACGAGTAAGTATGTCCAAAGATACTACAAGGGAAAGATCGGACACTCGTATACCGCTCTATGTAACGCTCTAAATTCATCAAAGGGAAGGGCGGCCACTAGCGTTTGGCATAAATGTCATATATTTAGTGAACGAGGTATAGGGGAAATTCTGGAAATGAAGCATAAAAGGGGATATATAAAACTTTGCTTTTTTTTTTTATATAGTTTAAGACCCCCACCAATAATTGTATCATATCAAAATATGGGGGACCAAGATTGCTATAGTTTATATTTTTTTTTTTTTTTTGGGGGGGGGGGGGCGTTGGGGAGCTCAGTGTTTTGTTTTTAACCTCTTTGCCTAAACAGACTCAGTAGCAGATCCAGGATTTCAGGATAGGGGCGCCAGGCCCGATGGGGGGGGGGGGGGATCGCCCAAATTTTCTGTATTTAACATATAGGGCCTTTCAAAGTATGAGACTGTACGTCCCTTGCCACCCTGCCTAAATCCGCCACTGCAGAACTGTAAAAGGTCCCTGGGGAGGGGGGGGGAGGAGTGCAGTGGTGAATTACATGGGGCTGGAGAGGGGGGGGGGGTTTAAATAGAAATTTCAAGTTTTGGCACACCCAACAAATTTTCCCTATGTCACGCAAGACGAGCAAACAGCTACATCATTTTTTTTTCACTTCACATGGGCCGAGCGAGAAGGGGGGGGGGGGGGTGGTCGAGCGGACGCGGCTCCCATACAAAAAATTAGAAATATTGCCCAATTTGGGCCTTTTTGGATTCATGGTTGATGACAGCCCCAGTAATGTCTTACCCCTACCTATATGGTTGATGATCGATGGCGTAGATCCCCCAAAAATTAATGCCTACTCGCCCCACTTCCCCTTGTCCCACACCCCTTTTTATCGCTCGGCCAGTGTGACATGAAAAAAAAAATGATATACCGTTTTGCTTGTCTGGCGTGACATAGGGAATTCTTTGGGTGTGCCAAATCAGAAGTTTCTATTTTGGGCCCCCCATGTAATTCGCCAAAACCCCCCCCCCCCCCCCTCCGAACAAAAGGGGGCTAGCCGTGAGACAGGTCTGCAGTGGCGGATCGGGCAGGGCGCAAGCAACAAATACAGCCCTATACTTTGAAAAACGCTCGTTAGCTGTACTAGGCATGTTAAATTACAGAAAATTTGGTGTCGACCCCCCCCCCCCCCCCCATCGAGCCTGGCGCCCCTATCCTGAAATCCTGGATCTGCCACTGAGTCTGTTTTGGCAAAGAGGTTAAAACAAAATATAGAACTCCCCCCCCCCATTATAAACTATAGCAATCTTGGTCCCCATATTTTGATATAATTCAATGGGGGGGGGGGGTCTTAAACTATTAAAAAAAAAAAACCCTGATTTTTCGCCCAAAAATAGTAATGAAATTATCCATTTGAAAATTCTGAGAAAGTGGGAGATACACCACTTCAGCTGCGCCGATTCCCTTATCCTCCTGACCCTTTTTTTTAATGCTTCATTTCCAGAATTTCCCCTATACCTCGTACACTATATCTATGACGTTTTAATACTAGTGGGCGCCCTTCCCCATGATGAATATCGGAGCACTACACCAAATCGCCGAACTGTCCAATCTTCCCCTTGTAGTATCTGTGGTATGTCTCACTCCTCAGAACCCACCCCCCCCCAAAGAAAACAAACAAACAAACAAACCCAAAACAACAATATAAAAATTGGGCCCGTTTTCCATAAATGTTGGACTTGAGCATGAAACTTAAGCATTAAAAAAAAATCTTTTTGCTAAAATAAATTTTGGTTTTAATTTAAGAATTTTGTGTTAACCTGTTTTTGACATTCTTAGATTTAGGTTAAGTCAAAAGTCTTAAATGGAGTTGCGCCTACAAATAAGCACATAAGAAAAGATAAATTTATCCTAACTTTAAGCCTACTACCTAGTGGCTTAACTTGGATGTTGATTATAAGGCAAGCTCATTTGAGACTGCAAATTAAACATGACAATATTAATCAAATTCAGACTTTTATTTAATGCTTTCTGAGCTCAGACAAAGTGCTTAATGTGTTTGGAATAAAGCTAAGACATTTTTTTTTAAATCCTGGACAAAAATCTTAGAAAAAATACTTAGACTTCAGACAAATTGCGTAGTTTCTGGAATACGGGCCCTAGTCCATTGTTGATCTACACAGTTCTTTTAATAACAGTCCTGTTATTGGCAACATATAGGAATAATGTAGTGAGATTGTCATTATTTCAATCAGTTATATTCCTTCTGTACTCCTTATACATATAAAGGTATGTTGTATAAAGAAATACATACTTGCTGATGTAAATCAAATAATGGTTTCTTTAGAATGTTTTATACCTCTGAAAGTACCTGACAGTGGCTACCGCTTTGTAACGTCCAATCCCAAAGTTTGTTAAGTTTGTTAGATTACAAATATCTTTATTCCTTTGCCAGGTGAAAACAAGTTAACAATAAAGAAGGCAGGTATAGCTGACAAGCTGGTTCCACTGGTTCACTGGGCTGATAGTTCAGATCTAGATCATAGACAAGTGGGTTTCTGTGCAAGGTGGTGTCTAGACAATGTCTGTGAGTATATAATTTGTTTATAATTTTTTGAAAGCTAACTCCTCTGGTTCACTAGGCTGATTTTTGTGAGAGACCTAGTCTTCTTTCATGTCTTCTTTCGTGTCCACCATTTACAACATAAGTATAATATGATATGAATATATGTACATGTTATATAACACAAACAAAATTATGTATTTGGCCACGACTTTGCTCATAGTACAGCCTTCTCATTTGCAGCCATCAGATCATCCTGGTTGCAATGTTCACTATAGTTTGTGGCGTATCACAATCGCAATTTACATTATCATCTTGAGTGTAATCCCACTTTCGCATATTAAATTTACATCGACCTAATCCTGTGCGAAGTTGATTAAGAGACTTCCACGTCCTCCAACAATCTTGATGATGGCCTAGGGGCAGCTGTTCTTTGGTAGGGAGGGGGAGCTTGCCATTATGGTGATTGCTGTTGCGTCTCTCTTCCCAAAGGCCTAGTGATCCGTACACATTGGTGCAGGGGTAACATGCAAATTTGTATCATGATTCTACTGTACATCAGCTGGCCCAACAGAAGCTTTCCAGTCCTAGCCATACTAAGGGAGAAAAATTTTATTTAAATAGTTCAAATATAAATTCTTGTGAAATTGTGGTGATTATCTTAGGTGTCAAAGTAGTAAATGTATTTACATGTGGTAAAATTGTAATCATGGAGAGTAGTAATTGTAGTGTAGATGGATTGGAATTTAAATATAGGTGAGATAGATTTTATATGATACTGGATAATAGAATATAAGGTTTCAGGAAAAGGAATGACAAATCTTGGTAATCGCATTGAAGCATTTGATCGATAAACATTATTCTTCATTCTCTTTTTCAATAGTCTTTGTAGCTGGAAGATCACTCACCTATGAAACCATTAACCTTGATGGACTCAACGCCATGCTCAATGATAATGATGTCAGCGAATACTTGAAGATATCACCTAATGGCTTAGAGGTAAGCCTTTGGAGCATATGTGATGCATCATATCAAAATGAGATACAAGTCACCAAGCAAATTCAGCAAAGGGTCAAAGAAATCTGCAAAATAATAAAAAAAGATTGTCAAATTTTTGGGAAAAATATTTTGTAATTTTCTAAATCTTCATTGTTTAAAGGGATTAAGTAGCTTTCAAAAACAAGAGCAATTATATCAAGATTAATAAAATTATATTGTTCCAACAGTAAAAACAAACTACTGAAAGTTTCAGATCAAATGGAATTCATTTACTACCTTAAAACAGTGTAACAAACAATGCCAAGAATACAGTCGAACACCAGTACCCACTGCTGATAGCCTACCAGGCCGCTAGAGACGGGGGACTTTACAACAGGAAATGGGTGTGTGGAAAAGCACATGGTTTTATAAACCATCCGGTGTCGGTTTATAAATTTTGAGTATGAAATCATTGATATCTCGAAGGTAAAGCAAGCAATTAGCTTGCAATTTTGAAGAGATACCAGACTGACCTAAGTGATTGTAATTATGTTGGCAAAATAAGCTAAATCGAATAAATGTGATTTGAATATCATT
Organism: Paracentrotus lividus; assembly: GCA_940671915.1. Classification (NCBI taxonomy): domain Eukaryota; kingdom Metazoa; phylum Echinodermata; class Echinoidea; order Camarodonta; family Echinidae; genus Paracentrotus; species Paracentrotus lividus. Next base: position 8,700,692 of record CALNVZ010003435.1, on the reverse strand, counting down.
CAATGTTACTGTATCCCTTTAATATGTGCTCTGTAAAAATAATTATAAGTGGAAAGTACATTCAAAGATGGATTTTTTTTGCTGATATCCTGGACTCTTTGCTGGCGACTTGTGTCTCGTTTTGATATGATGAATCACATATTCTGCATCTTTATTGTCTTGGCCATGAAGAAACTTTGCAGTTGCATAGTGGCCCTAAGTCATGACTGAATACATGTACAGTCCACACTTTCTTTGGCACATTGTATTACTATTAGGAGAAGAAAGGAAGGATTAACACCTCTCCCTAAAGATGAATGGAAGAACATTCATTTAAAGAGGTGTTAAATGCCATTGTATGAAGTTCAATGGAGGTATCCTCCATTATGAATGGCATTCATCATTGTCTGTTTTAGGCATTGTGCTGATGTATTGATGGTGCAAAACAGAAGAACCTTAATCTTAAAACAATTCTACAATAGGCAAGTCTAAAAATAATTTCCAATGAACAAAAAAAAAAAAAAAAAAAAAAAAAAAAAAAAAAAAAAAAGATATAGTGTATTTGTTAGTTCCATGAATCTGACAGTCCTTGGGATTGCAACATACACAAATATGAAATTTATGACAATGATAATCTACAGCCGATAAGACATGTTCTTTTACACTACCCAATCCTTGAAAATTTGATCACATTTAAAAATTATTATTTTGCTTTTCTCCTCAAAGGCAAGGAGTGATGTCTTATCATTTGAGAGTGTCCGCTGTACGTTCTGCGTTGATGAGGGTGTCTGGTATTATGAAGTACGAGTCATCACAAACGGTGTCATGCAGATTGGCTGGGCAACAAAACACAGTAAATTTCTCAATCATGTAAGTAACCAAGTCAAAATTATGAAGTCTATGTACATTTGTATATGGTGAAACCCAACATTAAACGTCACAGTTATTCAGCTAGAAATTCTGTCATTAAAAGAGTTACACTAGGGCCAAGTTGCATAAAACTTACCATTGATTACAACCTTGCAACCAAAGGTATGTTCTGTAGAATCTTAATTTTGATTGGCTTTTGATTTATTATTAAGGGTTAGACTTATGCAACCAGGCCATATCAATTGAGATAAACAAATTTTCAAGAAACAAATTGAGGTTGTTTTGGTTTTTTTTTTGTTGTTGTAGAATAAGAAAGTTTAATGTCATACCGATGGTTTTGTCATGGTTGCTGGTTCTACACAATCTAGGGATAAACAATAGCAACATGATCACACCAAAACCTGCCCGTGTATATGCACGAGCCCAACTCCAATGCTGGACCGCATTCAGACTAAACCTTATCCACAGGCTTTTTTGTTTAGATCCAGTAATCGGAATGGCAGACGATTATGACGTCAACAATTCCAGACTCTATAACATTTAGCTCTATTTTTTAAATCTAGATTACCTTTACAATGTGTTCATTCATCCACAAACCATCATTGATTTTATAGGAAGGGTTTGGTATAGGTGATGATGAGTACTCTTTCTCCTACGATGGATGCAGGCAGCTTTACTGGTATAACGCTAAGAGCAGAACACATCGTCATCCTCCATGGAAGTCAGGTTAGTCCATCTTTTTGTCGGTTTATGTCCAATTGGTCTAACAGCAGTTGTTCTTATTCTCGGTTTGTTTAATAGCACATGGGCTTAACCCATTTTATCTCATTTACAATTGGTCTATTGACCAATTGGTGTAATTACTAATTTGTTTTATAGCCTAATGGTCTAATCACATTTCCGTCTAATGCCCAGGGGCCATATTCATAAGTCTATGAGGAAATCAAAATGCACTGAGAGTGCATGACTTTAATTGCCTAGTAGACTTTTTAAGGTTTTATGAATGTGGCCCCTGATGAAAATTTGGTCCATAACCAGTTTGTTACTGGAATTCACCAAGTGGTGATAGACCAAGTAGACATTAGACAAATTGAACATTAGGCGAAATGGGAAGGAGACAAAATGGTAAATAGGCGAAGTGATACTATGACCAAAAGGTAATTAGTCAAGCTGGTTATAGACAAAATGGAATCAAACCATATGGGATGAGTCCCAATCGGCATTGGTCAAAGTGAGTTTAGACCTAATGGTAATTTATCTTCTTGATGACTGAATTCTCACTATCCCATATTACCGAGACTAACTTGGCTGTGTTTCACCATGTAAGTTACGAATGACTTAGCAAACGACTGGTGATCAGTTCTTGGGCTAAATTATAAAGCATGTGATTAGTATAGCACCCAAAAACATGTTCCAGTTGTTCGTAAAGTCGTTTGTAACTTTAAGAACAACTTGGTGAAACACCACCCAGGTTCATGTAGACTACGAATTAAGTTTTAACCAATAATGTTGGTTATTTTAGAGTGCACAACCTAGATACATAACTTTTTAATATCATATAATTTTGGCAAATTTATTTTTACATTTATTTGTAAGTACACTTTTGTGAATACTGGCCAAATAACATAAATCTTCAACATGATCCCTTTGTTTCATATGTGAACAGATCCCTGGTAAATGGAATTAATTTGTATTTTTCAGGCGACATCATTGGATTCTTACTAGACTTGGATAAGAGGTACATGACTTTCTCACTCAATGGCTCTGTTCTACCTCCTGAATGCGAGGTCTTCAAATCAGCTCAGTAAGTGATTGAAACCATGCAAATATAGTCCACCTGTATTATAACAATCCATATCAGGTTAACTACCCCCTGGCCAATTAAACCAAGGACGGCTAACCCCCACCCCCCCCCCCTTATTTGATATAACTAAGTATTGGCTTTGGCCCATGTTCATAAAACATTCATAGACCTAGTTATCACCTACCTGTGTACTGTTCCCTATGTAATTAGATTAAATTAAATTATCTAAATAGCTTTATTGAGGTTTTATTAATAAGGGCCCCGGGCCCCATAACACAAAGGTTTGGGATCAATTGCAGATTTTAAAGAATAGTTCTAATTTGTTACTGATTATTTTTTATGTTTTAATGAATTAGTATTTTACCCCACACTCACTACCATAGTTGAAGGAATACTACAAGTCTTGCTTTGATAAGCTTTAGGCCTAGTATATGTGGGTAACCTCTTGTGTTCCAATTATATTTGCCTATTGCTAACTATAACTTGGGTTTCGTTTTTAGGTGTTGTAACAAACCATATTATCATTTATATGAGATATTTACATTATCTTTTATTTTTAGGATTTAAAGTGAGAGAAAACTGACCAACACTCTCATTGGCTGTGTGTAATTAAAGCATAAATTGAGATAACTTGGATAAAATAGCCTTTAATTTTTAATTTGCATCAAGGAAACTTAAACTGTTTTGAGGGGAATAGAACTTTTTTTTTTTGCAACTTGTTGAATGGATTGAGTAGTTAGTAAGTGTGTCAATATTCAAGTGGGCCTGTATTATAAGATTACACTGCTCAGCATGTTGCACTATGGGTTAGATATTTGGGCAGGATTGAGTGGTTGACGACTTGTGGTGGTGCTATTAAACAAGGTGCTGGTTTCTACTGGCTTTTTAGGTCCAAAGCCAAATTACACAGCATGTCTGTTATTGTCTTTTTGCAGGACTGGCTTCTTTGCTGCAGCTAGTTTCATGTCCTTTCAGCAATGCGAGTTCAACTTTGGATTAACGCCCTTCAAGCATCCTCCTCCCTGTCCATTCAGAACATTCAATGAGTACGCCAAGCTCTCTCCAGAAGAGAAAAAGATCCTTCCAAGGTAACTTACTATCCTGGGGCCTGTTTCTCCAAACCATCATAAGTCTAAGTTTGTTGTCATCCCAGTGACATCTACAACACGTATTACAACGGGTTGTCGAAGAACTTAGAGTTATGATAGTTTCGAGAGAAAGGCCCATGCTACTTCCATTTCTGATCAAAATGCTGTCAAGTTGGCTATTACTGTAATGTAAATACTATTCCTCCTGTTTAAGTTGACCAAAATAATGGCATGAAATACATTCCAAATATCTTTACCTACATGTAAGTTATACATTTAAATTTAAACTCTTCTTGCTCATCAATCTGTGGCTCTTTTGTTATTCTTGTGATTTTTTTTCCTTCAATATTTCATCATAATTGAATTGAATTAAAAAGGTTTTATTAGGATCAAACATTGCAGCCCGAAGGCTGGATTGCGTTCCATGATAACATGTATATAAATTATTCAAATTTAACCTAGATGAAATTATAGGCCTGTAACGATGTTGTTAAACAAAGGAAAAGAAAGCCGAAAGCACATGAAATAGCATGATGATTCCATATGCAAGCAAACACAGCACTAAAAAACTCATTCTCACACTTACACATTTTCACCCGAGCCATAGCCTGTAGTTCGCTGCCTCCCCCACAACTGGGGTGTCTACCCTCGCTCATAGTCAATGCAGTACATTCTCATTAATAAAAAGAGATGTGTTTGCATGCATTCATTCTTGTCCGATCACAAAAAAGATACGCCCATAAAAATAAATTCTTGCCTTTTTGTTTTATTTTCAGGCATAAAAAGATGGAGCTGATACATAAGATGAGCATCAGTGAGACTGCATGCAGCTTGTGTTTTGATAAGGAAGCTAGTGTCACTTTCAGACCTTGTAGACATGGGTAAGAAAACAACTCGGGGAGTGTATTGTATATTAAGCTTGAGTCTTTAGATTTAGGTAAGAAAACAAGTCAGCTTTTTAGTTGATTTCAGCTTTTTGGGGTTTTGATTTTCAGCTTACCTTAGATTTCCTCTTTGCAAAAGTATGGGAGCTTGTCAAATTCATTTTTTTCAGCTCTTCTTATTTTTGGTCACTCGCATCCCTGTTAAGCTAGAGTCTTTGATTTGATATTCATACTGAACTTTATGGCCCGTATTCACAATGGTGAACTAAGTTAAGCTATAACTTATTTTGTAGATCTTGGTTTAACTATGGTAAGCCAAATATGATAAAACTGTGTATGTTGATATGTTCCTTATGCGTTTACTGGATTACAGAATCATGCTTTAACCCTAATAAGACTGGGGTGTTTTGGTAGCTGTCAAGACTAGAGGGGGGGGGGGGCCCATGATGGCCCCCCATTAAGATCTCAGCCGCCGAACGCGCGACCGCGCCAAAAATTTGCACGAAGGTAGTGTGCCATGTAATCTACAAGACTGCGCTGTTAATTTTTCCGAAATAATATCGATCTATATCTTACGAATGAATTATGCTAATTTATGCATGAAATCTACTTTTTGCTCTAATTGAAAAAATAAAGCTCCTAGAATGCTAATTTTGTGTATTATTATTCCTTATAGCATTTCTAACAATTGTAATAGGAAAAATATTATGTATTTCATTGTTTCATGAATTTCTTTGTTTTTTTTACCTTTTGTTTTTCTTTGTTTTTTTCGCAAAAATTATTAAAGAACCATTTTGAAGCATAAAAATGATGTAACAAATTGATTTCAGCCAATGACAGTGAAAATAATCATATCTTTATGAATAAGGTGAGAAAACTCCATTTGCATTGACTTTGTACACAAAATCACGTTTTTGAGCCGTTATTGAATTGAATAATGGATATTTTTGAAAATCGTGCAGCGTCGTAACGGTATGACCGACTTTCGTGAAAATGGTTTTATTAGATGCGCGAGACTTCAAAGTATAAAGTCAGCAAGCGGTGCAATAAAAAATTTCTAGTGGCGGAATGGTCGCGGAAAATGTTGATGCCCCCCCCCCCCCTGTCTTTTTAGGGTTAATGGTTAGGAAAACGTTTGTACTTAATTCCCAGGCAGTTTTTAATAGTTTCAGTTTTAAAAATTCTGATAAATCGAACATCTACTGATCAAGATTATTTCACATTTCGCTATCCGTAGTTAAACCACAGATTTAAACTAGGGCTTAACTTAAAACACCTTTGTGAATGCGGGCCTAAAGCTTCCAAAGCTATTTCAAGTAAATTGATAATTGATTTAGTCTAAGATCATACAGATACTCCAAAGAAAACAGACTTCCATCAAATCCATTACCCAGACCAACACTGTATTACCTAAAATATTCTTTGATCAGTTATGAGCTTGAAAAAAGAAACTGATAAGGAAAAAAATGATCAACTTAAAAAAAAAGAACTTTTGAAGAATATTCTGACCATGCTCTTGCCTTCTTACAGATAAAATTTCGAAATTCTATTCTTCTCTGTAGCGGCTTCTGCCCCGATTGTGCAATCCAGCTTGAACAGTGCCCTCTATGTCGGACGACCATCCTGCAAAGACTCCGACATGACTCGTCCACGATAGGAGTAGAGCCAGGTTCTACTAGTAACCCTAACAACAATGCAGCGTCCATAGAGTCCGATGATTCATGACATATGTGAAACATGGGTGATGTGCGTGGACTCATGGAGGAGAAGAATACGTGCCTTTACGCTTTTTACATCGCAATGCATTATGGGATGGACTTAAGTCAAATTAGCTCATAATTGCATGCAATTATATTGTAAACACAATGAAAAATTCACTTTATCTATTCGTTGTGTAGATCAATTTAATAGATCAACTATTTTCATGCAATTCAAAGGATATATCTTTGGTAAGAAAGGATTCGTGAATAAAAGTAGGGCATTGGTGAAAATCAAATTTTTAACTTGCTTTCTTAACATTATCACGCAGCTGTGAGTGCCGCAATAAACCGATTTGACTAGATTTCTGTCCCATCATGCATTGCAATGAAAGAACCGTAAATGCACGTATTGAATTTTAGCAACTCGTTTTAACCGCAACAGCTTGATGAGGTATTTGTAGGATCATCTCTGTCAATTTTTGAATATGAATTGTGGATTCTATGACGTTTACTCTGATAACAATTTCTCCGTCATGAAGTCCATATGCTAATCGATTGACTAACTTCAGCACTGGACTTAACACTATACCCTACCCTAAACTTAACACTAAACCCTATTGAAATCCTAACCTAACCCTATATCGTAGTCAAAATCACGCCCGGAGTACTGTATTCGCTGTTATTTTCGCGTGATTAATTTTTCGCGCTGAGCGGCCTATAAACATGTTCACAGGTTCTTAAATTCGCGCTGCATGTTCGTAAGCTCGCAGTTGAACCCATTCAATACATGCATAGGAAAGCGTGCCTATGTATTAGCGGGTTTTTAAATTCGCGCCTGCCGCTCTTTGCGCGAAATCCGTGAAAATTAGTGTATCGCGAATATTTCCACGAATACAGTAATTGTCGCAGGAGCAAATGTTGTGTCACCAAATAGTGGCATGACATGTATCAATGAGATACCCTAGCAATACATTGTACCAAATCAAGAGTTGTAGCTTTCATAACTTATTAATGAAAAATTAAAAATAATTACTTCCTTGTCCATTTCTCGTGAATATGAGAAGACCAGAAGAATACAGTCCACTCCCATTATACAGAGAATAGATACAAGATTTTGTTATAACCAAACGATTCTCCTGGTCCCAGTGTCATAAATTGCACATGTGTCTATGTGCCCACATGTTCAGTATAATGATATTATGTTATATTAAGGTATTTGGTTTGGGCGCGAACACCTCGTTATAATAGCAGTGGACTAAAATTCGTTTTGACACCAATTGCCATCATAAATTCACGAAAAATCATGTACCCCATCCAAAAGAATTAGGAGTATTCAGAAATTTTCCATGGTATAACACCATATTTGTCTATTTTTTTTATATGACCAGCAAAATGACCACAGTATTCTTTCAGTATGACTTTGCCGAGATTTGACTGAGCTTCCCCCTTTTTTTTCTTAAAATTACATTGAAAAACGTGCATGGAATGTAAATAGATCTGGGCTGTGTTTCACCAAGTTGTTTGAAGTTACGAATGACTTTACAAAACAACTTGTGATGAGTTATTGTGCTAAGTTATAAAGTATGTGATTAGTATAGCATCCAGAAACATGCTTCAGACGTTTGTTTAGTGGTTCGTAATTTTAAGAAAAGCTTGGTGAAACTCCACCCTGGTGAAGGTAAATTTACGTTTATGGAACAATATGAGAACATACCAAAACCAATTCATTCTATTTTACTTATGCTGTAACACCTCAATTTGACTTGTAACATAATATCCTCTCCCTATACATCTGTACGTACCTTAAAGCGACTTACCAAAAGATAAAGCCGCAGCCTTCTGCGTGAACGCCGCGCAACAGCGTTTGAAACCGAATGTACTAATCCCCTCCAATTAAGTCGATGGAAGAATAATAGGGGAATCGTATATATCCGGCATATAATCCCGCTTTGCGACGTTCACTCGGGGCCGCGGCTTTATCTTTGGGTACGGCGCCTAAATGTATACATTAATGTTTATTAAAACCACATTTAATTGTCCATATGATATGAAGTTTTTGTTATAAACACAAAGGAATTTTATTTCTCATTATTTTGTACACTACTAATTAATCTTTAATTCATATTTTCATTGGAAGTTTCCATGGATGGGCATAATGTACTAATAGTCACTTTCAGTAAGGAAACATAATGTGCAACAGGCATAACCATAACATTTGTCTAATTTCATTGCTTAAAACTTACATGTGCACGGGGACGTTATGTTTCAACAACATGGGGTATTAATCTGAAATGATCGCAGTTCCAAAAAGTTTTTAAAAACGATACAACTTTCCCATTTTCAGCTTTTTCTCAAAATTATGATAAATTTTCATCATGGGGTCATATGTTAGATTGTGTAGAACATTTTGTTTGTATTTTCTGAGTTGACAAACCAATTATTTTATTAAATGGTATCTTATTGCACATGGTATTTTTTGTTTGTTTATTATAAGTGGCACGTCTTAAAACAGTAACTTAAATTTTTGGTCAACTATGAAAGTGATATTAAGTTTTGACATTTATAACCTTGTAGAATATATTTCATTCATCCATGCTGTATCTTACAAATAGCATTACATTCTGGCCGATATTTTGGAGGATCTCCTTTCTACCAGACTAAAACATCTGGATAGACTTAAAATTTCATTTAAATTTTTATTTCTTTTTTAATGTTAATTTTTAAATTTTATTTGATTTTGTTTATTTATTTTTTATTTTTCCCTGGGGGGGGGGGCACAATTTCAATTACATTTAAATCATGTGTTCATATTTATTTTGGGTTTAGTGCAACATATAGGTTAGAGCTGAAGCCCAAATGCGATTAGCTAATGTTAATAATCATTATCATGTTTCGATAAAACATTTATATTTATAAGAATAAACAAGAAATAATAAAAGTGATTATTGTATTATGATGAAATGCAGTGGCAGATTCAGGATTTGAAAATTGTGGGCACAGCCAGCAAATAAGAAAAATATGAGGGCAAGCCAGAATTTTTCAATTCATGGTTTTAAAAAAAGTGGGGTGGTACGCGTCTATTGCTCCACCCCTGGATTCGTCACAGAAATGTCAGAAATCCCCCCCCCCCCCCCATTTCTACCCATGTTGTATCAGTGTCTTCTTATAGAGACAATAATCCACTTCTTCCTTTATTTCTAATGAAGTTTGGACAATATTTTACATGTTGCATGTATTCAGGAAGAAAATTGATTAAAAAAAAATTATGTTTAAATTAAGAATCGAGCTGTTGATATTTTGGCATGAATGTAAATTTTGCTGTTATAGTTCTCTGTGCATATAAAAAGTATTAGCAAATATCATGTTACTTTGTAATAAAGGATATCTTATATGTAATTAAATTTGTCTTCTTCATGCATTATTCTTTTAAACTTTAATTATATCATGGCCTAAATTTCAGCTTTGTGTCACTAATGCAATTCACAACTAGTTGTGCATGTCCCACAGACGGAGACGGCTGGTTGCAAAGTCCAGCAATTCCTTGGCCCGTATTCCTCAAAAGCGCCTAACTTTAAGCCTAGCTTAAATCTGTGGTTTAACTATGACTGGCTAAAAGGGAATCAATCTGTCTATGTTGCATGTTCCTATCACATTCACTGAATTCTGGAATTGTTTTTTTTTAGTTGTAAGGGAAACTTGTCTGTATTGTTTGTTGTATTCTAGTCCCATCGCCTCCTACATTTGTGCTCAGAAGTATTCATACCCCTAGGAAAAAAATACAATTTTAAAAAATTTCGCTCCAAGTAGGCTGGGATGATTAAATTTCACCTATATTCAAGTAGAATGAATTGTTATGCAACATTCCAGGGTATATTTGATGTGGACAGGGGAATATTATGTAATTTGTGGCAATAGTTCTGTTTTTAGACCTGTTCATAAGTATTCATACCCTATCCTCCTGGAGCACTAAGGAAAGTGTTGGTTCGTGGTAAAAGTATTTTGCCACTCATATTGTGTGTCCAGGTGTTACCTGAGTTGTTGTGACATGTTATGCCACAATTCTAAGCCATGTTGGTTAAAAAAAAAGTCAAGAAATGGTTTGGTAGACATTGCAATCAGCGTTTTGGAATGACCAAGCCAAAGCCCATCTCAACCCCATAGAGAACCTGTGAAGAGAACTGAAGATGAAGATAAGTGCCAGAAGACCATCCAGCCGGTGGGACCTGGAGATGATGTTGAAGAAGGAGTGAGCCAGAATCCCAGTGAGCACATGCAGGAGTTTGATCGTCAACTGCAAAAGACGTCTCGAAGCTGTAGTCGCAAGTAAAAGCTATGCGAACGATACCTACAGTTAGTTTTCATACGTGTATGGCATGGGGGTATGAATACTTATGAACATGCATTTTTTACCCTAAATGTGATATAAAGTATAAATAAAACAAGAAATTTGTCTGAAATGTGTATGTTGCATTTTTCAAAGTCTATTATAACCTTTTTATATCATTAGTAATGGAATAAAATGGCTTTTCTGAAAGATACAAAGGAAAAACCCCCAAATGCTAGGGGTATGAATACTTTCTGAGCACAACTGTATGTATCTTTGCACACTGATAATTGTTGCACAGGTTTTTGGTTTCAAAAGATGGACTAGCAACCAATCAGAGTATTTTTTTTCAATTTACAATTGATTGCAAACCTTTTTGTGTTACACAGGAGTGGAGTGTGCAAAGATACATAGGAGGCGATGGGACTAGAATACAACAGACAATACAAGACACTACAGTGCTCTCCAAAAAAACTATACACTTTTGACAAGGCTACAAATTAAAAATATATGATTCTTGGGGAAAAGGTTTAGATGTATATAAAGCTCATATTGTCAACTATCATTATGACACAAAAAATTCTGAAAATACGCATTCTTCAGTGAGCAATGCCATTTTTATGAAGGACACAAAAAATAGCTTGCGCAGGAATTTGCTATTCATTTACCACCTTACTATGGCATGCCAAGAAGGATTCAAAGAAATAATGAATGAATCAGCTAACAGAGTAAAAGATATATCAAAAGTCAGAAATAAACAATATTATGCAAAAGTAGATTTCACCGTTTTGTTTTCATATCATTGATTTTTGCTCTGACTTAGTTTATTTTTGTCTTTGTTAGCCGATTTATTTCCATTATTACTTGAATCCTTCTGGCATGCCATGCCTAGGGATAAATGAATAGCGAATTCCTGCTCAGGCTGTTTTTGTGTCCTTCATAAAAATGGGCATTGCTCACTGAAGAATGTGTTATTTTCAGAATTTTTAGTGTCATAATGATAGTCGAGGATATGAGCTTTATATGCATCTAAACTTTTTCCCCAAGAATTCATATATTTGTAATTTGGTAGCCTTGTCAAAAGTGTATAGTTCTTTTTGGGACGCACTGTATATTCAAAAATACACTTGTCTATGACAAAGTGCTAATTGGTCATGGTTGTATATAGGATATGCTAGGAGGCCTAGGAGGTGGTTACGTACAGTTATATCCTGTTTAACATTATTTGAATGATATGAAAGAGCTCTGCAAAAAGAAAAAAGGGTAAAGATAAGTTGATGACTAGGTGATCCCATGTATCCACCTCATTCCCCACAATTGATCTTAAAGAATTGAGCCTGTTTACCAGTATAATGTTTATAAGAACAGCATGCACTAATGGGAATTTTAACTCTTGGGGTTATTTATCCAGTCTTGGCAATGACTTGTATTTTATAATCCTTTGATATCGTGTCACTGCAGTGTGATTACATACAAAACCAATATTTCACCACACCATCAATCCCTTTATCTGTTCATGCTTAAAATCCATCTATCAACTTTGAATATATGTATTCATGCATGTTGTTAGGATGAAATAAAAATGTAATTTAGCTTCCACTCCCCCACCCACCTTTGGTAATGATATAACAATACTTTGAAAACGAAAATTTGTTTGAGGATTTGCTTGAAATTTCCAAGGATCATCCAGACGAGCCACTTGCCTATTATGAGAAGTATTATGCTTTTATTGATTCCCTCATTTACCTTTTACCATATTAACAAGGATTGTATATGTTGCACTAATTTTGATATTTTTATTTTAAAAAATAGGAATAATTAAAATGAATGAATTAATTAATAGCAAGTAAATATGCAAGTAAAGCGAATATTTGTATCATCACACTCGTATTACTGAAATGCAATAATATCTCTCTTCTTATCTCACCCATCCCCCCCCCTCTCTCTTTCTCTTTCTTTCCTCTCATCAGTCTGTGACAGCTAAATATATGTAGTATCCAATGACTAATGCATTTTCAGAATGCAGTTCACACTAATCAGTTCATGGGGAAAAAGGGAATACTGGTACATGACCATAACAAAGACAATATATGACTAGATTGATTGTATTTGTAATATCACAATATCAAAATAGAAAATACAAATGTACATGTACTTTTTTTTTTTTTTTGCATATCATGCAATACAAGATATATATTGTAGACAGCCATAATATATAAATACATACATATTATTGGGAAAAATACCCATGAATGTGCGTTATTTTGTACCTTCAAGAAAGATTTTCCTTACATTTGTGAAAACAGGGTACCCGACATACATACCTTTAATAATTTCTTGGGGGGGGGGAAAGTTTGAGTTTTGGTGATGGAATTTCATTTCCAACCCATGAAAACTTGACCAAAGGCACACCATAAACACCATACAAGAGTATGATAGATGTCCAATGCACATGGTTTTTTATGTTATACAGTCAACTGCCATTATTAAAAAAGTGTCTGAACCTACCTAATTACTGCATTTCGATAAAATCTTATACTGAACATTAAGGCAAATAGACATGTGTGCATATGTTTGAAATTGCATCATTGTAAAAAAAAAAATTCAATAAAACAGGAGAAGACTGTATTCCAATTCATGATCTTTATTGGTAAACCGTTCAGCCTTTTCATATTTTCATTGAAGACATCATAGCTCTGAGCAGCTGGTGATTCTATGATATTCCATTCTCTGCTTATGATGTATTCAGTTTCAGTTTTATTTTTCTGAGCTGCTATGTTTCAAGAATAAAAAATTTAAAATGTTTACTATTTACATTGTTATATATATTTATGTATGAATACTGATAATTAAATCTAAATCTAAATTGATATTCAAATGAATAAAAGATAATCAACATGTCTATTCTGGACTGTCGACACATCAAAAATAATATGTTTATTACATGTCCATGACATGAAACAGCAGTACACAACATTTACATGTAGGTATATGTACTACCAGAAATATTCTCATGGATTTCAGTTTACACAGAATTTTTTTAATGTATTTTTTTTTATGACATCACAAGTACTGTATAAGTGGTCATTTTCGCAGTGGTTTTATTTTCGCGAATTTCGTGAGTCCATCTTCGCGCAAAATTTCCATTTCAACATTTAACCCGTTGATACTGAGAACTTTTTTACAAAGCCGATATAATGGTGATTGTTAAGCATGCTTGCCAGAAATCGTTTTCATTTAAAGGTGAAACAAAGAAAGTTTCAAATAGATCAATGTCAGATAAATTTAAATTATATAAGGTTTTTATATGTTTATGCAATCATGAGTGAAATAAACAGTCGACAAGAGGGATGTTCAATTTCTTTAGCCTGCATATATGCGGGCTTAGTATTACAACGGGTTAAAAGGATTTTTATAGTTATGAAGACATCACAAAAAAACGCAAAATTATCGACTCGCAGTTTCCCAAACCAGTGCAAAATCTGCGAAAAATATTGGCTTATACAGTACATGTGCAGACAGTATTGGTCACTAAATTATGAACAAATAAATTTTGTAATACACTCCAAATTGAATATATGTATCCTGCCCCTCAAGATACATTAATTTGTTGTTAATTTCCAAAGCAAGTGATCCAAAATTTTTAAAATGATTGCATCTTTGAGAAAGCTCAATCCTTTTCTTCTTTGATCTCTGTTCTGTTGATGTACAGTCCACCCGCATTATAATAGCATGCATAAATAAGATATTGTTATAAAGCTCTGGTGATTGGCTTGTTCTTAACCACTTGACTGCTGCATGGTGCTAATTGCACAGTACGTGTATGACCAGCGTGGCACTTGCGCTTAAAAACAGACAAGCTCAGACAATAGCATGAGCACGTAATATAACATGGTCCGCAGCCAAGTGTGTTAAGCACCTCATCATAGCAGGAGTGGATTATATTTGCAACTTATTGGTGTGTTTGAGCTATCTGGTCACATGGTAAATTAGAAATTAAATTAAGTAACTGACAACTTTGTGTCTTATTAGGTATTACTAAGGAGCTCCTTGGTATTACATACTACAGTACAAAATCATTAAATAAATTATGATAAATATAGTCGATTAAAGGCAAGAAACTGTTTCCATTATTTCCTAAATTGTTGAAAGACAAATACTTGCATATTTTCTTTACTTAATTTGTTTATCAAACTTCTGCATACTTGTTCAGCCAAGATAGTAATCAATGCTCTCCCTGATATAACCAATGCAATTTAGAAATAGAAACCTACATGTAAATATAGAATAATGTTACAAGTTTTGGACATATATTAGCCCTATTGAACTAAAAAATAAAATTAAACTAGATGAATCTTCGACCGCGCCGGTCGGAAGGCATGCCTCCGTATTGCCATATCGGAAAAAAAAGGCATGCGCATGTTGAGTATTTTACATCCATTTATTACCATGAAATCTTTGAGATATTGACCCCAAATCTATTAAGTTGTATCATCAGAATTATTTCCAACTCAGGAAGATGGCTACTGATGTAATAAAAAGGATAAACATGTTTAAGTTGATCTGTCAAAGGTCCTTCAGAATTGCACAAACGAGTCATTTACATAAATAACCAGTGACCTTTGATGTCCTGACCTCAAAAATCTAATCAGTTCATCTTTCCTCCCACATGACCCAAGTTTGAAGTTGATCCATAAAACGGTTCAGAAGTTACAGCAAGAACGTGCCATTTTCATGTACAATGACGTCTGTGACCCTTGACCTTTGACTTTATGACCTCAAATATAATAAATTCATTTTCCCTACCATATGCACACATGACCCAAGTTTGATGTTCATCCATCAAACTGTTCTTAAGTTATCGCAAGAACAAGCCATTTTCACGTACACAATGTCCTCTGTGGCCTTTGGAACTTTGACCTCATGACTCTTAATTCTAATCAGTTTATTGTCCGTCCCGTATGCACATATGACCCAAGTTTGAAATTGATCCGTCAAACGTTTTTGAGTTTATTGCGAGAACAAGCCATTTTCATGTGCACAATGACCTCTGTGACCTTTGACCTCATGACCCAAAATCTGATAAGTTCATTGTCCCTCCCATATGTAAATATGATCCAAGTTTGAAGTTGATCCCTCAAACGGTTCTTAAGTTATCGCAAGAACGAGACCATTTTCACGTACACAATGACCTGTGACCTTTGACCTCATGACCCCAAAATCTTATAAGTTTATTGACCCTCATATATGCACATATGACCCAAGTTTCAAGTTTATCCCTCAAACGGTTCTTAAGTTATCACGAGAACAAACTATTTTTATGTATACAATGACCTCTGTGACCTTTGACCTTTGACCCCAAAATCTAATCAGTTCATTGCCCCTCCCATATGCACACATTACTCAAGTTTGAAGTTGACCCGTCACACAGTTCTTAAGTTATTGCGAGAACGAACCATTTTCATGTATACAATGACATCTGTGACCTTTGACCTTTGACCTCATGACCCTAAAATCTAATCAGTTCATTGCCCCTCCCATAGGCACACATTACCCAAGTTTGAAGTTGACCCGTCAAACGGTTTTTAATTTATGGCGAGAACGAGCCATTTTCATGCATACAATGACCTCTGTGACCTTTGACCTTTGACCTCATGACCCTAAAATCTAATCAGATCATTGTCCCTACCATATGCATACATGATCCAAGTTTGAAAGTGATCCGTCAAACGGTTCTTAAGTTATCGCGAGAACGAAACGGGACGGACGTACGGACGGACGGACGGACGGACAACCCGAAAACATAATGCCTCCGGCACACCTTCGGTGGCGGAGGCATAAAAAATAGAAAATATCATTGGAATGATTGTTTTGAGTAATATCATTCAGTAGCATGCAAAAAGGAAATATTTAAAGAATACTACAGGAAATTAATTAGATATATTAGGATAATGTACTGGAACTTGAGAATATTACATGTAATAAGCATTAATCAAAATCACAGAATACATTTTGAAAGTCAAATGTTTTACCAAACAGCAGTGTTGCGTAAAATTGTGCATAAATCAGAGCTATGAATAACATTCCTATCGCCAATGATGAAGTGCTAAAGCATCAAAAGGAATAATCAAGGTTTAAATGCATCCTTCTTATCTTTACAAACATGTTAATTTTAATGTTCTTCATTGCACTATAATATTTGATGGGATTATATCCTGCATAAAATTAAAATCTCTAATATTTTGAAATAGTCTGCAGTTATTCAGGTATGAAACAAATCATTTCAAGACCCATGATAATATGACTGCATCAGTTTCTTCTTTTTTTTTCTTCTTACTGTCCCCTTTAATAAACTAATTTAAACAATCCTCAGACAGCCTTGCAGCCTAAATAAGCTAAAAATGAAGAGCTTAATTCCAAAAGGGACTAAATCCACTTTCAATAAAAACTGAGTTATTGATATCAGGACTTTGTTCAGGTACGTACCCATCTTTAAACAAAAGTACTTTCCTAAATTGCAAATGTAACTTCCAGAAATTTCGACTTTTAATTTCAATTTTCCATAGATGCCTGTACAAAATCTGGCAAAGAAATGCCGTTTACTCTGAAGTTACAAAAGTGGATTTAGTCCCTTTTGGAATGAAACTCTTCAAATACTCCTCCCTGTATCACAATCTCGGACCATGATAGTTCTAGCTGTCAAGTTAAGACTTCGCAGATAATCACATCCATCAAAATGATTATGCACTGGGGGGAGGAAAAAATCTTGAGAGAGTGCCTGCAGTCATTCCAAGCCAGCTAAGTCCATAATACATGAACAGTTAGACATCATCATGTTCAGAATCGTTTGAGTCTTCTATTCTTTCTTGATTGGTATCACCACATCATCCACCGCGACAGGGTTCTTCATCTCGTACGACCCCGGTAGTTTTTCACCAGGAGGGGCACTTGGGTTACCAGCTGGAGGGGGCATAGGGGCGGCGCTGTAGGCAGGCGGTGGCATGGGATTGCCTGGAGCATGAGGGGGCGGTGCAGACGTGGATGTTGGGGTTTTCCCCGTTCCGGCTCCTTTCTTGGCGTTACGGAGGAAGGACTTGAAGATGGGGATCTTATGCCGGTAATGACAGACAAAGATGAGACTACAGCAGCAGGTCAAGAGGAAGAGAGCAGGGATGGTGATGAAGATACTGAGCGCAACGATGGCTGACATCTCTGATGTACTCGCTGAAAGGAGAAGAGAGTGGATTATGTTTATACATCATAAGTTTCAATACATGTATTTATTTTGGTACAATAGATTTACTCTACAATTAGACACATTACATGATCAGAAAATTCCATAGACCGACCGCACATCGAAATGCCTACAAGTTCGTTCGTACAGAGCCAGAGGACAATGCATTTTGATTGTTGGGCGCTCTGATTAGCTATCTCGTGCAGCTCCGCCCCCTGGATGCGATGACTGAAGTGCGTTGACCGTAACTGAACAACGCGATTCAGCTGTTCCCGATAAAGACCGGATTTTGTCGTGCGTGCTGTCAATCTAACCAAAGTAGACCCATTTCGCAAGAAAAACTGCAAGACTCGACATTACAAAACGTGCGCCGCAAAGCCACTCTTTCAATACTTTTTAGAATAAAGAAGAGAAATATGAAAAGAACTTCAACGAATCCACTGTCGGACTCCGCCCGACAGTTGAAAACATATGAAGAAACGAGGACTTACCAAAATAATAAATGAGAATCTAAATTTTATCGTGACTATTGTTCATGGAAGGCACAATTGTAGTGTATTTCATATGCTAACGTGATCATTCGAGCATCGTGCATAACTTATGGAGTAAAAATTTCTACGTGTACCGGTATCGGTAATTCATTTGACTAAGTTAACTAAAATTGTATTTAATTTAGATCTACATTTTACTCCACAAGTTTACAAATAAATTGTGATCATTGATCTAAATAAAAAATCAACTTGTACTGCTAAAATTCATAGTAGGTCTCGAGTAATTTAGAGTGAGTGAGTATATAGTTTGTAAGTAGATTCGTAATTTGACAGAAATCAGAATCATGATACACACACACAGTTTCACACATACGGGACTGCAACTTCAAATGGTACTCTACCATTGGCATTTGTAGTAAATAACTCACCTTCTGAACATCTCACAAAGGCAAGAAACACTGCAATCACTGACAAGACCGTCATTTTGCTGTAATTCTCATTTTCACACCTTCCTAAGAAGATCTAATATGGTCAAACAACGTCAAACTCAAATTGAAGGGCGCGGTCTCACGATCGTCACGGTTATAAAAAGATCTACTGCCCAAATTAACCATAACCAAAACAATATACATCGAGGTATCACGTGACAGATGTACTTTTTGTAATCACCTGACAGACCGCAGAAACGTGCCAATAATAAACTTGGCAATAATATCACTCAAGGGTTACAATGGGGCGTGTCCCACTCGATTTTTCTAGGGGATCATCCCCCTCCCTCGATTTTTAAACCTTAATTTTTTTTTTTTTTATTAATTTATTTTTTTTATAATTTTTTTTTAAAAGC
>CALNVZ010003435.1:8650293-8675508 GCA_940671915.1 Paracentrotus lividus | reverse complement strand
CTGTGGAGGAAAATGGGTTCTTTTTAGTAACAAGAGTGCCCTTTTTTACAAAAAAGTTGTCCGTGGGCCTTTTAAAAAGGTTTTTTTTTTCATAATATGAAAAATGTCCTTTGTAGCCAAGAAAAAAGGGCACTTTTAGTAAGGAAAAGGGACAATTTGTTAATTTCTTTTGCGGCATTCGGTCATCCAGAACGTCATCATGTAACGGTCACAGGGGTACGGTATATTAATTGGTCATTATTACCCTTATAAGACATCTGAACCGGGCTATTGCAAATTCATACCGACCGCAGTTTTGATATGATATCGATATATGAAAGCGATCATGAGGTAATTTGGCCATATTGACCGGGAATAAAAAAATCCCATTGAAAAAACACGCATTGACGTAAGGCTTGCCTTTTTACAATGTTGACCGGCTGGTCGGGGGGTCCTACGCGAATTTTAATTGATGCGCGTTTACAAAGATTAGTAAGACAATGGATACGCACAGAAGCATTATTGCGTCACAATGCTTCAACTCAGAATGCTGAAGAAACAAAGAAAGAAAAAAAATCCCACGACAAATGCCCAGTTTAATCAGTTTTTCGGTTTTTGAACGTTATTCCTGAGAAAGCAAACTTTTATGATCGTTGAATGACACATTCTGTGCAAATTATTATCCGAGGCATGATGTTCGAGGGGAATTGATTCCTTGATATTTTAATATTGATGAAGACAGTGGAACATTTTGGATTCAACATAGCATGACTGTACTGTAGCAGTTGTACCAGACCAGCTAGGATATGTGGTTAAGTAGACTACACGTGTGTTTCATATATCCTATGTTGGAGATAGGTAGTTGAAGGATAATAATAAAATATTGACTGGTTTTTTCGGGCAATATGGCATATAGTGCCCTTACTAGCACCATATTGCCTCGTCTTCGACTCGGGGCAATATTATGCTAGTTCAGGCACTAATGCCATATTGCCCTCAAGGGCAGTCAATATTATTTAATATTGTCGATCTTGCATCTTTTCTCTCTCTCTTTTTTTTTTTTTTTTTTTTCCTTTCCTTTTTGTTGTTGTTGTTGTTGTCTACCCACGCCGATGAAATCGGCAGGGTATTGTAAAGGGTTCCGTATGTTTGTTTGTTTTTGTTTGTTTGTTTGTTTGTTTGGTTGTGTTACAAGATAACTAGAGAACGGGTGAACGGATTTGCACCAAATTTTCAGGGATTGTTGGATAGTGAAAGGAAAGAATCGATTAGGATTTTGTGATGATTGGTTGATCCCTGAAGATTCTTTGTAGATTTCAGTTTTGACCCCATAGTATAGTATTACAACTACTCTAGCCATCGTGCACAGAACTCGCATGCACGGAAGCATCACGGTGAGGATCGACAGAGTTTTGCCGTGGCCCAAGCCTGCACTCGCAATCTATGTATGTCGTGTGCGGAAAACCATCCATACGACGAATGCAAGGTAATGAATCTTTGTACATCGACGCTCTTTGTGTACATATCGAACTTGCAATCACACGCGCATTCAGGTAAAATCGAAATCATCACCACACGCGTAAAAAGACTTATAACTACGATAGACATGCAAAAACCTTGCAAAGTCATGTTCAACAAACTATCTATGCAAAAAGAGGCATCGGGTATCAATATTCGTGTTTAATCATGAAAAAAGGTAAAAATTTACGTAAATTCGGCTCAGTTCCTACATAGAGTCACATAATGCATTGTGAAATGGGTGAGCGAATTACTGCATCCGCTCAGCTGAGTGCGAGCCGAGCGCGGCGACGCTACCACGCCGATGAAATCGGCAGGTATTGTAAAGGGTTCCGTATGTTTGTTTGTTTGTGTATACCCAGTTATTGGTGTCCGGACAGGTGGATGTCTGGACACTGAATTTTAAATAGCTATTTGAAAGGTTTACAAGCAAGTCTATGTCTATGTAGTTTTTTTAGCACAAAATGTTAGAAAATATTGTGGAGAACAAATATGGATGATAATAAGAGGAATTAGCATATATTTTTGGCTAATCCTGAGACCAAAACCAGGCTGAATTTTTGTTAAGTGTCCGGACACCCAACCCCCATCCTACAAGATAACTAGAGAACGGGTGAACGGATTTGCACCAAATTTTCAGGGATTGTTTTGATAGTGAAGGAAGAATCGATTAGATTTAGGTGATGATTGGTGATCCCTGCAGATTCTTTGTAGATTTCAGTTTGACCCTATAGTATAGTATTACAACTACTCTGTAGCGCCACCAAAGCGTGGGTATGCCGCCTTTGACGGCCCCTCTAGTTTGTTTTGTTTTTGTTTTTTTGTTTTGTTTTTGCTGGTGATTGGGGCCGCGTCTGTCTACGAGCTATTTGGTATAATCTGAATTTTATAAATACATACTTGATTCAATTGTCACTTGGTCTATTGACCTGATAAAAACGCAAACATTATAATCAGCTTATGTTTTTTGTTCTCGTTTGTTTGTTTTGTTTTGTGTGCGTGTGTGTTTCCAAGCTTAGGCTCCCCCTATCCCATGATCAGCCTCTTTTCTGACAAAAACATTCACGGCCCCTCCCAAATTTATTTTCCTACCCGAACCTAACATCCAATTTGTATACAGTTACTTCTAAAGTGGATGCCCCAAAACGAATTTGAATTCACCAGAGAACGGGAATTTTACGAATGGACGAATTTGAGCGAACATTGACGAATGCGACTGCTCACAACAGCAAATTCGACGGGGCGCAATTTGCAATTGGATTGTACGGTGTTTGATTTTGGCTACACAAAACGAATTTCATTGCAGATTTGTAATCGCGATCACATTCCGGACGAAAGCGCTCGAAAGAAATTTAAATTGATCGGAGATAGTTTAAACTTGACCGGGAAAACTATATTAAAGTTCAAAAGTCTTTGTTTCAGGTCCCTGTCAGGGCCGCGGAGCCGGGGGGCTGGGGGGGGGGAGGCTACAGCCCCCCCCCACTTTTTTCAGCCAACGTGTACAAAAATGCAAAAATGACCATACATTTGTGATTTTTAGCCTCAGTCAGCCCCCCCCCCCACTTTCGGCCCAGCCCCTCCACTTTAAAACGTTCCGGCGCCCTGCCTGTGAAGACAATTTTTGTTTTTTCTGCTCGCGCTTCGTGCTCGTATGTTTATATGAATGACCATATTCAGAAACCGATTACCAGTGGCGGAGCTATAGCCTGATTAATAACACAATATCACGGGCGCATTATATGCCCCGTATTTGACCTTACCTTAAGGCCCCCCCCCCCCCCCCATCGGCTGGCAAAAAAAAAAAAAAAAAAAAAAAAAAAATGAAGAAGGAAGAACAAGAAGGAAGGACAAATGAAAGTCTTTCTCAATGTATAAAGAGGTACAATCATCGGGAGATGAAGCCTAAACGAAAACAACGTTACAAACAAAACAACGAACAAACAATCCATGGCTCCGATCCCAGTTACAGGTTGCCTACCTAGCGCCTGTGTAACTGTTATGTAGTTCAATACAGGTGCATCGGTCCCATGCTGTGAGTGAATCCAATCAATTATGACGTAAGAACCTCGCTCGATCTGATTGGCCAAGAGTTTATCTGTGCGCGCGCCACCCAAGTAACTCTTTTTCTAGATGTCCACGATATTTTGACCAGGCGTACCAAAAAACAGCATTATTTTATCCAAGATGTTTTCCCTGTGCATGAATACTTCTTCCATATTCTGGCTGAACAATTCAAGAATTATTGGTAAGCATTCATAAAACTGAACTTCATACAAAAATCGCATTTTTAATAATTCAAGCAAAATCTTTTTGCTTGAAGTTGAATAACTTTAAAAAATAACTCCATCTTGCACAATGCCATGGATTGCACGTGTGGTAATCCAATACTAAATCGTTCTGCTTACTAATTAACTTTAGTATTCTGTGCAGCGCCAGAAATAAACGGCTGAATCCTTCGTTAAAACACAAGCCCTATTAGATCTCTATAGGCAACGATCGGGGGTCAGAGAATTGCATTTACTAAATTGGATTTTTCATATGAAATTTGATAATTCAAATGTATCTCGTTCATTCAACTTTTTTAATTTATGAAGACAACTTAATACTAGTTTTCTGCATGGTTACCCCGACAAGGCCCTGTTTTTTCCCCCGTATATGAAATAACGTTAACACAACTCAGTCACGATGCCCATGGTGGATACGCTCTGTTTTATAATGGGTAGTCTAAGGCCTAATGTAGTGCACATTTGTAGTTCTGAAACTGAAGCCTGATTAAGTCTGTATCATACTTTACTGGCAGTAGGCCCTATAAATAATATTGAAGGCATCAATTTGATTAATCAACTAATCTGCAATTGAAAGTTGGCCTAAATTATAAATACAAATTAAAGCCTTCAAAGTTCAGTTGCAGTCAAAATGAGGCATGATGTCACGTCATAAGGACGGCCTCATATGTAATATAAATCTACCTTTGAATGTTACTCTAATGCTCGTATACCTGTAAGTTCTTTCACTCTTTGACTTTGTCTTTGTTACTTCACTCGCCATAGAAAATTACAAATGGATGGATGTCCTTGCATACATTAAGTTTTCAATTTTCATTCCAAGAGAGAGAGAGAGAGAGAGAGGGGGGGGGGGGGGGGGGTGGTGATGCGAGGGGTCACTTTGCAGAGTCCAGGGTGAATGGGATTCTTGCCTTGTGTATTTTTCTTACAACAAAATAGGCTGGTTAATTTTTCAAAAGGTTGGTGACAAAAGGTAAAATGAATTGGCAAATGAAACTGCTCAGACATTTGAAAGACTTTAATATTGAGGTAAAGCTAACAGCCTGCAAAATTACAAAAGTCATAACTCTTTCTGTAATGCTTACTGAAGTGATACAATATTGGAAGTTGTTTTCATTTCTAGAAGTTTCTAATCATCTTATTCAGTTTACATGGTTTACCTTATCTGAAAAAATGGGATTCATAATGTCTGCAGTATGTCAAATGAAATGTTCAAACTTTTCTGTTATTTTCATTTTAATTCCGTTATTCGTGATTCACCACATAGATGCTTCAAATGGAACTGGTAAGTAATGTACTCTTCTTGGGGAGCATAAAAGTCAAATTACTAAAATGGGTTAACTTTGTGTAAAATGATCTGGGTGAGTGTTGCATCGAATGATTTTATTGAATGGCTACCAAATATAGATCATTTTATCTTCCTGAATCTGTCTGCATTTTGCCCTAAATATAATATATATGTATCCCTATACAGTAAAATGTTACTTTAACATACATACATTTCTTTCTTATGATCAGATTATTGTAATCCCTTTCCATTTTTCTTCTCTCTATTCTTCTTTCTGCTATCCCCTCATTTTCTCTGTACCGATTATCTTCATCTAGCTGATTCTGTACAATAAGATTTAAAAAAAAAAAATAAATAAAATAAAAAAATCTGTATTGTATGAATGACCAGCATGCCATCATCATTCAGTATCTCCAACTAAATTATCATGGAATTCAATTAATATTCGACCTAATCACTCTCTGTTTTCCTAAATGCAGACTCTGAAAGTTTTGAAGCCAGTCCTGATGAAGACAATCATCGCCTCTCCAAACACCACCTCGCCATCCTCATCTACATTACCGTCTCCATCATTCTAGTTACAAGCCTCCTAATCTTCCTCCTCGGCGTCTACGTCATCATGAAGAAGAAGAAATTCCAGCCTCCTCCTCCCCTTCCACCACAATCTTCCTCGGTTCCAACTATATCATCCTCCATCCCATGCACCAAACCACCCAGAAGATGCCCAGAGTGTGGATGTCGAGTCAAGTGTCAAAGGAAGTCGATGTCGCTTTCAAGCACAGTGGCGACATTGTCAGGTGCTGCCTCCATATTGGATGAAACACAGACAGTAATGCCTTGGGAACAAGGGTCAATGTTTAAGTGAGTAAAGAAATAAAACTAATATTGTCTCAAATGAAATATGCTCAGGCAATCAAAAACTATGTTATTGTAAATACGAAGTTAGATCGAAATTTAGATCAACACTACTTTACCTATAAGAATTCAGGATTTAGTCTTTAATATATTCATTGCATGATTGTTATTTCATTTTAGACAATGTAGGTTCATGTGGATCAATTTCAGCTGAAATGCCTATAGTTCCTGTAGACTTATGCAAGTTCTTTAAGCTCAGAAAGTAAAGCACAAGTGTTTTATGAAATGTTACAGTGGCAGATCCAGACAGGGGCATAGGGGATATGTGCCCCTGTATACCTTGAAAACCCTTCATTGACTACATGTTAAAATCAGAAAATTTTGGTCGTGGCAACCTTATCGGGCCTGGCACCCCCTTTCAAACCCTGGATCTGCCTCCACTGTGTCGATATGTCATTTTATCTTTTCTTGAAAGCATGTCATGGCATTTAATATATCTATAAGCAAATATAAATTATGTTGTTTAATCCCTAGTGCCATTTCTTTACATTCAAATGTAAAAAATAAAATATGCATACGCTTATCCATATTTGCATTTTATATGGTCAGTATATCAATTTCTTTGAGTAAGAACAGATACTTTTATGAAAACTAATAATTTTTCCCTTCAAAGCAATTAGACATGTTCATTTTTTCCCCTTATATTTTTTGTAGGCATGGTAGCAAACACCCCTTGGATGATGGTATCTACCAACTGAAATTTGGAAATCGTCGTCGAAGCAAGAGGATACATCGTCGCTCTGAAGGTATTCGCCTGCAGACAGCTGCCATCAGGAATGACCATGGGCGTACTACCCCTGCCAATAACTTGAACATCAACCTGTGCATTTCAACAGGCAGCTCTCACGGCCACCATCTGATCTCTGGAGCAACATTGGCGTCAAGTGATGTCCAAGTGGCAATCATGGAGTAAGGAGAGACTCCATGTACCAATGAAGCTGACCACAGATCAAGAGTATAGCTAACAACAGACTCCGCTTGAGACTAGCTGCTGCAATGAGGGTTTTAGGACAACTTTCCCTGGACATTTACCCCCCCCCCCCCGAGAACTACCCTCCCCCTGACAGATACCCCTTACTCTATACCTAACCCACCTAACCCTTTTTCTGGGGGTAGTCATCTTGGGGGTAATTCATGTCCAGGGGGTAATTGTCCTGATATGATTCAAAAGTGATCATACCCTTTTGATAAGTTGAACATTAAAATGCGTATACTTTGCAAATATCCTGGTGACAATTCCAGAGCAAATGTGACTGCAGGGTGAAAACTGGCCCCAGGACAAAACATTTTACACAGACTCTGTTTTTGATTTTTTTTGTTTGTTTTTGTTTGTTTTTTGTTTTTTTGTTTTTTTTTTGCTAATGACCTGGTTTCAAATGTATCCACTAAATTGGGGCTGGATAATATTACAGGGTAGTTTGCATATTTTTCCTATTCAAAGTTTGTTGTGTTTGTAAAGCATTTATACAGGGTGATGGAAGTTTTCGTTTATTCAGTACTTTTAAATGTTAGAAATAATTCTTTGTGAATATATGTTGTGTCTAATCACTGTAAACAAATCAAAGTCAATCAATCAGTTGTGTCAAAACTAGATTTTAGCGTTGCTTAGTGATAATGGCCTTTAATAATCCTGATAATATGGGTAGTTAGAAAAAAAATAATGGCTAGATGCTTGTGACTGTCTAAATTGAACATATTTTTGTTTGTTAGCCATCCATTCATCTACTTTAATTTCTACTTACTTAAAATATGTAAGGCATGTCACAAAAAATAGTTCAACTCCATTGAAATTGAATGAAGACCTATGTTGTGTGTAGTTGCGCTATGGCCTATGAGATTAGAAATTTTTACAAAGTTTAGCATGTTAGTCTTTTGTGAATGTCTGGCACATCACTATTTTTTTTTCTTCTTTTGTTTGTTTTTTGAGGTTAACAGTTCGTTATGTTGTTATTTTGTGAAGAAATGTCGTTTTGACAAATGTTTTTATTTGTCCTACTTCAAAATAAAGAGAAGAGAAGCAAATTTTAAAAAAAAATGTGTACTTCATGCAAATCAACTACATCCTTCTTCCTAATGACTTTTAACAAAATATAACAAAAAAAAAAAGTATAATATTTCATCAAGTATGCAGGCAATGAAATGATGAATATAAAGTCAAGGAACTATAGCTTTCGTAAACACAATGATGCACCTTGACAGGATAGCCCATTTCAATGAGGGATCATGATGTATTTTTGATTTATCATAACTATCCATGGCCAAAATTGTATTGTGCATGGTCACGTTTCAACTATTCGCATTGGTCAAGCTTGGAAAGGAATTGTAGCGTGAACAAAAACACAACTAATTTTTTTTTTAATAAATAGGCAACAATTTTAACATGAAATGTAGGAGAGAAGAGGGGGGGAGAGACTGAGAGAGACTGGAGAGAGAGAGAGAGAGAGAGAGAGAGAGAGAGAGAGAGAGAGAAGAATCGGGGAGGGGGGGGGGAAGGGTGTTGGAGAGTGAAGAGCAGGGATAAAGTCACGTAGGATGGAAAGAATCGGGGGAAAAGTTATAAAGGGGAAATATAAGGCAAGAACGAAAGGATGGGATAGTAAGATAGGGCATGGAGAGAGAAAGTGAGAAGAAATAGCGATGGGGCAGATATGCGACGGGGAAGGTGAGACTAGAATAGAGAGAGAGAGAAGCAGAAGGTGGTAAAATGTCGAATTACAAGATGGTGAAAGGGGGAAAAATGGAGGGGGGAGGGTATGGGAGAAAAGGAAGAGAAAAAAAGAGATGTGCGAGAGAAAACAAAGAGTGGGAGCTAGGGAACGGGAGGCCAGAAAAGAAAGAGAGAGAGAGGAGCAGAGAGGTGACGAATTAAAATATGGGCAGATGAAAATAGGAGATTGATAGGGGAAAATATAGAGTGAAGGACAAGATTTGAGAAAAGAGAAAGGGAAAACGATTTAGAGCCAGGTGACAAGATGGGGAGAAAAAGTTCGAAAGATAGGCCAATTATGCCTGTGGAGATCAATGAGATAATGACTGAAATAAAGAGGAATTGGGGGAAGAAAACAGAAGACAGAGCTAGAGGCTAATACAAATTAAAAGAGAGGGGGATTATAAACACGATCATCGGATCATGTGCTTCATAATGTGCCAAAAGAAATAAAGGTAGAGATACAAGGTATGAGAGAAAAAATAGATATAGGATATTGAGATGGGTCTTGGATAAGGGGGCGTGGTCAATCTGACATTAGACAGATTTGTTGTTGTTTCGCCTTTTATCTCTGTTCTCACGTGTTTATGCATAGATCTATTTTCAAAAATATGTATTTAAAATAATAACAGATGGTCGTGCAGTGTATGTAGGGAACAGAGGGATCAAGCGTCGATCATAAATTAATCATTTTACAACGTCTCCGCGTTAGACTAGATGTGAGATCGAGGTCCGTTTTTGATGATCTGTGCTGACTACAAATCACAGAGCCAGTATTTACTCGTAAATTTACACTTTAACCAGAATGTTGCCCTTTAGGAGATTACTGTCCGTAGGAAAACCCATCAACCAATTCAGAATGGCAAGTGCTGCTGCGACTAGTTCGAGGCGTTTGGAAGGAAAAGTGGCAGTAGTTACAGCTTCAACAGAAGGGTAAGCAGAAAATCCTAATTCGTGACTATGTACACAAAAGTTTGTTTACATTGCATGAAAATGAATAACGATCCCGACTTCAGGGGGGGGAGCGCGCTTAACATACACTTCCAAAGTTCCAATCGGGGGTGAATGAATCTTGTCGCACCCCCTCCCCCCTGCCCCTCCCAATCGATTTTATTAAAAACAATAAGTCAATAAGACAGAAGGGTTTGATTAAGCCTTCATCATTTCTATTGTATTAATTTTGTTAGAAACTTGGTGAATGTATTCATGAATTGGCCTTATCGTCGTGTCGGAAACCACTCGCTCAAATGCTTGTAACGTTAGATCTATACCCAGTTATTGGGTGTCCGGACAGGTCGGGTGTCCGGACAGTCTATTTTTATTAGCCATTTGAATAGGTTTACAATCAATGTTTTTGTTGGTTTTTAGCACTGAACGGTAGAAAATATTTTGGAGAACAAATATTGATGATGATAAGCATTATTTAACTTATATTTTTGGCTTAATCTAAGGGCAAAAGACATTGCTTCAATTTTGTAAAGTGTCCGGACACCCAACCCCCCATCCTACACAAGTGAATGGGGGTGGAAAGAGGAAACCAATGCGTGTGACTGAATAAAGCGCTGCTGTACAAAGTGAATGGTGGTTTCCTCAATCACGATTATGCCCATGAATTGCTACTATGGCTAAAATGAACTTGAATTTTGTCCTATTTTTTTAAACATGAAGTCATGAGTAGCCAGTAGTAGGTAAACAACGTTAATTTCCAATTTTATATCATGATGGCTATCATTCTTGTTCATTTTTTTTCCAATATGAAATTCAGATTGCAATTATTACAAGTCTTCTTCATCTCATCTGAAGTCACATTCTATATTTTGCCCCTGCTTGAAACAACAATCGTTTAATTTCTTTTAAATTCACTTTAATGTGGTGGTCAGAACACGTTGTAACTGCAAGCCAAAGTGCAACTATCTATGACTTGCAATTCTTTATTTCATACTCATAGAGAGTTGCACATTGCAGAGCGATGTGTTGTGACCACCACATAAATTGCCAGTCTTCTTAAGGTGAACTGATCACTAATTTGTTACGTTAGTAGGATGGGAGAATGATATAAATTTGTCCTCGATCCATATACAGTTTGGCAATTTCATACATTGCAATTAAAATAAATGTTTAACCAGATACAGTTCATTTCAATCATGTTAATTTTTCAGTATCGGCTATGCCATCGCGAAGAGACTAGGTGAAGAAGGTGCACATGTTGTGATCAGCAGTCGTAAGCAATCTCATGTAGACGAGGCATTGAAGAGTTTAAAGGAAGCTAACCTCAGCGTCAGTGGGCTGGTATGCCATGTGGGCAAGGAAGCAGACAGAGCAAAACTTATAGAAACGGTGAGGATTAAAGGGGACAAATGCCCAAGAAAATAATCACTTTTTTATGAAAGAGCACAATGAGAGTCCTGAGCAATTTAAAAAAAGTTTCATCAAAATCGGTTATAAAATAAGAAAGTTATGGAAGCTTAAAAAGTCTTGTTGTACCTTCTATGGGGATCCTCAAATTGGCAACATCGGCTTCAAAATGGCCGATTTTATGGACAACTCTCCCTTTGTTTTGTACACAAATTTTCAAATTTTCCCCATTTTCTTTCAAAATATGTCTTATTTACCTCTGAGCTCAAAATATGTCGTGGGAAAATATATTTCACACAACATATGTTGAGCTCAGAAGGAGGTAAGATATACTTTGAAAGGAAATGGGGAAAATCTGAAAATTTGTGTACAAAACACATGGAAAGTTGTCCATAAAATTGGTCATTTTCAAGTCGATGTTGCCAATTTGAGGATCCCCATAGAAGGTACAGTGGGACTTTTCAAACTTTGATACCTTTCTTATTTTATAACCGATTTTGATGAAACTTTTTTAAAATTGCTCCTCTCATTATGCTCTTTCCTATAAAAATTATCATTTCCTTGGGTATTGGTTTCCTTTAAATGCAGAGAGGATCATGATACAGATGGGGTCCAAAATTTTAGATTAAAGCTGGGGTATAGTTTCGGGAGAAAGAAAAAAATTAATTTGGATTCACATTTAGATAAATTATGAAAGATTGAATCCAATAACAATAATAAAGCAAATTATAGTACTTTAAATCTCATTTTAGTGTCTTTATTTCATAATATAAGTATGAAAAAGATAAGACGGGGACCCGACTCAGGTTAGCACTCACGTGGAAAACCAATGGGGATTCTCTTGTGTGGGTGTTACAAACAGATCATTCGCACTAATTCTTTCCGTAGCTTCCGGCGTGCGAACCTCTCAGCAGAGGTCTAAACGGCAGTTAAATTACGCTTCATTCAAACATTTTCAATGAAATTCATCGGAAATAATGAAAGGAATGTCACAAGATCTCTCACACATTTCTTTTAGTGCAATGTGGACAATATGTAACTACAGCAAAAGAAGAAAACAAAATTATTGGAGGTCTTCTCAAAAAGTGTTAAGACTCTTAAATGTTTTTTTTTAGTCGAATCTGATAGTTCAAATTGATTATATGTATTATTGTAAATTACTAATTTAAGAGTAATTGTATGAATTATTGACTTGTTTCAAGGAAAATGTCTAGAGATACATTAATTTTCACTGTTTGTGTTGCAGATTTTTTAAATTTATGTTGAAGATCATTCCAGCTAGTAAACTTGTATTTGGTCTTGAATATTGAATCGTGAGTCATCAACAATAAGATGGCTAATGTTTGAGTTGATAGTACTTTCCCTACATAAAGCTTTCTTATCATTTCAAAGTCTCTCATTTTTATCCTCATTTACAATGCAGGCTGTCAAAGAGAATGGTGGATTAGATATCTTAGTATCAAATGCTGCTGCAAATCCCTTCTTTGGTAGGATGTTGGATGTAAGTGCACATGCAAGCTTAACTTTTCGATCCATGTGATCCATGTATCATAGACCTATTTTTCCTTTACATTGGTAGTCTTAAGCTAGTCTTAAAATTCATCTTTTGAGATTACCATTAATAAAACAGTGTTAAAATTAGCTTATAAAATGTTATTTGTTTGAGGAAAACTGAAATGTCGTGAGGGGAAAAGTATTTGATTTGCTAACATAATCATTATGGTATAAATGTACCGAGAAGTGAGTAAGTGAGTTATCTTTTAGATGGGCTGGGTCAGATTAGAGTACTAGTAGTTGAGGACTTGAGGTGGTGCTATACAAGGCTGCTGGTTCGTAGTTTAAGACTCTGAATAGTTGGGATAGATTGATTGGTGTGCAATGTAGCTAAACGAAACATAAATTAATGAAGTTCAAATTATAATTGAGGGAAGTAGGCCTGCCTACTAACATTTTAAAGCTGGTGTATAGTTTTGGGAGAAAGAAAAATTTATTTTTATTCACATTAAGATAAATTATGATAGATTGAATCCAATAACTATAATAAAGCAAATTATAGTACTTGAAATCTCGTTTTAGTGTCTTTATTTCATAATATAAGGATAAAAAAAGATAAGTCGGGGACCTGTCTCAGGTTCGCGCTCACGTGGAAAACCAATGGGGATTCTCTTGTGTGGGTGTTACACACAGATCGTTCGCACTAATTCACGCCGTAACCTCGGGCGTGCGAAACTGTCAGCAGAGGTCTAAACGGCAGTTGGATGGCGCTATATTCAAACTTTATGAATGAAATTCATCGGAAATATTGAAAGGAATGTCACAACTCTCACACATATCTTTTAGTGCAATGTGGACAACATGTAACTACATTTGATCGGTTTTGTGCCAATTCCTTTTTTGCTACCAAAACTATACACCAGGTTTAAGATGAGCTTAAAATATAGGCTAGCTTTCGCTCCAACAATTTTAATATTGTACACCTTGGTCCATTTGTGTGTACATACATGTAACTTAAAACAACAACAATTTCCAATTTTTTTTGTACAAATAAATTGGAAGAGTAATGGATTCTAATGTTCTACTCATTCTCCATACTTTGATTGCAATTTAAATGCTGTCAATATTGTATACAACTTACAAGTCAATACTTGTATTTGAAATTTACTCTTCTACATAATTCTTTTTCTTTTACCAGTGTGGTGAAGAGGCTTGGGATAAGGTAAGTTTTATTGATTGCATTAGAATGAACTTGAAAAATATCAAACCATTGTCTATCTATAGAAGCAGGGGCACCTTCATTTATTTAAGCCTATTGGAATGAGTTCAAAGCTTTATGGTAAAGTTTTATACACTGACCATGATAAGGGTCAAGTAGCCGATAATCAAAATTTTGATATACTGACTATATAGATGATAATATAAACCAGAACAAAAGATGGAATATCAATAGTGCGGGCCACTTCCATACATTTTTATATGGATTGGCAAAGATTGTTAAAGCGTGCATTTATTTTTTCCTTAGATATTATATCTAAATTCATTAATTAAATGAATTAATTGATGTTACTTTGTCCGAGCAAAGAAACTCATACATTGTGAAAACATTCCCTACTACAATCCCCTCCCCCCCAAAAAAAATGGGGGGGGGGGGAGTCCATCCCCTCCTGGATCTGCCACTGCATAATATGATAATCTTGTATTTTACTTTGGTTCATATCCACTTTACTAGCAGTTGGTCCAATTCTCTAAATAACATGAGCTAAACCCATTTGGTCTACCAACAATTTGGTCTAATTTCCCCTTGGTCTAATACATACTGGATCCAATTCTTAATTAGTCTAATGACCACTTGGTCTGATTGTCAATTCATCTAATAGCCAAGTTGATGAATTGCTTGTTCGTCTAATTCCCCAAAGGAATATTTAATCTATTACAAGTTATTAGGAAGTGACTTGGTAGTGTTAGATAAAGTAGACATTAGATGAGATGGGAATTAGACAAAATGGTAAATTGGCGAAGTGGTAATTAGACCAAAAGGTTATTACTGATAGACAAAATGATTGTAGACGAAATGGAATTAGACCATGTGGGATGGGACCAAACGGGCATTAGTCAACATTGGTTTAGACTGAGTGGCAATTTACCTTTTCTTTTTTATTTTTCTCTTCTTTTTTTTGTTTGTCCAGATATTTGATATCAATGTCAAGGCAGCATTTCTTCTTGTAAAGGAGAGTGTGCCTCATATGGTTACCAGAGGGTGAGTGATAGTTTCATATTTTGATAACTCTTTTGTCTTCAAAAATACAAAAGTATTCACTGAGGTGTTCTAAGTAATGTCATAGCTTAAATCTGTGGTTTAACTATGGGTAGCAAAATGTGACACAATCTCGAACGGTAGATGTTCAATTTATCATAATTTTTGGTATTAAAACTATTATAACTCCTGGAAATGATAGATACAAAAGTTTTCTTAACCATTAAAGCTCAATTCCAGAATCCAGGAAAAGTGTAAGGAACATAACAATGTAGACAGATTTGTCAAATTTGGCTAACCATAGTTAAAACACAAATTTAAGCCATGGTTTAACTTCGCACGCCTTTGTGAATATGGTCCAAAGTTTTTACCTTTTCTGTTAAAGGTGCGTACATGTAGTTTTCTTTCCTGATTTTGTACTACTGTGATAAGATAAATTTATTTAAAAAAAGATAGATTGTAAAGATAAAGATAAATTGTTTGCGAAAGACTTATTTTTTTATCACATTTGTCTCTTCTTTTTTTTTCAGAGGAGGGTCTGTTGTTTTTGTTTCATCGATAGCAGGTTATATGCCATTTGAGGTGAGGAAATGAAAATATATTCACATTTTACCACGATATTAGGGTTTCACCTTGTTAGTTAACTTTGAGTTTGTAGCTTAAGAATTTATTTTTTGTTTATATATTGTCATAATCATCTAGGATCTAAATATCATTCATTGCAATGTAAGAATGAATGTACTTCCGCGTATGGTGATTTGTCAGACTTGTAAAACTTTAATATCTATTAGTTTTTGAGGGGGTGGATAGGGAGCTTTCATTAATATTGATGTTATAGAATGTTAAAGTGTAATAGATCTTGTTTTGATGGTAAATTTTAATATTATAGCCAGTGACGGATCTATCCTGATTAGACACAATAGTTTGGAGGGATGTAATATTGTTTATGCACAAATTAAGGAGTGCCCTTCCAATGTATTGTGTCTACCGTAATCAGGAAAACAGACGGGTTTGATTGCTTGTCATGCACGATGACAAAAGAAGTTGTACCTGTGCTCTTTACAACAGGAGTAGTGTAAATAAGAAGATGAATTAAACAATTATGCCTCCAACTAAAGAGGTTTAATTCGTGTTATTAGCAGAATGTACGACTACCATTAATTACCGTAAACTGATCAAATCATATATTTCTTTTTACAGTTATTGGGACCATACTCTGTGAGTAAGACCGCTCTTTTAGGTTTGACAAAGGCACTAACACCCCTGCTATCTGAGATGAACGTTAGAGTGAATTGTGTCGCCCCTGGCCTCGTCAAAACAAAGTTCAGCTCTGCTGTAAGTTAACGTAACTGTATTTGTATGAAAGATGTATATATTTATATAATCTAATCATTAGACAGAACAAATTTTTTGATCTTTAAAAGAGACCATCAATTTTAAACAAGTTTGAACATAAGACTAAATAAGTTCATTATTGCGGATTGAAAATAATCGCTAGTGGGTATTCATTTGTCTCGCAATCTACTATGGTCAACATGGAAATTCGTGATCACTCTCGCAAAATGAACTAGGCCCTCCACTATGTTTCAGGGAGTTAACTTTCACATTGCAATTAAGAGGATGTATCTTTTTCATGGAAAATTCATTAAAGTAAAAATAAACAAAAATTTGTGTAGTACGAGTCTAAAGTGAATCATCATAATAAAGTTCGAAGATGTCAACATCAATTTGTGTAATTGTATATTTATTATGATGGTAAATTTATGCTTATTATAATTCTGCGGCACTGAATAGGTAGCTAGACAGTCGGCTCATTATAAATGCTATTTATTATTGACGATGATATAAAACATTTCAGAAATTTTGTTTTAGAATATATATTTATTGTTTGATTTTGATTTGATTTGATTTATTTATTTACCAATGATAACATTTCATGACATACATATTATTAAAATATTACAAATGGTAAATGGGACCAGAAAATAGCACATGTGCTAGTCGAGCCTGGCCCTCTTCATTATTTACATACAAAGTATAATGTTGTAATGGTAATATCAAACACATAATAATGATTTTTCTCTTGGTTTACTCTCTTTAAACAGTTATTTTCAACGGAGGAGAACACCAAACTTGCCTTGAGTAACATTCCAATGAAAAGGTACGTTTTTTTTATAGTGCCCCTCCTGTTACATTATTTAGGAAATCTTAATCTTCTTTATTGCAAATCACTATGATACATGAAATTTTATATTCAATGATGCATACAAATGTAGAGTAAAGGTGATTGTGTATATATTGGTGTTTACCTTTCCCCCTAATTTGAAACTGTTTTCCCTTTTACACTAATTTAATCATTTGGTCATGAACTTCATAAAACTTTCATTTTAGCTTAATATGGATTTTTATGGAATTAAAATAGCTACATGTACATTCAAGGGAAAATCTCTCTCTACTGAATTTTTGCAAATCATTGTGATATAGGAAATGCATATGCCATACATGCTGATGCTGCATACAAATATAGGGTAAAGTGCCTCAGAAGCCCTGTTTATTTTCTTTTTATGGAAAGTCCAAGGTTCAATATGAAAATCAACAGAGTAGTGGCTAGTCTTGAAAACAGACCATTATTGTATGTTTGCACTCAACTGAATCAGACCATGCAACAAATGTGTACAGAGTGTGATAGGACCCTTCTGAATTAAAGAATGGGGAGGGCAAAACAAAAATTGGAAGGGATCCTTCAGGGTGAAATCAGATTGCCCTTATAATTGCTGGTATCAATTTTGAAAGAGATGGATCATAAAAAGAAGCTGCTTGTATTTGCAAATAGGCATTTGTTATCGTACAGTCCCCTCCCATTATAACAGGCCGAGGTAAGAGGCGATTCTCCTAACTGCAATTTTAAACATGTGCAAACGTACGTGTTTAGTATCTGGCTCTCCCCCTTCCAATTTTCTCATTATAACTGGAGTGAACTGTATGCGACCAGATTTGATTGTTATAAAATCTATTTCATTTATTCACTTAGGTTTTTCTTTTACCGTCTTGTGTTTTGGTCTCTCTCTCTTTTCTCTTCTGCTTCACCCTTTCTCTCTGTTTCTTTCTATCTCATTTCATCTTTCCTATTCTACAGAGCTGGAAGTCCTGATGAGATTGCAGGGATGGTATCATTCTTGGCTTCAGATGATGCAAGCTACATCACTGGAGAAACAATGCTCGTAGCAGGAGGGGCTCCATCAAGACTTTAATATGGTTTATTCCACTTGTGCCCTGAAACACAATGGCCCGAATTTACAAAGGTGGATTCCGCAAAATCTATGGTTTCAACCCTAGATTTAACCTAGGGTTGGACCTCAGATTTTCAATTTGGTATTCACGAAAGTGGACTCGACTGAATCCACAGCGTCATAATACGTCATAATTTGAGTCAACTGTTGGTGAATCATAAACTGGTGGATCCGTGGATCCGTGGATTCAAAAACCCACGGATCCGTGGGTTTTGCAGAATCCTCCTTTGTGAATTCGAGCCAAAGATTTCTGATTGATAAATGTTATGATTGATCTTTCTCAGTAACTTCATCATGGACAGGGTACTCCAAAATTGATTATTTTAATCTTAATCATAGCCCGAACTCTAATCTTAATCCTGTTCTAATCCTAATCCATGACCGTACCTGCGTTCCACTTTTATCTATCGTATGTATTTGTGTTACAGGGCATGGTCTACTAATTTTACGATTGTCTTACACTACATGTAGATCAAGTGGTAATTCACAGGCAACCTTGCACAAGTCGGTGTTGTTGGGACTGAAGAAATAGGTTCGACTCATGAAGGGTTAAAAACAATAGAATATGAAGAGAAGATGGCTTGAAAAAGACATTTAGCGTACGGTAGGTTATTATTTGACTTGTGCAAGTTTTTGACTGTTGACTGTGTAATAGAGATTATCAAGTTAAATGATTATGATAAAAACATTATGGGCATGTATACGTCATGGCTAGAGTTGGTTATTTTGTGGGAACCAACACTAGCTTTATGAAACTTGAAATATATAACCAAAGAGATTCCTGTTAGGTTCCCCTCAAAGCAAAGCTACTGGATCACATATCACTGAAGGGCTCTGGCAAGTAAAAAAAAAAAAAAATAATAGTTGACATTTTATTTATAGCAAAACAGCGGTTTTGTCCATTTTAATTCAGAGCAGTTTGTGTGAACATGGGACAAACACTGAGCTGATTTTTACCGGTCTTACAAGCTCTTGAGTGATATGTGATCCAAGCTTTATAAATACATTGCATAATTATTGTACAATATGCAGATATAATGAGACATTCAATCAAGGTATGAACATGAATGCAATTTCATACAGTCTTGATATAATGTACTTTATTTTGACAAAAACTGCATATTTAAATAAAATGAAAGCTAGAATTTAATTGAATTCTCTTCAGTGCACTTGGACACAAGTGTGGTCTCAAATCATTTTCTTTAGGGTAAATTTGTTTAAAATATAAAAGAGGTGAAACAATGTTATCGTAACTTGTTGCCCATTGAATTATGTCTTTCCAATATCCTGTATACAAAAACTGCCCAGTTCCCATCAAAAATGTATCATAGGTTATTCAAGGGTACAATCACTGGACAAGTTGAAAATAGCTGAAATTAAATTTATGCGTTATAATTGCTTTATCACACCATGATGCCAAATAAAAAGAGTTCTCTCGATACTGTATCAAATAATGTAGCTTGTGATCTTCTTTCAAATTTATGAATGCAATTTTGATATAAGCTTATTAAAAATTTGTGAAGAAATTATACTGTTATCATTAGCACTTGGCTGCACTCTCTGCATATGAATTATACAAAATAAAGGCAGGGATACTTTTGTTTGCAACTCATTTTGACTGTTTAAAGTCCCAGACCGGACCGACAAATGAAATAGCCAAAAACGAAAGCTAATATGCTATATAATACAACAATTCCAAATTAAGGCGTTTTTATTGTCCATCTAGAAAGTATTTAATTAAAAAGATGACCGAACCTCAACCAGGCCACCCCTCCCGAATACTTGTAAAATTACCCCTACTTTAAAAGTGCTAGTGATGACGTCAAAAAATGTTAATGGAATGCTACAGCAGTCCTGTGGCCAGGCATGATTGACTTTGCCCTTTCATTTCATAACAATAGAATGCTAGCTCACAGGGCGTCTATTGTCCTGACATAGCAATACAAACGTGTTTTCTAAAGGCGAAACGCAATCATGCCTAGCCGCAGGACTGCTGTAGCATTCCATTAACATTTTTTGACGTCATCACTCGCACTTTTAAAGTAGGGGTAATTTTACAAGTATTCGGGAGGGACGGCCTGGTTGAGGTTCGGTCATCTTTTTAATTAAATACTTTCTAGATGGACAATAAAAACGCCTTAATTTGGAATTGTTGTATTATATAGCATATTAGCTTTCGTTTTTGGCTATTTCATTTGTCGGTCCGGTCTAGGACTTTAAGAGCTTTGAAACCAGAAATAGCATGGGGTTAGAACCTTGTACCAATTGACAGAAGAGCTAGCTGGATTAAATCCCACCTAGTTTGTATTATAATGTTTTTAATTTGTAAAAAGATATCTCATGACAAAATAAATCTTTAAAAGAGATCACTGTGAAAAAAATGTGCCCTGAAAATCTTTAAATTCTGTAATACAATCATAGAGGAATGATTTTCATGAGTTATAATTCAGGGTCTCAGGAGTACTGTATATTATAAATATTTCGCACTGGTTTATTTTTGCAAATTTTACGACTTTAAGCAAATTGCGAAAATATATGGCGTATACAGTAATTTACACCTCAGAAGGATATCTGTATACTAGTATGAGCTAGATGTTTTTACAAACCTGTCTCTAACTAAAAGACTCCTAGGGCAACTAAATGAAAATAATAAATATTTAATGTTCTTATTTGTTTTTATTATGTTACTGTAACAATATCAAAGATATATGCTGCTACCTCTTTATCTTCCCAATGAAGACAATAGATTATGTGAATAATTATGAAATATGCTGATCAATAAAATTTGTACTTAGTTACAATTTATGAATTGTAAAAGAAGTTTTTTTTTGTTATTTATTGACTTTTGTATGAAATCCTTAGTTACAGACTTGACTTGGGGGTTAGGGTAACCCTTGGACCTTGGTCGCCAAACGTTTGACCGCCACAAGTATGGAGTAAACCCACTTTGACTATAAATGCCAGTTTGGTCTCAATCCACATGCTCTAATTCCATTTCGTCTTATTGTCACTTCACTTATTTACCATTTTGTCTAATTCCCATTGTGAATTATGTCCATTTCAGCTAATTTCCACTTGGTCTAACACCACTTGGTCAATTTCTGTAACAAACTGGTAATAGACCAAGTATTCACTTCCGAATTAGATGAAAAAGCAATTAGACCAAAATGAAATTAGACAAATTTTAGACCAAGGGAAATTAGACCAAATTGTTGGTAGACTACTAGGTTTAGCCCATGTGGCATTAGAAAATCAGAGAATTTGACCAACTGCTGGTAGACCAAGTGGATATAAACCATAAAGTCTTGTTAAACAGAATACTTGATACTTGGACAAATTGGGATTGGGTAAACTACCTTGCTATGATGAAAGCTCATGGTATCTGTGCTTGTTATAATGGGCATGGACTGTGTTCATAGGGAGAAGCCAGGTTGTAAGGCCTCTGCTTCAATATGGCAAATAGCGACCATAGATTTATTTTCTCTAAAAGGTCCAGGAAATAACGTTCAGGAAATAATTTTACTTCTCAAATTTGATTAGTAATTTTGGTGGATGGGAAAATACTTCCAACAATGTAGGCTACAGTCCTATGTAAAAAATTTGCCCACACTAAAGAAATTTCATGTAGAATCTTACATGTATTTTGCAATGCAATACTAAATAATTATCCCTAATCCCTTACGTCGCTAAAGAAAAGTTTGCCTCAAGTACATACCTATATTAACGCTGGCTACTATAC
Organism: Paracentrotus lividus; assembly: GCA_940671915.1. Classification (NCBI taxonomy): domain Eukaryota; kingdom Metazoa; phylum Echinodermata; class Echinoidea; order Camarodonta; family Echinidae; genus Paracentrotus; species Paracentrotus lividus. The sequence continues at coordinate 8,653,681 of CALNVZ010003435.1, read as the reverse complement.
ATATAAATATTTAATGACAGTCTCTGCTAACCTAACATCACCCTCTTTCTACCTCTCTGTCTAACTTCCTCCAACTTCTTCATCACCTCACCAGATTTCTCATACTTCTCTGCATACGCATCCAGAACTTTCTGAAACAACTCTTCCGTGTTTGGATGCGAGCTTAGAAATGCCCTCTCCAATACATACAGATCAACCCCCTTATCCTCCCACATGTGCGACGTCTGACTGAGTCCAAAATCGATCATGATCAGGCAAGAATCCTCGTAAGGTTGACGTAGCATCATGTTTGATGTCGTTAGATCCCCATGAATGATGTCGACAGCGTGCATGGATGCCAAGGTGGTTCCGATTTTGGAGGCGAGAGACGTTAGTCTTTCATCATCGTCAGTGGCTCCAGAGTCCTGAACCTGCTGGATGTATTCCCTGACAGTGAGGGAATCTTCGATGTACTCCATGTGAGGAATTAGTTTTGTTGTCCACAAAGTAAACCACAGGTGTACTGATTCCTGAAGATTTAAAAAAGAGAAGATGGAATTTAACTGTTGCTATGCATCTTGCCCTTCTCCATTAGCTTTTCAGATAGGAAGCACAATTGTGATGTTTTCAGAGAGAATAATAACAGGCTTTCATTCATTTTCCATGAAAAATTACAGCAAATTTTAATTTTTCAAAAATTCTCTCTTTATCTCCTTAATGTTAGAGGGCACTGGTATCTTATCACTGTTTTTTTTTCTTCTTTTTCTTCACTTTAGCTCAGATGCTCGATTAGAGGACCACAAAAGCCTCGTCTTAGAAAACATATACCCCTAAATAAATTGTAATTTGTATGTTGAACTTTAACTGGTTCAGGTATTTAAAATTTTTCGTTTAAATATATAGCTTTCAGGCCCGTAACCAGGGGGGGGGGGGTTCGGGGGTTCGAATGAACCCCCCCCCCCCCCCCCCCCCCCCCCCCCCCCCCCGCAGGCGAGCAGGGTCCGCTTGACCCAAAAAAAAAAAAAAAAATAAAAACCCACTTTTTGGCAGAAATGCAGCAGATACTTGAATAGAAATACAAAAAAAGGAAGATTAAAACACTTTGCTTTCAATCCTCCTACATGTAATTATTTCGCTCCGCTTCGCGCCGCATTTTCTATTTTGGGGATGATAATTATGTTTTTCAGAAAAAATTAGCAGGAATTACATTTAAACCATTTTGCAGGAATGTTTTCGTTTGCATTTGTGTTCTATTTTTGTATTTTAAAATGAGTTATCTTCAATGTTAGGAAATGATATAACAGAAAAGAAATAAGGCCTAGTGGCAGAGGCGGTGGAACCGGGGGGGGGGGGGGGGGGGGGGGGGGGCAGGGGCACAGGCACAGTGCACCCCACTTTTTCATCCACCCTAAAAGTGCCCTTATTCATGACCAAAAGTGTCCCTTTTCTAAGCTTAAAGTGTCATCTTTATACTAAAAAAGAAGCATTTCACAGTTTTGAAAAATCCCGTGGACAATTTACGTTTAAAAAAGGGGCACTTTTAATACTAAAAAGGGCCCCTTGTTACTCCATATGTCTTTAAAAACCCCTAATTTTCGGCTCGCGGATACTAAATAGGCGTATCAGGACACCCCCGTAGGACAACTCCCCCGGGGACAACTCCCGGAGACAGCTCCCCGGAGGACAACTCCCCGCGGCGACAACTCCCCCGGAGGACAATCCCCCGGAGGACAACTCCCCGGAGGACAACTCCCCGGAGGACAACTCCCCCGTAGGACAACTCCCCCGCAGGACAACTCCCCGCAGGACATCTCCCCCGGAGGACAACTCCCCCGCAGGACATCTCCCCCGGAGGACAATTATACAAAAATACATGTACATAATTTGGTACAAGGGTTTTGTTTTGTTTTGCTTTGGCTTGTTTCGGCAAATGTTTTAGAATTATAAATGTTTTCATTGGATATGTTGACGGAAATATTGAAAAATTGTTGATATGCCTAGATGTTTTAGGTTCCGTCTACTTCTGGAGATATTTTCATACCAACAATAGTTGCAATAACACCCTCTTATAGCGAACACACGGCATGAATGCAAAGCTGTGCAAGTGCATACTTATGAACACACACTTCAGATATGAATATTCGGTTTGTTTGGATAAATGTAAAACAATTGTCTGTAAAATTTTAAACCCAATGACAATGATTGTATGACATTATTCCTTGTAAAACTGACAAAACAAGTGATGATGTTTGAATTGATTTTTATGAATTTCTTTTTGATAAATAAAATTGTGTTCTCTTTTAAACTTTTGTGCCCATTCTAATTTGTTTATGGTGTGATTAATTATTAATTAAAGCTTTATTATCGTGGCTCACCCCCCCCCCTTGCTGAAGACGACTAGAGAAAACGTAGGCCGACTCGCCCTTCATGCTCTTTTCTACTCCTGTAGCTTCAATTTAAGCTCCCATTTAGCATCCTTCCTTTTTTCAACATTTCTTTTATGTCTTGCATTTTCATTAATTTTCCTTTTCTGAGGTCACATTTCTTTGGGGTACCTCTGAACTGCCAAAACTAACAACCTTTTGAGGGAAGGAGTAGCCATTCATAGATTGGAAGGGGTGGTTCCAATGGATGATTAGCAATTAAACAACCATTCCCATCCCCGCTTGTCATTACAGAAGGGTTACTCCATGCAAAAAGTACTGTAATAATTGTAACAGAAAGAAAAACCAAGGGTTAGTATAAAATCAATATATGTAAAGCATTTAAAGTGAGGGGAGATGTCCTCCGGGGGAGTTGTCCTTGGGGGACCTGTCCTCCGGGGGAGATGTCCTGCGGGGGAGTTGTCCTGCGGGGGTTGTCCTCCGGGGGAGTTGTCCTGCGGGGGAGTTGTCCTCCGGAGGAGTGTGCTCCGGGGGAGTTGTCCTCCGGGGGAGCTGTCCTCCGGGGAGATGTCCTGCGGGGATTTTCCTGCGGAGGAGCTGTCCTCTGGGGGAGTTGTCCTCCGGGGGAGCTGTCCTCCGGGAGTTGTCCCGGGGAGTTGTCCTCGGGGGAGATGTCCTAGAACCTAAATAGGGTCCATAATGCACAATAAACTACAATTTTGAGCTCAAAGTTTTCTACTCGCGCTTGAGGATATTGGGGTCTTACAGAGGCAGTGGAACCGGAGTCAGGGCGCACAGTGCCACCACTTTTTCATGCACTCTAAAAGTGCCCCTTTTCTTAGCTAAAAATGCCCTTTTTATACTAAAAAGAAGCCTTTCATACTCTTTAAAAGTCTCATGGAAATAATGTTTCTTAAAAAGTATCACTTACAATTCTAAAAAGTGCTCCTTTCTTTACTTCATATGTCTTTTAAAACCCTTCCTGCTCGGTCACTATGCGACCTCGCACTGTAAAATTAACAAAC
>CALNVZ010003435.1:8623127-8650268 GCA_940671915.1 Paracentrotus lividus | reverse complement strand
TGTATTATAGGATAAATTAGATGACATTCCAGCCGGAGTTGTTCAAGCGAGTGATGCAGTGCACTGAGTGTTGTGTTCTATCTGAGAGACCATGCCGACAACATCCACACGGCCGGAGGCCGAGTGTGGGTGTGCATGCGAAGAAGAAACCTCGAGTGCACTGCATATCGCTGAACAACGACGGAAAATGCGTTATTCCTTTATAAGATGGCTAAGATAATTTCGAACGCGAGGTCAATATGACGAGAAAGAAAATGAAATAAAAATTAAGTCTAAATCAAATATCAAAGATTTTGAATTGTACTTACGCGTTAAAAATGGTCTCCGAGATTAAGCGCTTGTTTAATATTCCTTACTTCTTAGAAAATAATGAAGTCCCTAAAAAAAAAAACTTGGCTAGCTAGCTGGGCCCCTGGGGATCCGGGATCGATTAATTTATGGTCATAATTCAGTTTCTTTTTCACATGATCTGGTGGATCAGGACGGCTAGCTAAGGTGATTTTTTCATTGTACGTGACCTCGTTGAGACATAAGCTATTGTTACTAATCGAAATCTCAACTTTTGAGACATTGCGCATGCGCCAAACCGTGCATTAGACAATTTGGGTGCGCAAAAATCCACAGGCGTGCAGGGATAGACACTTTTCGCGAATGATCACGTGGTACGCTTTGACCAATCAGCAAGCTGGAATTACTTAGCCATCTTATAATGTTTTTTGTTTTTTCAATCAAATGTCATCCATTGTCATTATCCTGCCTTCCTGGCAATTCATTGCTATTGGTTAACAACACAGGCCTTATTAACCGCCCTTATCTTTGTTTCGGAAACCACTCGCCAAAATGAACAGGCGCGATTGTACACAAGACAAGTGATGGGGGGGAGAGAAAGTGAATGGTGGTTTCCCTCAATCAGATTAGGTCTATGCCGGTTACAAATAATGATTTGTGGGATCGATGTGCAAAAAATGACCAAATATAATTTTAAAGAATATCCTGAGATTGAGAACACTGGTTATTTCTAAGTTACTTTCATCTCCAATCGACACGCCACCCTACTTACCTGTCCTACCCTGGCCCTGTCGGGCCGTTGCTGGCCAATTCGAACCTTAACCATCAAGTGTGCAGTGCTATCCTGGCGGGCAAAAAAAAAGTGCACTCTGGCTATGTCCTCCACTCCGGCCATGAAACTAAAAATGGCACTTTTTACAAAAATTGATTCATGTTGGATACATGTACATGTAGTCATACTCATAGTTCCTCTCAGAGTTTGACCTTTACATATAATTTATAACAAAATAATTATTTTTCTTTGTTTTTTTTCCAATTTTTAATTTGTTTTACTTTTTAGTACGAAAATGGCATCGGCTGCAGATTGCGAGCAAGCAACTCCCTTGGAGATGACTCTCCAGCCTCAGAGATGACTCTCATCAAGCAGGGTGCGGAAGAAAGAATTTACCGCAGTAACTTTTAAGGGTCGCAGTTCCATTGTGAAGCAGAGATTTAAGAAGTCTTACAGGCACCCACAGCTGGATGCTAAGCTATCAAAGAGGCGTACTGGGAAGGAGGCACGAGCTATCGCCAAATGCAGGGAGGCTGGGTGAGAAAGTTGTCTGAAATGTCTGCTGTTTTTTAGGTTGTTGAGTTATACTTTAAATGTTTTTGTATGAAGGGGGTCCATAAAGCTACGCACTTAGTTTGTGACGATTTAGAAGTCATAGAATTTAATTTATATATTACTATTTTATACCACTTTTGCTACATTTGTGAGGATTAACTTGGTGCAAAAAAACATGGAATAAAACTAACAGCAATTACGAAAATCGCGGCGAGATCGAAACCCTCTCCTCCGTTGCCGTCAGAAATGAACGGTTCATAAGTCTAACGCACCCACTTTGAAGTTTTGATTACACTTTTAATTTTGTGTTTCTTCCAAATTTTCATGATATATTATGAAATAGTTACACATTTAATAATTTTTTACCTTTTTAGCACCTTGCTTCTATGTTTAGCCTAAAAGGTGGAATTTTGGAACTTTGAAATGGAAACTATTTTGCTATGACGGTGCCTGTATTATGCGAGTGCATATTTTGGCCCCATTCACTTAGCGCGTATTTTGCAGTGCGTAGCTTTATGAACCGCGTAGTTTATGAACCCCTACCATATAATTTGATCTAACAGAAAGATTACAAAAATATGACCGAAAAGGCTATGAACAACAAGTGGGAATAAGTCGATCAATTGATGTTGTCTGAGATTGATATCTGCCAGTTTTTGTGGAAATTTGTAATTTTGTCTTGAAAGCCAGGCCCGTAACTAGGATTTTTACGGGGGGGTTCGAAATCTGAAAAAAGTGGACCTTTTTCAAGGATTTTTTTTTTCGAGCGCGAAGCGCGAGCAGAAAATTTTGAGTTAACTTGGATTATACTACTATGCATTATCATGATTATAGACTATATTTTAGTTGCTAAAAACTGGGGTTAATTGTGTATTATAGTCTCCACTTATAGTATCTGCGAAGCGCGAAGCGCGAGCTGAAATTTTAGGAATCTTAAGGCTTTTAATTTTTTATTTTTATTAGTAATGTATATAAAGGAATGCGAGCGCAAAGCGCGAGCTCAAATTTGAGAACAAAATTGGAGTTAGTTGTGCAATATACATGTAGAGCCTATTTAATATCCGCGAGCTGAAAGTTTTGAGCTAAAAATCGTGCCTTATAGGCTCTTTTCAGGATCCATATTGAAGATACAAATTCTTTTTGAAAAGGTTTGTCTCCTGCAGAGAGCAACTGGGTCCAACCTTTTTTTAATACTTATTGTTTGTTAATTTTACAGTGCGAGGTGCATAGTGACGCGAGCAGGAAGGGTGTTAAAAGACATATGAAGTAAAGAAAGGAGCACTTTTTAGAATTGTAAGTGATACTTTTTAAGAAACATTATTTCCATGAGACTTTTAAAGAGTATGAAAGGCTTCTTTTTAGTATAAAAAGGGCATTTTTAGCTAAGAAAAGGGGCACTTTTAGAGTGCATGAAAAAGTGGTGCACTGTGCGCACCTGACTCCGGTTCCACTGCCTCTGTAAGACCCCAATATCCTCAAGCGCGATAGAAAACTTTGAGCTCAAAATTTAGTTTATTGTGCATTATGGACCCTATTTAGGTTCTAGGACATCTCCCCCGGAGGACAACTCCCGGGACAACTCCCCGGAGGACAGCTCCCCGGAGACAACTCCCCCAGAGACGCTCCTCCCGCAGGACAACTCCCCCGCAGGACATCTCCCCGGAGGACACTCCCCCGGAGGACAACTCCCACCGGAGGACAACTCCCCGGAGGACAACTCCCCCGCAGGACAACTCCCCCGGAGGACAACCCCCCGCAGGACAATCCCCGCAGGACATCTCCCCCGGAGGACAGGTCCCCCCAAGGACAACCCGGAGGACATCTCCCCTCACTTTAAATGCTTTACATATATTGATTTTATACTAACCCTTGGTTTTTCTTTCTGTTACAATTATTACATAACTTTTGCATGAGTAACCCTTCTGTAATGACAAGCGGGGATGGGAAATGGTTGTTAATTGCTAATCATCCATTGGAACCACCCCTTCCAATCTATGAATGGCTACTCCTTCCCTCAAAAGGTTGTTTAGTTTTGCAGATTCAAGGTACCCCAAAAGAAATGTGACCTCAGAAAAGGAAATTAATGAAAATGCAAGACATAAAAGAAATGTTGAAAAAAGGAAGGATGCTAAAGGGGAGCTTAAATTGAAAGCTACAGGAGTAGAAAAAGAGCATGAAGGGCGAGTCGGCCTACGTTTCTTCTTAGTCGTCTTCAGCAAGGGGGGGGGGGTGAGCCACGATAAAGCTTTAATTAATAATTAATACACACCATAAACAAATAGAATGGGCAAAAAGTTAAAGAGAACAATTTTTATTTATCAAAAGAAATTCAAAAAATTCAATTCAAACATCATCACTTGTTTGCAGTTTTACAAGGAAATAATGTCAACAATCATTGTCATTGGTTAAAAATTTACAGACAATTGTTTTACATTAATCCAAACAAACCGATATTCATATCTAAATGGTGGTGTCATAAGTATGACAGCTTGCACAGCTTTGCATTCATGCCGTGTGTTTTCGCTATAAGTAGGGTGTTATTGCAACTATTGTTGGTATGAAAATATCTCCAGAAGTAGACGGAACCTAAAAACATCTAGGCATATACCAATTTTTCAATATTTCCGTCAACATATCCAATGAAACATTATAATTCCTAAAACATTTGCCGAAACAAGCCAAAGCAAACAAACAAACCCTTTGACCAAATTATGTACATGTATTTTGTATAATTGTCCTCCGGGGGAGAGTCTGCGGGGGAGTGTCCTCGAGAGGGAGATGTCCTGCGGGGGAGTTGTCCTGAACGGGGGGAGATTGTCCTGGCGGGGAAGTTGTCCTCCGGGGGAGTTGCTCACGGGGGTTTCCTCGGAGCGGGAGTTGACCCTCCGGGGGAGTTGTCCCCGGGGAGGTTGTCCTCCGGGGAGCTGTCTCGGAGTTGTCTCCCGGGGGAGTTGTCCTACGGGGGATGTCCTGATACGGCCTATTTAGTATCCGCGAGCCGAAAATTAGGGGTTTTTAAAGACATATGGAGTAAAAGGGGCCCTTTTTAGTATTAAAAGTGCCCCTTTTTTAACGTAAATTGTCCACGGGATTTTCAAAACTGTGAAATGCTTCTTTTTTAGTATAAATGATGACACTTTTTTAAGCTTTAGAAAAGGGACACTTTTTGTCATGAATAAGGGCACTTTAGGGTGGATGAAAAAGTGGGTGCACTGCGTGCCTGGCCTCCTGCCCCCTCCCCCCCCCCCCCCCCCCCCCCCCGTTCCCCGCCTCTGCCACTAGGCCTTAATTTCTGTTCTGTTATATCATTCCTAACATTGATAGATAACATCATTTAAAATACAAAAATAGAACACAAATGCAAACGAAAACATTCCTGCAAAAATGGTTTAAATGTAATTCCTGCGTATTTTTTTCGAAAACATAAATTATCATCCCCAAATAAGAAAATGCGAGCGCGAAGCGCGAGCGAAATAATTTCAGTAGGAGGATTGAAAGAAAGTGTTTTTAATCTTTCCTTTTTTGTATATTCTATTCAATATCTGACTGGCATTTTCTGCCAAAAAGAGTGGGGTTTTAATTTTTTTTTTTTTTTTGGGTCAAGCGACGGCCTTGCTCGCCTGCCGGGGGGGGGGGGGGGGGGGGGGGGGGGGGGGGGGGTGGGGTTCATTCGAACCCGCCATGTTAAACCCACCCCCCCCCCTGGTTACGGGCTTGAAGCTATATATATATACAAGCGAAAATTTAAACCTGACCATTATGAAGTTCAACAACAAATTACAATTTATTTAGGGGGTATATGTTTTCTTAAGACGAGGCTTTTGTGGTCCTCTAATCGAGCATCTGAGCTAAGTGAAGAAAAAAGGGAAGAAAAAAAACAGTGATAAGATACCAGTGCGCCTCTAACATTCAAGGAGATAAAGGAGAAATTTTGAAAAATTAAAATTGCTGTAATTTTTTCATGGAAAATGAAATGAAAGCCTGTTTTATTCTCTCTGAATCAACAAATTGTGCTTCCTATCTTGAAAAAGCTATGGGAAGGGCAAAGATGCAATAGCAACAGTTAAATTCCATCTTCCTCTTTTTAAATCTTCAGGAATCAGTACACCTGTGGTTAACTTTTGTGGACAACAAAACTAATTCCATCCACATGGAGTACATCGAAGATTCCTCCACTGTCAGGGAATACATCCAGGCAGTTCAGGACTCTGGACCACTGACGATGATGAAAGAACTAACGTCTCTCGCCTCCAAAAATCGGAACCCCTTGGCATCCATGCACGGCCTGTCCGACAACTCAATTCATGGGATCTAACGACATCAAACATGAATGCTACGTCAACCTTAGAGGATTCTTGCCTGATCATGATCGATTTTGGAGCTCAAGTCAGACCGCACATGTGGGCAGGATAAGGGGTGTGATCTGTTGTATGGAGAGGGCATTTCTAGGCTCGCATCCAACACGGAAAGAGTTGTTCAGAAGTTCTGGATGCGTATGCAGAGAAGTCATGAGAATCTGGTGAGGTGATGAAAGAAGTTGGAGGAAGTTAAGACAGAGAGGTAAGAAAGAGGGTGATGTTAAGGTAGCAGAGACTGTCATTAAATATTTATATGTATAGTAGGCACAGCGTTAATATAGGTATGATACTGAGGCAAAACTTTTTTTAGCGACGTAAGGGATTAGGGATAATTATTTAGGTATTGCATTTGCAAAATACATGTAAGATTCTACATGAAATTTCTTTAAGTGTGGGCAAATTTTTACAATAGGCTGTAGCCTACATTGTTTGGAAAGTATTCCCATCCACCAAAAATTAACTAATCAAAATTTGGAGAATAAAATTATTCCTGAACGTTATTCTGACCTTTTAGAAAAATAATCTATGGTCGCTATTTGCCATATTGAGCAGAGGCCTTACAACCTGGCTTCTCCTATAACACAGTCGCATGCCGGCATTATAACAAGCACAGATACCATGAGCTTTCAATCAATAGCAAGGTAGTTTACCCAATCCCAATTTGTCCAAAGTATCAAGTATTCTGTTTAACAAGACTTTATGGTTTATAATCCACTTGGTCTACAGCATCAGTTGTCAATTCTCTGATTTTTCTAATGCCACATGGCTTAAACCTAGTAGTTACCCAATTGGTCTAATTTCCCTTGGTCCTTAAAAATTTTTGTTCTAAAATTTCATTTGGTCTAAATTGCTTTTTCATCTAATTCGGAAGTGAATACTTGGATTATTACCAGTTTGTTACAGAATGGACCAAGTGGTGTTAGACCAAAGTGGGAAACTTAAGTCAAATGGACATAATCCACAATGGGAATTAGACAAAAATGGTAAATAAGGAGTGAGCGAGGAGTAGACGAAAGGGAATTAGAAGCAATGTGGATGAACCAAACGGCATTTATAGTCAAAGTGGGTTTACTCCATACTTGTGGCGGTTCAACGGTTTGGCGAACCGAAGGTCCAAGGGTTAACGCCTAACCCCCAAAGTCAAGTCTGTAACTAGGAATTTCATACAAAAAGTCGATAAATAACAAAAAAAAACTTCTTGTACAATCATAAATTGTAACTAAGTGACAAATTTTATTGACAGGCATATTTCATATATATCAACATAATCTATTGTCTTCCATTGGGAAGATAAAAGAGGTAGGCGAGCATATCTTTTGATAATTGTTCAGTAACATAAAAAAAAAAAATAAGAACATTAAGATGATTTATTATTTTCATTTAGTTGCCCTAAGGAAGTCTTTTAAGTTAGAGAGCAGGTTTGTAAAACATCTAGCTCATACTAGTATACAGATATCCTTTATGAGGTGTAAATTACTGTATACGACATAATTATTTTCGCATTTGGCTTAACAGTCGTAAAAATTTGGAAAAGTAAACCAGTGCAAATATTTAATAATATACAGTACTCCTGAGACCCTGAATTATACTCATGAAAATCATTCCTCTATGATTGTATTAACAGAATTTATAATGATTTTCAGGGCACATTTTTTTCACAGTGATCTCTTTAAAGATTGTATTTTGTCATTGAGATATGCTTTTTACAAATTAAAAAACATTATAATACAAACTAAGGTGGGATTTATACCAGCTAGCTCTTCTGTCAATTGGGTACAAGGTTCTAAACCCCATGCTATTTCTTGGTTGCAAAGCCTCTTAAAAGTCCTAGACCGGACCGAACAAATGAAATAGCCAAAACGAAAGCTTACATATGGCTATATAATACACAATTCCAAATTAAGGCGTTTTTATTGACAAACATTAGATATACCGGTATTTAATATTGAGAAATTAATAATTTCACTTTGAAAACACTTCTCTGTTTTGATTTCAATCTCATTCTTATTAAGGATTATTTCACCGTCACGACAGTCGACAGAAGAACTCACTCAGAAGTTCGCAAATTTGTTGCAGACATGCTAAAATAATTCCATTTGCTTACCTAATGTGATAACTCACGCAGCTGCAGCTCAGGTCGCAGCTCTTGTCGGAACTTTCCTCTTCAATTAACTCGTTCTAACAGTTTAAAACAAGCAGTGCACTCATTGGTTCGCTCTAGCTCTAGCTCTCTCAGCACAGTCAGTCACTGAGAGCAGCTCAGTTTACTTTTAGGTTCCAACGAGCTCGAGCAAGCGGAGAGCTAGAGGGAATGTCACGTCTGTGTGGAGGACTAACCGGGTGGGTACCGGGTACGGTAGCGTGGAGCTGTAGCGTGTGATGATATGATGATCGCGCGTGACCCGAGCAGCTGAGGTCCAGTATGACCTTAGCAGACGCTATTTGTAGGCTCTTTCATTAATATTACATATAAATTATTACATTTGAACATTTGAAAACAATTTTTATCTCAAAAAAATATATATATATATTTAATTCTTTCAAATTGATATATTTTGTTTCATTATATGAAAAAAAAATGACATATTCTTAATTATATGACAACTAATATTTGCTGTAACAATCCTTCCCATCAGACCCAGAAAACAAACAACTTCCTCTCTGACCGACACGTAGCGTATCGTGCTGTATTGTTTTCTGCTGTTGTGACCCTAAATATTTCACAAAATGTCTGTAAATCTGTTTACCGTGATCAACAAATTTTATGATGAGTACACGACCAGAACGCCACAGAAGCTGAAAATAATTGATGCATACCTCACGTATATCCTCTTGACTGGTGTGGTGCAATTTGTGTACTGCGCTCTTGTTGGAACTTTCCCCTTCAACTCGTTCCTCTCCGGGTTCATCTCCAGCGTAGGATCCTTCGTGCTCGCCGGTGAGTTCGGGGGAGGGTACAAGTTGAATGGCCGTTGAAAGCTCGAGCCTTGGGTTTTAGTTTTGATTAACGCATCTTTTAATGTTATAAAACATGAAGCACATGTAGATCTAATATGTTACGAATATGATCATGGTGATGATGCCTGTTTCTGTTGATGACTATAATATATTTTCTTAATCTTATTAGCTATGGTCACTCAGCACTAGATGGCGCGCTCGATTTGTACTTTGTTCCCGCTCGAACGTACATCATATTTGTACGTGCGTGCGCAGCTTTTGTATGCTAGTCAGCTGCCATGGAAATTTACAAGGGGTGGATGGATATCCATTTTGCTATAAAGTGATTCGTCCTACATATATTATAATTGGGTATTGAAAACATAAGGAACTACTTACAGCTCATCTCAGCTGCCTTGCGATATGCAGTCACATTCGGAAAGATGAATTCTCACCAACTTTCACCTTCAAAGTCAATTTTTTGCTCTTTTTGCCGACTTTGGACAAATGTATATTTTAAGCTTGTTCCACAATTCTGCAGTCTCCAAAATGGATTCATTCAAGATTTGAAATAGTTTTGGATTTTTTAAACAGAGTTTGTGGCGAGACACGTATGCCCCAAGAGGAATTTTAACCTCCAATGGACCTTCCGAGATGGGTTTTCATGTTTTGAGCAAATTAGGTGGATGTCTCAGTGCGTGTTGCTATGCGGTTTGTGTGTTGATGACACGGCCGTTGCTACAACACACGTTCTTAATTATTAAGCGGATTATTAGTCTCGTCAATCTAGCATAACCCGGTTTGGTGTTAATTATTAAATATAGTGTTGTTAGCATAGATTAATTTTAAATATAAAATGGAAACTTTGTTTAGTTAAGGGCTCGGGCAGGGGCGGTTGTGAGAGTGTTTTTTTTTTTTTTTTTTTTTTTTTTTTTGGGGGGGGGGGGTGGGATTTATTCTTCCTCTAAAAAAATATTGAAATAAATTGAATGAAAAAAAATAATTATGTTCCTCTTTTGAAGTAATAAAAGGTGGATGCTCCTTCATTTTTTTTTTTTTTTTTGGGGGGGGCGGGGGGCGGTTAATTTGCATTGTGTCTCTTTTTATATAAATGAAATTTTAAAAATCGTTAATTTAAAAATAAAAATTTATTAGTTAATACCAAGGATGTTTTATCTGTTTCTCTCTCTCTCTCTCTCTCTCCCTCAGCTGGTATTACTCTAACAAGATCTACTGCCAAGCCAACTTGAATGAAGCTACAAACCCTGTCAGATGTGGATCCCGCCAGCCCCCCCCCTCCGAAAAAAAAATATTCATTCCCCCCCCCTTATGAAATCTGGACGACCACGTACTTCCTGCCCTCCTCCGTTCTCTTTTTCTTTCACATCACTTTAACACACATTCTTTCTCACCCCCCCCCCCCGCCCCCGAATCACTGAATCACTTCCAATCTTCTCTCCTCTTATTTCCCCATCTTGACAACAAATAGTTTAGGATGTAAGGAAATATATTATATATATATAATAATATATAGACCCTCTCTCTCTCTCTCTCTCTCTCTCTATATATATATATATATATATATATAATATGATTGAATAACACAGTTGATAAAGAAGAATGCCAAAACATAAAATCATAGATTTTATAATAGGAGCATAGCTTCTCAAATTGAAAGGCGAAGTCACACTCTTCGTCGTGGGCTCATGGTGTGACAAAAAGATGTATTCAAAATCGGTTTCTGAAACAGACGAAAAAACAACGACTGTTCATGAGCAGACGGATTGTGAAACTCTACCTTTCAAAAGAATCATCGCGCTGAAGATAGAGGGATGCGCGAAGAAAATACGCATCCAAAGACAATTTTGTAGATAATATATATATTATATATATATATATATATATATATAATATATATATATAATATATATATATATATATATATATATTATAGAGAGAGAGAGAGAGGTATATATATAAAAAAAATAATTTATATATATATATATATATATATATATATATAGTATATATATATATATATATATTTTTTTTTTTTTTTTTTTTTTTTTTCCTCTTTTTTTTTTTTTTTTCTTTTTTCTAAAATTTTTCGCCAAGATTTCTTGACCTGGCCGCTCAGGTGGTTTGGGTCTTCAGTCTTGCCTCAAACAGTCACCTGCAGGGGTGGTAGAGGAGGAGAAAGAGAGAGGAAAGAGAGGGGGAGGGGGGAGAAAGAAAATATAACAGGTTTATTACAGATTTGTTGTTGTTTGTTTTTTCTCTTATATCAACAACAAATATCAATACCTCCAGACTTCATTCAAAGAAGAATGGAACAAATATATATTTTTCATCTAATTTTTATTTTTTTATATCATTTTTTTAAAAACTAAAATAGATTTATGAAATTAAATTTAAATCCCTGTGCACCTTCACAAAAAAAAAATGCAATCCAGCTTATTTCCAGTTTACATACTTACAACCGCATAGAACTAAGAGAGTCACTAAGCACTTTGGACACTGGCAAGGGGGAAAGAAGAAAAAAATAAAATATAAGTTAAATGAAACAGCCATAATGTAGTTTGTTTCCTGCGAACGCGGACGCAGCCGCGCCGCCAGCCGGGCGATGGGCTGCACTGGCGCAAGATCACAGAGCTTCTCGATATGCAAGACTAGAGCATCTCGGCGCTGCAAGCAGTGAAGCAGGATGATTGGTGTTGTGAAAACAAAAGGACAGGCCAGGTTTGAATTCATTATTTTCTTGAAATGTGTTATTTTTATTTATTTATTTTTTTCAGTATTATTTTCGGATGATTTGAATAATAAATATTTGCACTTGTCTTGTCTCCGTCTCGGGTTCCTTTCTATCTACCGCGAGCCAACCAAACACAACGCGAACAGCGCGACACCTATCCGCCCCCCGCGCCGCCCGGCGCTCCATGCACAGCCGCCGCGTTTCAGCCACTGCCGCGCTGCACTCTCTTCGCTTGCAAGCTGTGATGAGAGTCTGCAGCGAAGGCTAGTCTCTAACGCCTACACACGCGCGCCAATTAACGGCTGATTAATCTGTCTAATTAAGTTTTCCAATTAAGATGTTCGGGTACAAAAAGGGGAGAGAAAATCAACTTTTTTTGCGTGAAATGACCAATTTTTTTTTTTTTTTTTCAATTTTTTTTCTTGATAGGGTGTTTGGCCACTCATATAGGTATCTTTTTTCTCATTTTCACCAATTTTAAATTTAACATGATTATAGTAATCTTATCTCTTTGGTCTTCCCTTCTCTTTTTTTTTGTTTTTTTTTTGTGGGGGGGGGGGGGGATTGCATTTTATTTTTATCCCCCCCCCAAAAAAATTTTTTTTTTGTTGCCACAGTGCCGACAGAGCTTTGCTGTTAGTGTTAGCGGTGCCGAACTGTATTATGACTGAATTCGAGTTCATTCGTGCTCTTAATGTCGTTATTATTAAAACGGTTATAAATTTTGGATGGTGTTGCTATGACCTGCTGTCAAAATTTTTTCTGTGTCAAAACAGCCTAATCTATGCAAAATTTTGAAAAGAATGTATTTTGAACTTCAGACCTGTTAACTGTAGTGTCTGCACCACAGGTGAAAGGTTAAAAAAAAAAAAAAAAAATTAGGAAAAATACTAAAGATCATTCAAATTGTGTTTCTTTAACATGGACCGATTATTAAAATAAATTTCATGTCCTCTTTATCTTTTTACAGTGTGTCTCAGATTGCAAGTAAACCTGCAAATAATCCAGTTTTCAGGGAATATCATCAAGAACGTGCCTTTGCAGATTTTATCTTTGCTAGTGTGATTCTTCATCTAGTCGTCATGAACTTCATTGGTTAGAACCTTCATAGGGACAACTTCAGTATTAGAGTTTCTTTAGAGGTATATTTCATTTCTTTTATATAATTTATATGCTAATAAATATTAACATATGTCTTGTCTCTTGAAGTTTATTATTCCATAAGGGGGATCAATTGCCTAAAAAGTTATTTGTGAAGTGAACATGTAGTATTTTTAAAACCAAACCCACAAAGATTTTTTTACTTGTCTCCTTTACATTTCCCACCTTTTCAGAATTTGGTAAAAATATACATACGTGCAAGACTTTTTGGCTTATAAAGTATACAGTATTTCAAATGATCATTTGAATATAGTAAACTTCACGGTACATTTAATTCTTGGTGTTATTTTTGTTTCATTTTTGTTATCCTTCATTGCCAAGATGTACATTGTATTACAACCTCCCATAATTTCTGCTGTATACATTTTTTTTTTCTAACATGACACCTTTTTTTTCTTCACTTTATGCTCAATATTCTGCAGGTAGACTATTAGAAAAGTGCTGTCATGGACCAACATTCTGGGAACCTTCTTCACCACCGCTCATCTATTCGGATGATGTCCTTTCAGATACTCAACCAAGGCATTCCTCTCTACAAGTCAAGAAGTTATATAGTTATGCTAATTAGGATTAGGATAAAAGATCTTACAGAATCATGAATGAAGATGATCCCTAAGGTTAAGACATGCCTCTGAAAGCTCATTTCAGTTCAATTATCTATCAGTAAGTCTATGTGTACCCGTATCATCTCACCACAAACCGTAAATGCCCATCAAAACTTGCTTTTCTCCCCTTTTTTTTGTTGGTGATTTTAAAAGCTCTGGGATCTTCTTTTTTTTTTACAAAGTCTTTTTTAATTCTTTATTCCACATCAATTATATTGTTAAGCAGGTTCTAAGTACAGGCAACTGTTCCAGCAGAATTAAGTTTGTCAAAGGACCAGGCTTACTTTTAATTAGCTCTGTGCATTTATCATTATTTAAATAGTGTGTCATCTTAATGTGTAAGCCTGTCTAAGATCTCATCAAGCTTCTCAATCCAACCTGTGGAGTACTTGCTATCATCAGAATATAAGAACATTCTCCCTTGGCTTATTATTCCAAGTTATTTAGATTATCTTTACATAAATGTAATATGTATGTTTGTGGTATAAAAATGGATAATGGATTTATAAAATATTAAAAACTAACGATTGTAGACCTTTCTTTCTTTTGACTGGTTATTGATGTATTCAAAATCAGTGTACACTTCAATCTATTTTGTGATATGAATCATGGATAACTGAATGGCCTTTCTTTTATTGGAAGCAATCATATATACTTAAAAATACAGGAAAAAAAATTATTGTTGAGGTTTAAAATGGATAAATTTGTTTGTACATCATGGATAAATATGAAAGCAAAGAGAGAGAAAGAGGAGAGAGGAGGAAAGAAGTGAAGGAGAGAAAGAGAGAGAGACAGTGACAGAGAGAGAGAGAAAGGGGGGGGGGGAGGGAGATATGTCCTATCTATATAGAAATATATAGAAAATATAAGTATGAAACCAAATTTGTCCCCTTTACAAATTACTCTGTTTTATTGCTCTCTCAAATAGCTTTATTTGAAAAAAAGTTTATCTTAATCTTTAGAAAATGTCTTGTCAGTCTCTGACCACAACTCGTTTCGACTTATCAGCTTTATTTCCATTTCTCTCTCATTTCGCTTGATGTCTACATGTATCTCTCATCCTCTAGCTCTCTCCTTCCTTATTATCACCTCGCTCCATTGAAATGTGATTTTTCTTTTATTGATCAACATACAATCATTTTACCACTCCCTCTCTCTCCTTTTCCCAGTCTATATGTATGGGTATATTATCTGTTTCGCTATTTGATACCACCAAGTGTATACCAAGTTATTTTGAAACAACATTTTTTTAAAAGGACACAACTTGACCCTCAAATTATATTTACAAACAAGATATGTACATTTATTTACACAATTCCCTCCTCTCCCTCCTCCCCTCGGCCTCTCTCCTTCTTCCTCGTCCAATCATCCTCACCAATCCCCTCCACCTCCTACATCTCGCTCATTCCTGGAAGTGTTTGGTTCATCCAGGCTGTATTATTGATAATGGAATCGGTAGAGGTTGTTTGTCATCAATGTTATCGGGGCTCTGTGTAGGCCTCATTCCTGGAAGTTTCTGGTTCATCCAGACTGTATTGTTGATCATGGAGTCCGGTAGAGCGTGCTTACCATCGTGGGATAAGGGCTCTGTGTCAAGGCTAATGAAGGATTGGTGAAGAAACTTGAGATGACGACCCATGGATTCTCAGGAGTCTCTGCAGAAAACATGGAAAGAGGGTCATGTTAATAATCAGTGCATTGAAAAAAGGATTAAATCAACAACAAACATTAAAACTATTCAAATTTTCCACATGCTTTTTAGTACACCACCCCCCCCCACAAAAAAAAAACAAACAAACAAACAAAACACAAAACAACAATATTCATATTTTGAAAAAGAAAAAGTTAGAAACATCATTTTGTAATATTATCAAAACAATTACGAAACAAATAAATTAAGTTAATAAAATAATAGTATTTAAGTAATTCTATACATTTTGTATTGAATCGAAATAACAGCAGATATAATTCCAGAGAGCTTACCGGGGTTTCAGGGAGACTCTCTTCATCTAAAGAGATGACGTCACTAATATCCATCTCTTGCTCTATCTCTTTTTGCATCAATTCTTCAGCTAGACCAAGTTCTAATCTTAGTGATCTCAGTCTGTCTTTCATAGCAGTCATATCAGCCAGTTCTTCAGGGGTCTTATCGACCACTGGATCGCCCGCTTCAAACAGGTTCCACCACTTCTTACACCACCATGGATATTGTTTGGCGGAAGTGAAAGTTGGGAAAGAATATCGTCGTCATCCTCCAAATCGTTGAATTCCTTGGCCTAGATAGATGGAGAGAGAGAGAGAGAGAGAGAGAGAGAGAGAGAGAGAGAGAGAGAGAAAGAGAAGAAGAGAGAGAGAGAGAGAGAGAGAGATGCTAAAAACAGTTAGTCAGCCAGACTTTCATTATTTGATTATCTGAAATTCAATGATGTATAATGACAAAAAGTGCTGAATTAGTTATTATTTAGATTTTTAAAATATAGTTTTTTTTTAATGATTAGGCCTATTTACCTTTGCCCTTTGTGGATAGCTTCACGCATCTTTTCCATGTGTTGAGTAATGGTCATTTGTCTTCTCTTGTACCAGACTTCTTCACCATCCCCTTCATAAAGATATTGAACTGATGTACGTTTAGGAATCGATGGAAGAGATTCTGGATTCCTATGAAGACTGGGAGACACCCTGTGAAAGGATTGTTCTTTGTTTTGGTAGACTTTCTTTGTCATCATCTAACAAGATGGATAGAAGATAAAAATTAACAAAGTTAATAAACAAAATAAGTGAAAAACCTTTTACAACAATAGATTCCAACCTGGAAACTGAAATGACGTTGATGATAAAGCTTAAATTTGGAAAAGGAATTTCGATGCAATATTTACGGAGAAACATCATGTAAGTAAGACCTAACTCTGACGGTCCATTTTTTTATAAATGTAAGGCTTATTAAACAGATTAAGAAGTGACTTTAAAGTGTTCTGACCTTTGGATGCCTTTTTCTTTGTGTCTGCCCCCTTTTTGGTCCAAGCCCTTGTTCTCCTGGATCCTGCAACTTTATGGGTAGCTTGCTTGCCCTTGATGTCAATCTTCTTCTTCTTGTTGCCCTCGGTGTCAACCTTCTTTTCCTGGTTGCCCTCGATGTCAACCTTTTTGTCCTGGTTGCCCGACTTGGCTGCCCGGCGAGATTTGATGGCTGCTATGACTCGAGCCCAGGGCCAATAGAATGTGATGGTCACTCTACATGTATATGTGATTTGATATACAATTTATGTTTTTGTTTTTTTGTTTGTTTTTTTTTACTAAATTTTCTATCGATTATTTTTAATTTTTTTTATTTATTTAATATTTATCTATTTGTTTTTATTTCATTTTTTGGGGATGAATGGGGGAGTAGTTGTTGAGATTCGCATAAAGTGCCGGCATTATCTTTCTTTCTTTCTTTTTATATATTTATTTATTTTTTTAAATCTATGAAATAATTTAAACTCTCTCCCACTTACAACGTTCAATTATGAATGTTGAGATACTACTGGAATCATGTACGATAGATAATACTTTTGTCGTGATAATAAGACGAAGAATAAGCTCACCGTGTCTTTTTTCTAGACATTATTGATTGTGAATGCTTCTATGAATAGTCAGAAAATAATATCGAAAATTTCGTATTATTTCGATGAATACAGCAATCATAAATGAGAGCTTAGTAAAGAGCACTGTTGATTCTCTGAAGAATAACTATGATCTGAATATCATTGGTTTGGTTTGTTTACAAAATGATAAAAAGTTTGTTGACATGCATGTGCATTGTGACGTAACAATACAAGGGCGCGTATATAATGCTCGCGCGCATAACAACCCTTGCGCGAAGTGACCTAGTTATGCAACAATGTGCGTGTCATGTGGCACAGTATTGTTACGTCACAATGCATGCTCGTTACGCGTTGCAACGAAATACAAGAAAAATAATGAATCAAATCGAAAATTGAAAAGAGAATCAAAATATGTACTCATAAAATAATTCTTTTGGAACAGTTGTTTTCGTTTCATCTGTTTGAATTCTAAATCTGATTTAATTTGTGTATTTCCAGCAAAATTCAAATTGAGATTTTTCCATTTTATCCTTCTCCTTCTCTCCCTTTAAACTCTTTATCTTACTCTTACTCTCTCTCTACTCTCTCTTTCTCTCCCTGTCTCTCTCTCTCTCTCTCTCTCTCTCTGACATTTATATTTGATATTTCATTTACTTACACTATTTTTCATATTTATCGTTTTATATTAATTATAGTTTTTCCCAGCCATTTTCATGCTGCGTTCACGCAATTACATGAGCGCAGCATTTAATTTAGCTCATTCTTTTTGCCTCTGCTTAAACTGGCATTTCAATTTCGCACTTTAGGCATTCAACTTTTTCGTTTGCTATGCATATTAAGATGAATGCCTAAAGTGCGAAATTGAAATGCCAGTTTAAGCACAAGCCCAAAAATGAGCTAAATTGAATGCTGCACTCATGTAATTCTGTGAATGGAGCATCAAAATAGCCGGAAAACTTATATTATTTCCAGGACAAGCCAAAAATTCTGGGGAATATTGATTTTATTTGGATGTGTAGGCTATGAGTTTGGAACTAAAACATAACAATATCTTAGCTTGATGATTATTTAGACAAATATAATCTTCACACTCCATCTCCACTGACTACATCGCCAAAATATTTCATATTTCAAAGTACTAACAGTCCATCGTACCCAACATTATGTATTATCGAAATCATTTTGTTTTCATTCTACTTTTCTAGGATCCATTCTATTAATCTTCAATTGTGGATTGCTGCCATCTACGTTGAGTATACTGTAGCTGATGTATTGTTTTTCTTCTAAAAAGTTGTTTGTACTAAATGCCCAAGCGGCAATATCACGCGGAAACTAATATCCCTAACCGTAAATACATTTTTACCTACTGTTACACATAAAGTAGTACATTCATGATATACCCTAAACTTAATCCTAATTATTTCCTATGGTTTCAATGTTAGAGAGTGTAGGTTCTATACAGTGCGTATGGAGAAAAAATAAAACGGTAATCCACTTTTGGAGGGGCCATATTCCCAGGTCATCTATTTTTTATATTTATTTTATAATAAATTTTATCTTGTAATTGAAGACAAACTCCTCACTTTTACAAAGATACCTCTCTTGAATCATAAATGCCAACGCATAATCGAATAAATTGCAAAAGAAAGTGACAGGTACAAAATCCATTTTCAGGTTTCTATCAAAGGATGAAAGACTGAGTGGATGCTTTTAAAGGAGTCGCACATCATCGCACGCAATCCTATTCAATTCTCTGGGACAGCGGGGACATCATTCACTCAGTCTTCTTTTCATTTTCTAAATAAATGGATTCTGTACCTATCATATTCATTTGAAATTTACTCGATTATGCTTTACGTTTATGATTTAGAAAATGCATCATTGGAAAGGTGGAGAGTCGTTTTTAATTATATGTTACAATGAACGGCAAAAACAAATGAGCTTGAAATATGGGCCCTCTAAAATGGATTACCTTTTTTTTATCCGTACTGTATAAAAGGGTTATCTCACTGGCGAACGGCAAACGCAGGCGAACCGAAGCGAATTTGCAGAGTGTTGTAAAGAGAGAGAGAGAGAGAGAGAGAGAGAGAGAGAGTAGAGGGGGGGCGGGGGGGGGGGGGGGGGGGGGGGGGAAAGGAGAATTTTGTCCATTTTTTCTACGGTTCAGGGAGTTGGCAAGACTCTCTCTAATATTTTAATTCTAAAATAAAATTATGCGCTATATGCAAATTCGCCTCGGCTCGCCTGCGTATACTTGTAATAGATCGCAGCACTCTAATAACTATAATAATTGAGATAGTACATTTACAAAGTATGCAACAAACACTGAGAGTGTAACGTATAAAATAAATAAATCTTCTTTATTCACAAAGCAAACACAAGTCAAACATTTGTCAATTGAAGACAGAACTGGATCGTAACAGATCGTCGACGATGGTAGCGAAAATAATAATGGTACATTGGGGGAAATGAAGACGATGAGGAGAAGGATGATGATGATGATGATGATGATAGAGCAACGTCCTTCTGGCGCTGCTCAGCGGCTGCCGGGCCCACGAGAAAAGGGGCAAAACAAATATCCGGTCATCTTTGTTTCGGACAATAAAATTTGGAGCATTTTATTTTATGATGATGATGATGATGGTGGTGATGATGATGTTGATGATGATGATGATGATGATGATGATAGTGATGGTGATGCTGATGATAGCAATGTGAATGTGCTAATTACCGGATGATTGTGTAGTGATAATTAAAATTATTACGGTCATTATGGTAATTGATTTACCCCATTATTTAACACCGTGATTCAAGAACATCAGAATGTAAGGGTCGATTCATGGGGTCTTGGGCCTTTGAAGTAATTCTGCTGCTCATAAGCCTTCCAAAAGTAAAAGTTATATTTTTAATAACGATTTAACATGCTTTTATCTTCTTTTTTCCTTTTTTTTTTATAGTGATATCCAGTCCTCACTACATCACAAGAAGTTAAACATGACACTTAAAATGCAATATTATTCTTTACCCCCCTCCCCCACGCCCATGTCATTTATGAGACATTAATTTTCTATTGGGAATGATCCTACTCGTAATACATAATTGGAAATAACGTGAAAAAAAATCACTAGGGGTTCATCTAAGTTAAAAGCTTTATTGGCAAGAATTTGTCACATTTTATGACAAAACGAATATATACTATGAAATTAAAAATATTTCATGATAAAACAGTTGTCATGGTTAGTTGGAAATTTAGGAAGAACAGAGCCATTAGTGTTCCCTTGGTATCACACTAATTATTTTATGTTATGTCATAATTATTTTATATCACGGAACATAAAACCATACAGTACCATACCATACCTGAGCTCTGAAGGCTTTTGCTATATGTTTTGCCTATTATGTGGGGCCGAGGAGATGGAAAATATGTATTTTTTCAGGAAAATTCAAACAATAAATTATATTATTATCTTCAAAATGCATTAAACCATACATGACAATGAAAACAGCAATTAATGAGGCATCTGATTCTATCAAATTGTTTTAAAATTGGCACTTTGAACATTTTTAAGAACAGACACAACAGGTTCGTAACATTCACATTCAATGTTTCTCGTCGCTCCTTATTTACAAGTCAAACGAAAAAAAAAATATCAAAACAACATTTTTGTGCTTGACTGTACTTATCCACGTCTATCAATATTGCAACAACGCCACTCAAATCGCCCATTTGTGTTTGCTCCTCCAAACAAACTTAAAGAAAATCAATTTTTAGAAAGTATCTATTCAGAAATTCTTTCCATTTCCTCGATGATCATAGCAAACGCGTCATAATCGGGTCCCCTAATTGGTGGGTATGAATACTGAAACTTCGGGGCTACTTCGGCAAGTTCCGTCTGAAATTGGGCAATTTCCCACTTGGTGATGCCTTTCAAAATATTCGTGACATTTGTCTTTCCCGATAGCACTTCATCTATTGGGATATTCACAGTGAAGCGTCTATAGTCTAGCGTTCTTTCAAATGGGTATATGACATGACTGCGCTTTGATCTGAAAGTGACGGGGATGCAACCGCTCATGACTGAATCATAGAAAGACTTGCGGATGTTGGAGTAGCCCGGTGGCTGGAGACAGAAGATAGAGTGGCGCATCCAGTCAATGATAGGAAGATGGATGTCCTGGTGGCATTCTGGTGTGTTGAACCAGACGGCCAGCATGTCTTTGTGGGATGCAAGGGACGCATACTGTGAGTAGCGATCAGATGTTGCTATCATCCTCCGTTTCAGCATGCTACGTACGTCGTGGCCCTTCCTACTGCTCGCAGCAAGGAGCATGAAAACATCCCGCTCCGTTTCGCGGACGTCCGACGGAAAGACGTTGATTTGCTGCCGTTGTCGGGCCCTGGACACCAGGGCAGAGGTATCCCTGGAATTAAAATGGCCATAGCTTGGGAACGGGGCGACGATCATCTGCTTACCATCGCGATGGAAGTACCGACGAGTCTTTTCACTCGGCTCTTGCTCGATACCAATGAAGGTGATAGCGGAAGTTCTTGCCTCGTCGCGTAGCAACGGACAGTTGCTTCCCCAGTGCTCACGTTCCATCCGACCTAACGCCATGAAGTGCGGTCTGAGGGTGTTACCATTATTGAAGTACGGCAATGCGTTGTTCAGAAACCTCCAGAGTTCATCATGTAGCTTGGACACATCGAGCCGACTATAAGTCCTACACAAACAAGCAATGCTAGCATAGAAGGGAACATAGAACACGTCTGCTTCATTTGGGTCAAACGTCCTGTGGTAACTCGCTTTTAATTTCTCATGAAGAACCACCTCCAAAGAATGTCCATAGGTCTCTCTGTAACTCATCTTCTCAGTCGCTCTCAGCTCCGGACCCATTCCGAAGTCGTCGAAGTTGAAGCAGGGATCTCCGTATTGGACGCATTTTGTTAAGTTGGTGTTGAACTTTGTTGGAAGGTCGTAGACATAGACCAAGAAGGAAGGTTTTCGAGGGATTTTCTCCGACTGCCGGAACACGACCGATGGGGTTTCCTCTGGGTTTTCATGGGAGAGGAAATCGTCAGGAATCGCCTGTAACCGCTTCCTGTAGAAATTGAGAGATATAAAGAGAGAAACAAAGAGAGACCTTGGTTAACATACTTCGGCAAAAAGTCAAGTTTAATATTTTCAACATGACTGTAATTCGTATCAAGATTGCAAACAGGGATATAACAACCATCTCTAACAACCATCTCTATAGACATTCATCACCCGGACGATAATACCCAGACAAATTCCCCGTTTAAATGGTCTGACCAGTAAACACGTTTAATCCGATAAGAGTGTTAAGGCGTACCAGTTCTTTTTGTTAGAATACTAGAGCTATATATTTGAATTATCTAACAATTTGGAAGAATTTTCTTAATACAAAAGTGAATGATGAAATAATATGTGTAATAAGGGAAAAGTTCGAAATGTAACCAAATCATTTATATAATATATTTTTCTTTCTTCGTATGGTAAAAATAAAAGTACATTTTCTTTATAATGTTGACCAATTGGGTGATTCGTATCCCCTCACAGGCAGACATTCCATAAGGATTCTTTCTTTTCTTTGGTTTTTAACGCCAGACCGTTTAGCCGATTATTTTGCTTCATCACTTCATAACAGGTTCGCACTCTTCAGGTGATAAAACTCTACTCCTCCCCAAATAAATCCAAGTCATCCATGAATTCCGTAACAATGGGAAGATGAGAGATGTCCTTCGAAAGAAAGGATTGTCTTGTTCCAAATCTGACCCACAGACAGACAAACAAATACCTGCTATACAGTCTAGCGGAGAGAACTACTGGTAAGGATTGGAAAGTCTCGACTTATAAATATCGTTAAACGATGTGTGTCTCCCGTTACTGCAGCTGGCAATGATAATAAATATATAATTTAAAGATGTTCGTTTTTGTATAGTTCATACAACGTCTCTATACATTACACCATGTACCCTGCTCTGCAATGTCAAAAGTTTTGATATTAATTATTATACCAGACCTTTGATCTCCAGTACTTACTACATCCAGGGTATTTGTCAAGTATAATTATAATTCGTAACTTTGGGACAAAAGAAGAAAGTCAAAGAATAACATTTGGAAATCTATACCATTTTCGGCCAACGGTGTAGCGGTCGTTAGTTGTTTTGCAATCCTTGAAATGATATCCTGTCTTATTTCGAATTGTAAAGAAATCAATTTCTGACCTAGTACACAAGGGATTCATTTCCTTAAAGACCGCGTTGGTATATCCCACCCGGAATATTAATTTGCGTTTACATATAATGTGCATAATGGTAGGTCATTACAATTGAGTATATGAATATAAAAAAGGCCTAAGTCCAATTTTTGGCGAAATTGAGTTATATATGGGAAATTGTTCCTTTAACATTGCATCCATCTTGTGCATAAATGATGAACCTGAAATCATCTCAGAAATGCCTTAAATAAAGATGAAAATCTGGTTATGAATGTAAGAAAGGCCTAAGTCCAGGACTTAGGCTTTTCTTACATTTCATATCTAGGCCCCTCTCTCATTACTTCTTGTTTAACCTTAAGTACCTCAAAATGGCTGCTCTTATGAGTTAGATGTAGAGGAGGTCCCACAGATTTCCACTTTACATGAAAAAAAAAGTAAGAAGTTGAAGTTCACTTGCAGATGTTTGTGCTTCTGGTGTGTGTGTGGTGTGTGTGTGTGTGTGTGTGTGTGTGTCAGAGGTGTGTAGGTGAGGGTGTTGGTGGGTGTGTGTCGATATTATATTTTTAAAAAAAATAGCTCCTTCAAAAAAAAAAAAAAGTAATTCCTATGCTGATGTGAGTGTGTGGATGTGGGTCATGCAGGGTGGATTCAGGATTGATGTTTTCTTTACAAAATTCGCTCACAACACAATTAATTGTTTTTTTTTTTAGAATGTTACCCCAAAATTCACTGATAATCAATTAAAAAAAAAATTCTGCCATTTACAAAAGCATTTTAACCCCAAGATCTCTGGCAAACGTGAAATAAAGGTCCTTGCAAAGGAAAAGTTCTCACTCCATTACACCCAAACCTTAGCTTAAGTGGGGACGCCCTCTGTATTTCTTGTTTTCTATTTAATAACCCCCCCCCCCCCCCCCCCCCCCCCCATTCTTGAACTGTTGTTTGTGTGCTTAAGATTCTTGGTTTCATGGATGGAAGAACAGTGAACTGTTAAAACGTGAATAATACATCATTTGCAAACTTTTTTTTCAGTAATTTGAACACCTACACATGTCCTCACATTTAAAACCCACACACCCACACCCACACCCGCTCGCTCATCCCGAAACACATCAGCTATAAAAAAAAATATTTAAAAAACCTCAAATACAAAAAGATAAGGGGCCCTTTTTGTCTGATATATAAAAGAAATCTCTTGTGTATCATTTTTATACATTCAGTACTACAGAAGTCTATCATGTATATGAATGTAAGAACGACCTAAGTCCATATGATTCTAAAAACGACCCAAGTCCACCAGACAAAAGGGCCCGCCCACAAGTAACTTGAAAATTTATGTTCATAAAAAATGTACACTTAAATTTGTTTTATGATGTTCTCTGATGTCTTTTGGCCAAATATACTTTAATTGCCCAAATTAAACAAATATTCAGTTTTTTTCGATTATCTCGAAATGGCCTCCTATGGACTTAGGCCTTTTTTATATTCATATACTCAATTCTCTGCGGACCCTTCTAAGGTAAATGCAGCTCCGGGCAAGACCATTAACTGTCAATTAATCAATGCGCAGAACATTAATTAAATTCTCTCTGTTCCCAATCGCCGATTCCTTTTTAACTTTTCACTAAACGGGGAAGCCATATACCACCTGTTATAATGAAAACCTGGTATATATCGTTCAACTGGTGATGTATTTTCCTTGAAAAGTAGTACTTTTTAAAAAGCCATTAGAGGCCTTTCGGTAAACCAATTACAGGGCATTTTCCAAGAGCAACAAAAGAAAAGCTATGAACCATTAAAGGGGTTTAGGGCTTGTAAAGAGCGTCAAACCTGCCAATATTTATTCCGCTAATGAAATAACAGGTCAATATTCTCATAATAGAGTGAGATCAATATTCATTGGGCAGTCTGTTCACATGAGCGACGTTATAATTACCTATTGTTATATTCCCGAGAGCGATAGAGTCCGATGAACAATGAAGCCCCCTCAAAATTGATGTCAGGGGCGGCCCGCCCCCTCAAGAAGGGATTTTTTTTTCCAAACAGAGCAACGACCTAATAAATTACGACTAAACATGCTTGTCCCAAAGAAAGGTGCGCAATATTATCCAAAATAAGTTTTTATATTTGAGCTTCACCTTCAAAATTCATATCGCTAATAGCAAAAAGCAAATGTATATAGCTGACATTACCAAGCAAAAGAATACACCAGCACGTAATGATAACATTTCTTCTTGTTGGTAGAAGTACTGTGTAAAATATGGACCTCCGTTTCATATGCTTACACCAAATAGTTGCCCGGATTTCATGACGAGGAAATGAGAGAAGAAATTTTATTACAACCAGCTGTATGACTTACGAATAAGTGGACTGAATTTGACTGCTGGAGTGCTGTAGTGCGACCCGAGATAAATGAATCAACCACCAATTTCAGACGACCATTGTTTGAGCTTTAAAAGAAATATTAGTATAACTACTCAGATTTCATCCCTGTCAGTTCTGAACAAAATCAAACCCCAAATGAAGGCAGTACTACGATGATAGCTTTTATCATTACATGAATCGTAAATTATATATTGGAGAATGGGTCACATGATCACGTTTTCAATTGATATGAAAATTAGTCAAAAGGCCTGTACCCTATAAGGTTAATAATAATTGACCTCATATAACCGCAGAGAGAGTATCCAGTCTATCCAAAGTTTTTGTTTTCTTTTAAAGATTTAACTCATGGGTCAGGGAGCTCACACAGTGACGTGCTTTGTCTAAAGAGTTTATATCCAAAAGTGGCTAATTCCATTTTTTTTCGGTGTAATTTTCGAGAATAGCATTTGTTTACATGACAAGGCTCTGTGCCATGTGTCGAAAAGCAATTTGGTCAAAATTTGTTCTCAAAATGTAGTTAACATTATTTTTTTAAAGACAGGCATAGGCCTGCCTAAGAAATGGTTTGATACCGGTAACGTGTTGAGAGGCAGAAGAATGTTATCTCTATGTTGCTGTATGAGTTGGATGCACTTCTAGCTCTCAGAAGACTTTCATGTTAAAAAAAAAAAAAGGCAAATTGTGTCTCCCGCTAGGAATACAAAAATTGTACATTCTTCGTAAATTGATTTTGATCCCAGAAAAAAAGTTCTAAACGAAAGAATTTTACGTTTTGGGAGGTAGAAAAGATAATATAATTATCTTTTATACCATGCCCTTTATGGGCGCTTCGGGTGAATGATCGTCGAATTGATTTTAAAAGAAGCCCAAAAGAAGATATTTTGCTGCTGGGACTGATATAAATATGATGTTCTTATTTTCATCTCTACAATAAAACCAATTCTGGGATCCCTCTTGCCTAGGCCTGATGGAAATTCATTGATGGTATTTTGATTAAATCTTATTAACGTTCCCTCTAAAAGGACACAGTTTATTTCATATCACTTTTGGTTCTATTTCCAGCATTTCCAAATCCTACTGTCATTTCTCCGGTAAAGAACCGATACCATTTTTTATTGTTTTCAGGCCATAGTTTTTATTGTCAGTTGAAACAAATTGTTAATTTGACTTCATTGACGCCTATACAAAACTTACCCGAAGTTTCATTTTTTTTTTTCGAAAACGAAAATTGATAAAACAAGGGGGATCCACTTCGACTTCAATATCCATTTAACCTGTCAACCACGGAATGTTAGATCTTGGAGTTATCCCATTAGTTGGCGATTCACTGACTATTATTGCTCCGGCGCCAATTGCTACGTTCTAAATTCCATATGAACTAATCGAATAAATAAGTTCCACATTGGACTGAACAATATACACACTAAGAAATAGAGGTTCAACTTAGCACCCTAAAGGGTGCACAGCTTTGTCGCTATACCTATACCCCTAAGGGTGCAAGTGT
>CALNVZ010003435.1:8524297-8623102 GCA_940671915.1 Paracentrotus lividus | reverse complement strand
AGAGAGAGATTAGCAGGGTAACTGGTGTAGACAAACGATTATCACCTTTGAAATGAATATTAAGATTGATCGGTTGTGAAAAAAAAAAAAAAATATCAGAATCTTTGATCACTTTCTTCTTCATTTCTCTTATCTCAAAATAAAGTTTGGGATACACCTGGCACCGCACTGTCGTCCGATGTTACGCCGTTCTTAATTATGTATTCCTAAATAAATGTAAACAATATTTGATACATAATTTATACGATTTTAAGTAGAATCCACTTGATCTGACATAAAAGGAATGATACTTCTTTCGATGGACCTAACTTCAAAAATCACTATGTCACTTTGTGTTTTAATATATACGCAAATTATAATACGGCTGAATTAGAATAACGCTGTGTTAATAATTTTATTGGCTCTGTTGTTTGCAATGGATCATAGATACTGATCGTGCCTGTACAGCAATGTAGTACGGCATCAACAATTTCGAACCCCACTCCTGTTCAAGTCGACTGGCTATTAGGGCTAAATCTTCTGACAACATGTGCAGCATCTCAAGACATTAGAGAGAGACGGTCTTCTTATGGTAAACCTCGAGATGACGTCTCGATGTTACACCCTTGTAGATCAAATCTCTAAGACTGATCTCAATCATCATTGACGCTTCATCGACCATCCGCCAATCCCGATCTAACCATGATGAAGGGCGCCGGTTTCGACGTCGTCGCAGTACGGTGATGGCGGTGATCATGACAGTGTGCGCCACGGCCTTCCTCTGGCCAGGGTCCACAACATCAACGACTTCACAACGAAGATGAGGAGCATAAGGGTATCGTGATTCGACATCAGCAGAGACATGGAGACTATGGACGGTAGGTATCCAGCTGGTGACACGACTTTGCTCCTGCGACAATTGCTTCGTATAAGATATAGGGTTAGGGATTGGGTTTCAAATAGGGTTTTACTGTTAGGTTTAGGGTTATTTTTTTTTAGGATAGGGTACACACTAAAAACTGAAGGGTGCAAAAAGGGTGCATAGGGGTGCACACCGTCTTTTCTGAACGTGTGCACCCCAGAGGGCGTGCTTGTTGCACCCCCAAGGGTGCATGCACTACGGTCAAGGGGTGCACACTACCAGGGGTGCAAAGTGCACCCTTCTATAGTCTCACACGATGGCTGCCAGAAAATATAATTTTATTTAACTCATCTATTTTTCATTAAAATCAAATATGTTATTATATTTTGGTTTCATGTTATAAAATAAGTAATTTAAGCAAAATTGTCTCATGAACTATCTTTTTATAAGGATATTAATGGAAAAACTATCAACTGACTTACATTCTTGTCTTAAATGTCTGTAACTCAGACTAATGTTAGCGGCATTCTAACGGTAATGTGGCCCATCTCACTCAGTTCAAGGGTGTGTACTTTATGGAATTCGATGTCAATTGTTTTAACACTCTTGTAGTGCTGTTTTTTGTAAGACCTGGGCAGAAAATCGCACCCAATTTTTTGTATTATATTTTTGCCAGTACTAATTTCATTACTAGAGAAAACTATATGTCTACTATACCCAAAGTGCTAACCCCTCTGCCACACCCCCAGAAATTGAAGAGCCACTAGCATTATCAAGTGATATCGTCACACTAATTCATTTTGAAATTTTCCTGTGTACTGACTTCTCCTGCGATCCTTATTGACAGGTAAGATCCCACTATTTAACCATTATTTGAGTTATTGAAATATTATGATTATCTCATAATGTCTCTTATAATATAGTATGTTATATCAACTATTCATTTGTATTCTATTACCAAGAGACAGAGAGCAAGAGAAAAGAGGGAGTAGATTTGGTGTAGTGAGAGTGTTTTATCATTTGTATTTCCGTTGATGGCCAACATACCGATTATTATTATTATGGCATTTCAAATGTGGTTAAGACTTGCTCGTCCTGTCTTTTTTAAAAAAATATATATATACTGTTAGCAAACTTGTCTTGTGGTGTTGATATCTTTTTGTTGTTGTTTAGAAAGACAAGGAAGCTAAGCTAGGATTGTTAAATAGTAAAACTTTGCTTTCCTCCCTAGCTAAAACCACTTTTCTATAAATGTTTGAATAATGATGCATATAATTCACCAAATTCACTTTAATATGTATACAAATATGATTAGATTACCGCTACAGGCATATCTGTATAGAAGAAGGCGTTAAATAAGTCGGGTATGAACACACCTTAACACTACCTGTATTGCAGCATGCCCAAGTAAGAGGGTATTAAGCTGTGGAAAATGCGATAAGTGTTTGGCTAATGGCAGATGTGACACAAGCCATTGCAAGCCAGGGGAAAGAATGTCGATGGTTCAACTCTTGGGAGAAGTTAGTTTCAGTAGGTCACCTAGTTCACCCATTATAGAATATTGTAACTCACAGGAAGGTCAACATTTCACAGGGTCCATCAATCTGTCAACTTGACAGCAAAGTACAAAAAAGAGAGAGAAAAGGATAGCAAAAAAAATAAATTAAAAAAATAAATAATAAAAAATAGAGCAAAAAGAATAGTTAAAATATATATAATAAAAAGCAAAAGAATGAGTAAAAAAAAAAAAATCAAAGTTGAACTATTCTTCTATTTCAAATACAATTTTCGGTAAAATGCATATTCAACAAAACTGAGAGTAAGTGATCAATTTCTTGTCAAACTCTCACAATTACCAATATGTGTTTGTAGAATTCTCCTTATTTTCTGTATCATGACTTGTGTTACATGCAGATGGACAGGATCGGAACGAGAGTACAAGTAGCTGAGAGACTATTACCGGACATTCCAAGCTATCAACAGTAAGTTTGATCCTCATATTCAAAATATTATCATCTAAAGCGAGACTGAACTGACGTGGATGGTGTTAGGGTTCTTATAAGCTCAATTTATATAAAAGCTGGTCTCATAAATTTAATATACAGTAACATATATCTTTTGAGATTACATTTCCTAAATTAAACTATAAAATTGTCACTAACGAAATTTAAATGTTTTGACTGAACAGAACCCAAAAAACTTTGTTTCACTTCTTGGTTTTGAGTACTTAACAAATAAATGTGTTTATCAATCAATTTGATATATTTTATTAGACTACATTGCTCAAATAATGTTGTGTTACATAATTAAAGAAAGGGGGCAAGATTGAGTAGATTAGGACTTTAGGTGGTGCTCTAATACTGGCCACTTTATTCCCTTTAATAAATCTCAAATTTAAGGGCCTAATCAAGCAACAAATAGGAATGTGGAAAAATGTATATCGAGGCAAGCTGGATGACCGCACACGAGTACAACTTTATTAATATTTGATGTTTGAAATCTTATATTAATCGCGTAATTGTCTTTGTTTGGATCCAGAGGCTCTCCTGCGGGTGTGACGGATGATCACCAGAGACCTCTGAAATAGGGCAGGCTGTGGTGGAAAGAGTTCTGACGAAGGTACGTGCCTGTGGATCATATTTTATTGTTAATCATGTTAATTGATTAGACTTTTATTAGTGCTATCTTTATTATTATTATTTTTATTTTTTTATTATTTTTTTTTACTGTTTATTGTAATGTAGGCCTATAAAGTCAAAATTTCATATTTTTATAAGTTTGAGTGCGTTGGCTATAGCATTCCAGTGAAAGCCTAGAAATGTTGGTAGCACATAAATCTGGCCTGACCCTTAATCAGTTTACTTATAACACAAATATATTTTTCATTACTAACTATATAGATTTGATGGCTGCATGTTACCCGAACAATTCCACGGACTTTTAACGAGAAGGATTTCATCAATAAGGTAAAAAAATAAATAAATAAAAAATACACACACACACACACACACACACACACCACCAAAAGAGGGAAATGCTTTATTGCTGTTATAAAAAAGAAAGAAAGAAAATGTTAAGAAAATAATATCATCATAGCTCACTCAATTCCTGAACTTTTTCGGAGTCGTGGGGGGTTCAAAAGGAGAAGAAACACATTTTCCATTGTGTCTTCCTGAAGTACCCCGGAATAAATTTGCAGCGAAAATGTTAGTGTTTTTTTCATCTTGAAAAAGCCTTTATGCACTGATTGTGATTTATTTAAGAGATCTTCTTTGTCTTTTTTACATCTTAGGAGCCGTGGTGCCAACCCCTACAGCCCTTTCATCCAGAGGAATCCATTGATCATCAAAGACGTCACATTACAGAGATGCTGCACTTCGATTCCTTTTGCATTATTGGATTTGAAATGGTCCACGATTTGGTAGGAAACAGTGCTTATATATATATATTTTTTTTAAATATATAATCTTGTAGTTTACCACAAAATTAATTTGTAGCTTCAATGTGTGTCAATAGATTTTATTGTCCTACAGATCCTAAGTTTTACACTACATAGGCCTATGTGTCATTATCTGTTGTATGCTTTGTCATTTTACACAAATCAGCATCTGATTTTTTTTTTTTTTTTCCTCAAATGTTTTGACATATTATAAATTTTATTGTTCTTACAACTATTTAAACGTGACAATTTGCTTATTCGAACATACTAAAGAATGGACGTTGTGGTATAGGATTTGAATGGGAGGAAGGGGGGGGGGTTGCAGCCAAATTTAAGAATAGGGGGTTTCAGTGACTGGTTTTCAAATAATTCAAATAATAGAGGGCCCATACCTGTTGTGCCCCTATTTGAATGGCGCCACTGTAAATAGACATGGCGAGACATCGTATACTATTCTCACCCTCAACAAGTATTAAGAACATGACTGAAAAGTTAATTAGATGCATTTTCTTTTTTACAGGTGTTAATGTTATAATAATTAATTAAAAGCAGTGTGTTGGCGACCATTTTTGGTATATCTGAAAAGGTATCTGTTCCCTTGTAATTCCATAGAGCACTGCATGACCAGATCTGAATAAATTCTAAACAAAAGGGGAGATAAAAGACAATGGCCTACAATGAAATTTTGGAGGATGGGAATTTCAGTGAATGAAATTAACAAGATGGTTTTCAAATACTGTTACGTTTTGTTTATATCCTTTTTGCAAATTAAAATTGCCAAAAGATACAGTACAATGGAAAGTAAAGCACCAAGATCTAGAGAGGAATTTTTTTTTTCTGCCGTTGCCAAGGGAAAATCAAGTCTTGTATTGCAAAGCCGGTTTGTAAATTTCTGCAACACTCCAAATTTGCTTCTTTTATTACATATTTTGTTTCATAATCATGACCGTGATTTTGGCGGCATCCTCCTTAGCAACGCACACTGCATGGCGCGAAGAATCTTTCTTTTTGGGGTGTTGGTTCGTTTTGTTTTTTTTTCCTGTACCGTTCTTTGGCGATTATTCATGAGAAGAAAAAAAAAGTATAAACAAACCTAAAACATTTTAGGAGAAATGTGAAACATGTATTATGATTTCATTGACTGATATCCTCATCTCATCAATTTTATTTTTGCGCATTGTTCTTTTGTCTCCCCTTTTGTTTCAGAAATGACCAGGTCTGGTCATTTACGCTCTCAGGAGTGAAAAGGAAGAATTCTACCCTTTCAGAAATATTAAATGGCGACAATATGAACTAAATAAAACATAACAAAAGACTTACAAATAGAAAAAAATGCATATATTTCTAGCTATGATGCAATATTTGCGGGTAATGGTTCATGATATACATGTAGTTAGATGTTTGCTGGTTATCTAAAATGATATGAATTGGCTAGCATTGATTTTGACTGACGTTTAACTTCCGGTTGGAAGGGTGCCAAAATAATGTTGAATAAAAAATTGTTGCCCAATGCTTTTACCGTAATATTAATTAAATATTGTATATAATGTCTTATCCTAAACTGTTTTACATTAATACTTGTAATATTCTTCATGTATGTATCCATGACTTTGTGCTTAGTGATAGGCTAAAACCATAATATTCCACGATGGTGACATTTATACTGTTATGCATTTTTGAAAACACACTTGCGTTAATTGTTATAGAGACTATGTACAATTTAATGCCCTTTTGTAAACATAGTATTCATATGTGGCCTTTGATATATAGGTACAAATTTGAGTGTCATAAAGTAGTAGCTTCTAAAGTAGAACAGTTTTCATATTTTATATATATATATATATATATATATTTTTTTTTTTTTTTTGTATAACACATGCCTGTGTATTTTCTTGCCGTTTTAACTTATTATAGTCATGACAATAAATGATTCTTCTTGGTATTGTCGTTGAAACAGCAGCTTCAAATAGTTATGTTATTAAAGCATATTGTAACTATTTCAATTTTATATGTATAATTTACAGTGAAATGACCGGAATATA
The DNA here is from genome assembly GCA_940671915.1 of Paracentrotus lividus. NCBI lineage: Eukaryota > Metazoa > Echinodermata > Echinoidea > Camarodonta > Echinidae > Paracentrotus > Paracentrotus lividus. Next base: position 8,616,780 of record CALNVZ010003435.1, on the reverse strand, counting down.
TAAATATTATACGAATTAGAGCGGGAATTAAAGTAATAACTTGATGAAGTTCACTAAATTCCAGGTTTATTATACGTTATCTTTTCTAGACACATTATTATGCGTAAAGTGATTTGTATGTGCATACTGGTTGGACTTAAGCGTAGTGTGCATGGGGTATGTGCATCAGTGTGAGTGTATGTTTCTGTTTGTAGCACCCATGACTGGCTGCGAGGTGCAATATTCGACCCTGTTGGTGTAACTTTTTTTTTTTTCTTCTATTTTTGCAACCCCCTTTTTTTGCACTCATATGGTGTTAGGATTTGCACCTCTCAGGTGCAGAATTGAACCTTCAGGGTGCAATCTTGGAAACCCTAAAGGTGTATCTTAGCACCAAAAGGGTTCAAGTTTGCACCCATAAGGCTCAATTCTGCACCCGAGAGGTGAAATCCTCACCGTATAGGGTGCAGAATTGAACCTTAGGGGTGTAATTGGAACCCTATAGGTGCAATCTTTGCACCACAGGGTTCTGATTGCACCCCCTGGGTGCAAAATCGGACCTTAGGGGTGCAATCTTAAACCCTATAGGTGTATCTTTGCACGAATAGGGTTCAGGACTGTACCCCATGGGTGCTGAATTGAACCTTAGGGGTGCAATCTTGAACCCTATAGTGCATCTTTGCACCCAATAGGGTTCAGGATTGCACCCCATGGGTGCTGAATTGAACTTAGGGGTGCAATCTTGAACCCCATAAGTACATCTTTGCACCCAATAGGGTTCAGGGTTGCACCCCTTGGGTCCAGAATCGAACCTTAGGGGTGCACTCTGGAACCCTAGAGGTGTAGCTTTGCACCCGACAGGGTGCATGCTGCACCCCTTGGGTGCAGAAATGAACCCTAAAGGGTGCATTCACACCAATAAGTTCAGTAGGAAATGCCAAGGGTGTAGAGTTGCACCCCAAAAGGTGTAATATTGCACCCTAGGGGTGCAACTTTGCACCTCCTCAATGGGGTGGCAAGTTTGCACCCCATCGTTGGGGTGCAATATGCATTTTACCGAAAATTGTATTTGAAATAGAAGAATAGTTCAACTTGATTTTTTTTTTTTTTTACTCATTCTTTTGCTTTTTTTTATTATATATATTTTTTAACTCATTCTTTTGCTCTATTTTTTATTTATTTATTTTTTTAATTTATTTTTTTGCTATCCCTTTTTCTCTCTCTTTTTGTACTTTGCTGTCAAAGTTGACAGATTCGATGGACCCTGTGAATGTTGACCTTTCCTGTGAGTTACAATAATCACTACATGGTGACACTACCGGTGACCTATCGAAACTAACTTCTCGCCAGAGTTGAACCATCGACATTCTTTCCCTTTGGCTTGCAATGGCTTGTGTTCACATCTGCCATGTAGCGCAACACATTATCGCATTTCACAGCTTAATCCCTCTTACTTGGGGCATGTGACTGCATACAGGTAGTGTATAGCATTGTGTTTCATACCGACTTATTTAACCTTCTTTTTTACAGATATGCCTGTAGCGGTAATCTAATCATATTTGTATACATATTAAAGTGAATTTGGGTGAATTATATGCATCATTATTCAAACATTTATAGAAAGTGGTTTTAGCTATGGAGGAAAGCAAAGGTTTTACTATTTAAACATCCTAGCTTAAGCTTTCCTTGTCTTTCTAAACAACAACAAAAGTTCAACACCACAAAAAGTTTGCTTAACAGTATATATATATTTTTTTAAAAAGACAGAGACAGAGCAAGGTCTTAACCAACTTTGAAATCCAATAATAATAATCGTATGTTGGCATCAAACGGAAATACAAATGAATAAAAACACTCTCACTACATCCCAAATCTACTCCCTCTTTTCTCTTGCTCTCTGTCTCTTGTAATAGAATACAAATGATAGTTGATTATAACATACTATATTTAAAGAGACATTATGAGATAATCATAATATTTCAATAACTCAAAGTATGGTAAAATAGTGTGATTTCTTACCTGTCAATAAGGATCGGCAAGGAGAAGTCAGTACACAGGAAAATTTCAAAATGAATAGTGGTGACGATATCACTTGATAATGCTAGTGGACTCTTCCAATTTTCTTGGGGTGTGGCAGAGGGTTAGTGCACTTTGCGGTAGTAGACATATAGTTTCTCTAGTAATGAAATTAGTACTGGCAAAAATATAATACAAAAATTGGTGCGATTTTCTGCAGGTTTACAAAAAAAAAGCACTACAAGAGTGTTAAAACAAATTGACATCGAATTCCATAAAGTACACACCCTTGAACTGAGTGAGATGGGCCACATTACCGTTAGAAATGCGCTAACATTAGTCTGAGTTACAGACACTTTAAGACAAGAATGTTAAGTCAGTTGATAGTTTTCCATTAATATCCTTAAAAAAGATAGTTCATGGACAATTTTTGCTTAAATTACTTATTTATAACATGAAACCAAAAATATAATAACATATTTGATTTTAATGAAAATAGAATGAGTTAAATAAATTAATATTTTCTGGCAGCCATCGTGTGAGACTAATAGAAGGGTGCAACTTGTTCACCCTGGTAGTGTGCACCCCTTGACCGTAGTGCATGCACCCTTGGGGTGCAAAAGAAAGCCCTCTGGGGTGCACACGTTCAGAAAAGACGGTGTGCACCCCTATGCACCCTTTTTGCACCCTTCCAGTTTTTAGTGTGTACCCTATCCTAAAAAAAATAACCCTAAACCTAACAGTAAACCCTATTGAAACCCAATCCCTAACCCTATATCTTATACGAAGCAATTGTCGCAGGAGCAAAAGTCGTGTCACCAGCTGGATACCTACCGTCCATAGTCTCCATGTCTCTGCTGATGTCGAATCACGATACCCTTATGCTCCTCCATCTCGTTGTTGAAGTCGTTGATGTTGTGGACCCTGGCCAGGAGGAAGGCCGTGGCGCACACTGTCATGATCACCGCCATCACCGTACTGCGACGACGTCGAAACCAGCGTCCCTTCATCATGGTTAGATCGGGATGGCGAGGTCGATGAAAGCGTCAATGATGATTGAGATTCAGTCTTAGAGATTTGAATCTACAAGGGTGCTAACATCGAGACGTCCATCTCGAGCTTTACCAAAGAAGACCGTCTCTCTAATGTCTTGAGATGCTGCACGTTGTCAGAGATTTAGCCCTAATAGCAGTCGACTTGAACCAGGAGTGGGGTTCGAAATGTTGATGGCCGTATCTACATTGCTGTACAGGCCGATTCAGTCATCTATGATCCATCTGCAAAACAACAGAGCAATAAAATTATTAACACAGCGTTATTCTATCAGCGTATTATAATTTGCGTATATATTAAAAACAAAGTGACAATAGTATTTTTGAAAGTTAGGTCCATCGAAAGAAGTATCATTCTTTTATGTCAGATCAAGTGGATTCTACTTAAAATCGTATAAAAATTATGTATCAAATATTGTTTACATTTAATTTAAGGAATACAATAATTAAGAACAGCGTAACATTCGGACGACAGTGCGGTGCCAGGTGTATCCACAAACTTTTATTTTGAAGATAAAGAGACAAACATGAAAGAGAAATGACAAGATTCTGATTTTTTTTTTTTTTTTCACACCGATCAATCTTAATATCATTTCAAAGGTGATTAATCGTTTGTACACCAGTTACCCTGCTATTATTTCCAAGCAAATTGTAGACCACAACAATAGACAAACTTGAGGAGGAAATCACACGAAACCATGTCGGCCTTCAGTCTGTTCATCAAACTCACAATAAAAGACAGGTAGCGTGATCGACAGGTAACGGTGATGAAAATTACACCTTTACTACCTCTCTTATCATTTTCATATTTTATTTTACCCCATTCTCATTAACTTTTACACTACTGTCATGATTGTGAGGCAAAACATGAAACCACATATAACATTATTGTGTATAAATTGGACCAATTAGTTCATTAAGCTCGATGATTCCGTATTGTATACAGATAACGGTATATAATAATTCGCTAGCAACATAAACATGATGACTTTTCATTTGCAAATTATTATCATTATTATTATTATTATGGTTCAATGTTGATATCCGTAGGGTGGGACTAATTGCACAGAAAATTGTCAATCTTGTTTAACCAGTCCATCAACTACTCCCTCTGTCAGCTTAATAATGTATACCAAAAATGGTGCAATATAACCTGCAGAAACACTACCAAACTCGCGGAGTTTCAAGCAAAAGAAGAGAGCAAAATTCTTCAGGAGTAGCATTTTTCCAAACAGGGAGAATACTCAAGTTACCGTGACATTCATTTGATAACGTTTCCTTTCGGCTCTTCAATTGCCTTGGTCATGTAGTTGGTTATTATTTTTACCCCGCTGTGTCTGTTGCTGTATGTTCTAAAAATAATGTCACTTGTCGTTAGCAATCGGATGTCATTGATTCCAAAGCCATGTGCTCAGAAACATGACAACATGATGGATGATGATTCGAGCATAAAAAATGTTATGATGTGTCACTGTACTTGACAATGGACCTGGGATCTTAGGTATGATCAAGGAGGTACGTTAGTAATACCTTGGTCAATGCTTGTTAGTGCAGGTTAACACAACCAACCACACATGATTTAATCATGCAAGTATCAACAAATCATGAAAAAGTTTTAGAGCTGCATGATATTTCTTTTTTTTACCACAAACTTTCCAAAAGATGTAATGAACAAACGAGGTGAAAAGCCCTAAATTTTCCATATTCATTTAAAACAATATTAGTCATCAATGACCTATGAGCATGAAGAGTGTCTACTTTTAAAATGTTTCGATTCAACTTTCAAAGCAAGTGCAAAGTCGAACACAACTCAACTTTCAAATATAGGCCTATTCTTTTTATTTTTTTATTATACTATCAATGACCTTCATTTAATTTTTGAGAGGTAAACTTGTTCACGACCATTATTTTTATCCATAACAGCCGCCCTCCGCCCCTATAAGCTGAAGTAGCCATCGATGAAGCGGACGTGCAATCGCTCATGATCTTTTTTTTTTTTTTTTTTTTTTCATGGAGGGGTTCTTCGGGGGGGGGGGGGGGGAATTCAAGGGACATCGTACTAATGCCCGGGTTACAAACATAAAAAGGGGTTTATATTAAAACCTTAAAACATGTCCCGAAATAGACTATGCCCCCCATTTCGAGATGATGGATAAGATTTCTTATGGCAACACACAATCACTTTGGTTAGACGATGAGAAAACAAATACAAAGCTCCAGCAAGCCCTCCTCCATCTTCCAACCATCAACACGCGATCAGGACTGTTGAGTAGGTGGAATAGCTTAGAAAAATTCACGAAATCGATGAACTTTAACCAAAATACAATGGAATATTTGGAGCATGACTAATTGTTTTGGACGTGTCAAGTAACATCGGTTAATAATTCATTATCGACAGGAAAGTCGTACTTTCAGGTTGATATTTTTGTAACGATATGTAGGACCAGAGAAGGCCATTGTATATACCATGGTAAAAATAGAGCTACTGTTAGTGTTATTGGCCCTCAGGGTTTACCTTTGTTATTTTAACAATACTTTAAGAAAGCTGAAATAAGTTTTAAGTCGGTCTCAAAAGTTTTAAGTCGTTCTTACTTTTCTATCAACTTGTGTAAATATTGCCAACGGCCCGTGAAGAAGTTCAAAGGATACTAAAGAAAGGAAAAGGTCCTTTTGTAACTTTCAGTAAACGTATATTGAAACCCTGAAAAAGACCTGCTCTTTCCTTTAAAATCCAGCAGATAAACTAGACTTTATTCCCGATTGGTGTGTTGGTTTTATACGTTGAAGGTGATGTTGCTTTCTATCAATTTCTTTCCGTCTCTCTCTCTTTCTCTTGCCTCCTTTGGATATAAACAACGTCACCGATTGGCAACAATTATCTAATTAATGGCGGGCATATTATAATCGGGTCTGGACTAACCTGCACTACTTCGTACCTCATATTATAAGCATGAATGGAAAAGTGAAAAACAGAAAAAGACATAATAAACCACACCGTATTTTTAAGCAGCTATCGACAATTGGTATCATTGTGTGAAACATACGTGCTCATTTTTTTTTCTCCCAAAATTGTTTCAATTGGTTAGCTCAAAACTTTCAATCTCAACGGTATATTGCTTCCTGTGTATAATTGACCGACTCTCTAGTTTTGACACGCAAAGTATAATTTGCACCTTCAGACTTTTGTATTCACAAGTTTCCGATTCACACAGGAAAAGCAGAATTTAGGATATGGTTAATAAAATAATAAGGGTAGGTGAAGCAAAATTGATTTCCGAAATGATTATTTTAGCACATGTGGGGGCGGAGAAGTTCCACAACAATGTATTCCATCTGCATTATAGGTAGTATGTATGGATGAAATTATTGTTTCATATCAATGTTACTGCTCCACGTAACTATGTACACACTATTCGATCTTCAGAATACCGGTTCTACATATCAATTTGATATTGATTTTTTTTTCTCAATCAATTGCAGCCAAGTTGTCTCAAAATTATTGTAACCCCAAATGAACAAACTGGTATTTCTTTCTTGTGACAAATCTCTCGTGAGCGCTTGTCCGTTTCTTTAACCTGTTGTCCTTTCTCTTTATTATTCGTACCTTTTCAGGCATGATTGATAGCTGAATTACAACCCTTAATTATTGAACATTATGGAAAACCCCCGTTCCTTCAAAATTTGAAGTCATGCAAATTAATGGAGGACCTGAAAAAGAATCAAACGAAATATAGATGCACGACAAGGGATCTATCTTATTTTGTTCTGACCTCTCCTTTGAATCACCTTGGTCCCAAACAATTTTGCAGGAGCATAGAACTGTAAGGCTTCTGCTATTCATCAACTAAATTCAAGGATATATCACGAAAAAATGAAGGGCTTAACAAAATGATAAATGACAAGTTTAACATTTGAAAAGGTATTGACGAAAACTTTTGAGCCATGTAGGACGCAATGTACCGCATCGTGTGATTTGTAATGGAAGCCAAGTTTCAATAGATCATTTAAAAGTATCAATTTGGGCTTTACGGTTAGGTTGATTTGATATCAATCGACAACAGTGACATACGGATTGACATTCTCACAGTTGTTACAATGTATCGGACAGCAAATTCATGAAGGTTCGAGGGGGGGGGGGGATGGGGTTCAGCCCTCATCTTTTTAAAATTTAAACGAAAATGACCATCTAAATTAGTTGTGAATGTTTCCCTGTTTGCATGTTCAGTCCCCAGTTTGTAAAGATATCAACAATAAATTTTAAACCCATTGCTGCATCTTTACTTTGTCTGTAATAATATACGTTTTGTAAAGACATGGAATATAGGCCTACCGAATTATGTAGGCCTATTCTTACGAATGTTAGAAGTTATTTGATGTTCAATCCCGAAATGGAACGAATGATATCGAACAGAAAAGCATATAGGCCTATTCGTACCTCAATCGTAATATTCCAAATTTATGAATCCATCCATCAGCAAGAAAATTGGTATATCATTAAATCCAGACACGTGTCATTTGATACCAGTTTAATGATGATCCCTTGAGCTCTAATAGAATCACTGAGGATCTGCTAATCACATATAAGTAGAATCCATTGATACATTGAATTAGAATCCATTCCCAATCCACCAGACATTAATCCACACTAATCTATAGCCACTCCACACTGACAATCCAAGAAGACTGCTTCGGAGCTGAGCCAACGAACGAATGAGAGAAAATAAAGAATGACCTGGGGAAAACCGCGTCCACGCACAAGCAAGTCACAATCTCAGCAGGGTATATGACAACCAATTAGAAGTGCAGTACGTTTATCGGACGGATGAATACGAGACAAAAAGAGATTTGGTGGAAAGGTGGAGAGGGGGCTGGTGTATCCCCTTCCAATCATCCTTATTATACAAATCACACAATTAGAATTAGTACCAATTACAATCCTAAGTGAATATATTCCCACTTAATACTTTATCTACAGAGGAACACTTTGAATTCAAGTTTACCGAAGCTTATGAAACTCTTTATCTATTCCTTTTGCTGATACGAAGCTAAAGATACGGCTAATCCCCTCAAAGAATTTGTCGACTTACCGCAAGGGTGTCATTTAGGTCAATTTTGGAGAAGGAAATATATCATTGCCCTCATTACTTCTATATTGATCTCAATAAAAGTGGGACTTTATACAATTATCCCTTTTGCCACTTGAACAAAACGAAAGGAACACTTTACAGAAGGATTGGTTCCCAAATAACATGAATAATCAACTTTCCAACAAGTTCTTTTCAGTTTAGGCCCACACAGCGATTTAAAGGACTATTAATATTCCCCATTCCTCATCTGCCAAACGTTTCACCTTTTGGCAATCTTTAGGCCTCATGGTTTACCAACTTCTTTTCTTGGCCAAGCATATTTTGATAAAAGTGCCTTTTTGTACAAGGTTCGGAATGATCACATTCCACTGTTATTTGCATTTTCAAAATGAATGAGATACCAAACCGCCCAAACATCCTCTCACTCCATATTTTATCAACATTCCTAGTATCAGTCCCACTGACTCCCCTACAAATTTTTTCTTTTTGAAGGGAGGGGGGGGGGCAGAAATGACCTTGAACTTGAAACTCATACATAACGTATTCAAATCAATAGTCCAAGTCCAACCTTTGTTGTTGCTCTCAAGGCGGAAATCACACAATAATTTATTTCCAATTAAAAAATCATAAACCGCAATATTTCATTTCATGCAGGCACTGCTATTCGCAAACACGGCACTTGCGAATAGCCACACAATTCCTTCCCCAATATGTCCAAGGAAGAATAACAAATGAATTGAATATATAAAAACTAGAATTTTTATTAAATAATTTGTTGTTGGGGTGCCCCTTTGTCACCCGTTTTATTATTTTTCCAACAGTTGATGTGTATGTGGTATTAGTGGTTTCTTTGTAGAAGTGCCTGGTGCGGGCAACAACAAGCACAACACGGGGATATTATGTAGACACTTCGTTTGTTTACAACATTCTTGGTGGGATTTTGAAAAACTGTCTTTTATTTGCACGGGGAGCGGAATTCACACCCTAGTGTTCCATTTTGAATTTACGTGAGAGATGGCTCATATAAAAATAAGTGAAATACATGGAATAGGCAGTCACAGTTCCATGAAAACCCACAACACAAAATTAATACAACTTACTTTCAAACCAATCAATATAGCGTTTTTATTACTTTTTTCCCCCTGTAAATAGTGGATCTTAAAATATCTAGCTAACCAAGCACCTGTGCTGGTATTGCTACAACATAATTAGTATTTCAATCGGGCAGTCGTTACCCCTTCCCCTCCCCACAAAACGTGACGTTTAGCTGTGAACAAGCGCGGCGATTTCATGTCACGACTGGGGGGGGGGGGGGGACGGAAACACCCGAAAGTGAAAAATGATACACTCAAAATTCGCATACTTCGCACATTATGCAGAAACTAATGAAAATGTTTGCGAGCTCGAAGCGCGAGCCGAAAATTTTCCCTCATAATAACATTTAGTATTGTATTTGACATACATTTTACCTCTTTATTAGCCTTACAAGCTAATCACTACATAAAAATATGTTAAGCTTTAAAAATCGAGGGGGGGGGACGATCCCCCCCAGAAAAATCGAGGGGGGGGGGGGACACGCCCCCCCCCGTCATCGCCGCCAATGGCTGTGAAGTATCTGTTTGATAAAATTCTATTAATGTTTCCTACCATGTGAAACTTGGAGCGGCGCCCCCACAGATGCTATACACATATGCTCACAATACACGAGTAAAAGTTCAGGTTGCAGTTTTTCATTGTTTTAAAACTAGTTACAGATGGAGGATACGACAAATATGACGCAACAGTGACGTAGTCATCTGTCATACAGCGAGACACAAATCTCATGAAGTGAATTTCCTCTTTAATAATCCCCTTTGCTCCATAAATCCCAACCCTTCCTCCATTAAAGGCCAGTCTACAATATGGGAGGAAATACCTCTGTTTATTTCCATATTTTGACAAAAATTGTCTCTAACTGGCCAAACAATTTTCTTCAGTTGACAAAAATAATTTCCCCAGTAACACATCATAGGGGACTACAACAAAGACCCCTTTTGCTCCATTGATTCAGTTATCCTTCCTTAATTCTATCCTAGTAGACAATAATAAGGAGAATGCATCTGTTTGTTCTATATTTTCACAAATAATAATTCCAACTGACCAAACAATTTTCTTATGCTTCACGTCAAAGAGGACTAGTGAAACTGACGTGGTTAGTTTATATAAATCCAACTGACCTCATACTGCATTTCCATTTTTGTTAAACTTTTCCTTCGTTGTGGAACTATGATTGGGTATCTATTTGAGAAAATAGTTATCATTGTTTTATTTATCTACTTATATTCCTATTATTAACTTTCTTAATTGTATGAATGTATATTTTATATATCGCAGAGCTCCCTTGTAAAGCAGGCCCTTGGTTCTGAAGTGGACAATCTTGCCTTTTAAAGAAAACTTGAATGAAAAAATAAAAACGTTCAAACACTATATTTAGGGGGTAATTTTGGCTATTTTTGAAAGGAATACTATAGTAATAAATAGTGCCCGGAGTTGTGGCAATAATGACAAAAGAACCCCACCGAGTGTTAATCATGTTAATGGTCAACTGTCCATAATTCCTATTCAAAATGAAAGAGAAAGTAATATTAACTTCTCAGCATGGCATTTTCAGACTCAAGATGGATTAGAGCATAATCCACTAATATGAATTTGATGTGCTGCTAATTTCATTTGGCAGGTATTGCTGATTGGAATATTTCATCGAGCTGGTGATGTCTGCATTTCTACTTTGTACTAAGTGTTGGTTGGTCAGTCCTAAATTTATCTGGACATCGAACAGCCATGTGTGACTTCAATGAGAAGCAAAAAGGTTTTTAGCGATATGTGGATTTTAAAGTTCCTGATCAAATTTTTAGGACAAGGAGGTGACATGGGCAATGAAAGCGTCCAGTCTGTAATTCTGATTTGCAAAGCGCAGCTAGACATTTCTGGAAAATTTGCGCGATGAAAATCAGAATTACTTTTTTATATTAGTAACCCCAATTTTTTTTCTTCTAAATTAGCCTTTATAACTTTTGTAAGGGCAGCTGCTGCACTTTATTATCTCCGTCACGTTGTCCTCAGTTTCTCGGTCATTCTAAAGCCTGCTAATTGATGACTAGTTTGGCTAACGATTAAGAATGCCAAAATATTAGAACGAAGAAAAAAAAAAAGGAGCAGAATTAAAGTCCCTTTCACACTAGAATAACCGATCGTACTGGAAATGGATGACTAGTCCCACACGTGCCATATGATGATGGTTATACCAAAAGAGCAAACGATCACGGCCTGTCAAGATCATTCGGCATCGGGAGTCATCATGAGACCATGTAGGGGAAACATATTCTACAGAACTCGTCATCATGTTAACCCTAGTCACACCGTCACAGCGACTCACAACATTAAATTTGCCTCTGGTGCTAATGTATTTTGCTGGACTTTGCGGGTTCAGTCGTCTCGGTGTGACAAGGGTCCCAAGAAATTCTGAACGCACGTCACATCCAATCAGCAGATCGCATCATCAAGAACAGGAACAGCCTCCTTGACAATGAGTAATGGTGTGAGATGAATGTTGCACATGGTAGGTAAGATGAGCGATCGAATGTAGGGCTGTTGAATTGGAGATGAGGATTGTGATGGTGATGGTGGTGGTGATGATGGTGATGATGATGATGATGGTGGTGGTGGTGATGGTGATGATGATGGTGATGATGATGCTGGGGATGATGATAATGATGGTGATGATAATGACAATGGTAATGGTGGTGGTGTTGATAGGGCGATGATGGAGCTGGTGGCGGGGTGGTGGCGGTAACGAAGATCACATTGATGACGTTGATCATGTTGATGAAAATAAGAGAATTCGTCTGACAGTGGATTGGCGTGTGTTCATGTTAAGGTGCGAATCACCTGGGTCGAGAGTATCAAATGTGGATTCATGTCCTGCTTAATAATTATGACAGAGACTTGAAACCCATCTCATTAGGTATAATCAACAGTTCGATGACATTCATCTTGTTCATTAAACCACACAACACCTATCCACATTAGCTCACTCAAAGTAAAAAAAAAAAAACAACAACAACTTTTTATTGCAAGTTTCCTCCCTTCTTTCACCTTCACTGAATCCATCTCCTATTCCATATCTTTACATCTCGTAATAACACATGATATCATCATAACGGATACATGACTTGCTCTTTATACCCGCTACATTAATATAAATATCACAATCACTCAAGGCAGTGCACCGTGACCACCAAAGAGGATGTTGGCCTTCTGATCACACACCATTTATGAAAATATCAAAAACCCTTAGTATTAAGCCATGTTTGGGGAAAAAAATTCATTCACTTTAATGACAGTACATAATTTACATTCAAATATAAAGCATGACAAGGTTTCCCGGGGGTGGGGGCAAAACGGAATAACGTAATGAAATAATATAAAATATGGATAACTGAAAGAAAAATAGTTCTCGTCCCCCTTTTTTTGTTTCTACCCTTTGTTAGATTACTCGACTGGGGAGGGGGCGTTTCCCCTTTCCCAATGCCTGCCCATAATTATCAAGCTCACACAACACGATACATTATGACCTTCTCATTGCAGGAATAGTCTAAATGAAAAAAAAAAGCTTATTAAAACCAACTCTAAGAATTATTACCTTTATGTAATAAAAATATGTAACGCAGCTCCTTGATGATATTACTAGTCAATAGAGACAAAAGTATGGCTTATGAAAACGACCTCTGTCAGACTGTATGTGGATGTTCAATAACAAAAGACAGACGTGGAATGATTCATCAGACGGGGATGTTTAGAGTAGGAAAATGGGTGGGATGATCTGATGATTGGATTTGCGACCGAAAATTGAAAAGTGTCTGGGTTCATCCTCGAGCTTGGCAAATGCTTGTATGTGCAGTGTCAGGGGGTGTTTCAAGAGGTCGGTTATATACGAACAACTTTTTTTTTTTTTTTTTTCAACGAACGACTGGCTACCACTTGAGGATCAAGGAGGTGCACTATACTTAGAGCGCACACCTCTATTATTTTTCCTATAGATGTTTTTGGAGGATGAAAATTGACGATTACTTTTATGAAAATCGCCTTCTCCACCCCTTTATTTTCAATATGTCTTCCGCACCCCCTAACATGCCTAATTTACCACATTCTGGATCCAACGTTGTCTTGTTCTGTACCGAATCTTCTAACATTGTCTAATATTCTCACGGTTACTCCATATGATAAATATGCCATTGTTTAGTATTATCACTATGGATAATGAAATGAACATAATAATAGTTCCTAACTCAAAATCATGTCAAAATTTGAAATATTAGAATAGTTGTTATTCAATGATCCAAGTCTGATTCAAATATGAAAAAGTATGATAAACTCAGTCCCAATCCTCATTTTCCTCATTCTCAAGCGAAATTGAATATAATGAATTACCGGGACAAAACCGAAACTACATTACTTCCCCAAAAAAATTAAATCAAATCCTATCAACTCCTTTATATGAATGCATAAATATTTTGATTTAAACCATCTAATCTCACAAAAAGGAAGCTCTATACACCTGTTGAATAATCAATAAAAATCAAGGTAATTTTAGTTTCCACGATCAGACAAGTGTTTTTGACGGAAATCAGTGATTTACAACTTGGAATTGCTTCTGCTCTAAATATAGACTTCATGTACCTGCGGCTTCAAAATCCAGAATATGTATCGAATAAGAAAACAGACCCAAGAGAGGAGTTACAGCGAGTTTGCAAAAATTAGGTCATTATGATCGAGTTTTGATATGGATGAAAGAAAAATATGAAATCTGACAACTGAGTTCAAGAAGGAAAAGAAAACAGTTTTGTGAAGGGATTTGAGGGAGAAAAGATACAATGATATAGTATGCCTTTCTTTCTTTTCGTCGAGTTGAATTCGTTTCGGGACTTCTTAAAAATAGCATTATCGTGATTATTTGCAGAGAACTAAATTATGACGATATTGATCTTAAGCTTTTTGTACGGCTATTATTAGTTTTATAATCAGTCAAAATCAGTAGCATTACAATTCGCCTTTTATAATTATGTAACTGATATCGTATTTTCGATTCGCACAATATATAAAGGCCCACAGAAGTTGTGGTGCCTTCCAACCTTATCTTTTCTCCAGTTCCAACTACCCGATCATACAGCTTCAAGATAGTTTAGATGAGTTGGTTAGGCTACCCCATGTCAAAGGATTGCCCAAAGGATAGCCCTAGTCACACGACTTCGATTTATAGGGAAGATCGAGTAGGTATATGCGCCCTACCCCCCCCCCAAAAAAAAAAAACAAACAAACAAAACAAAACAAAACAACAACAAACAAACAAACAACAAAACAAAACACAAACAAAAACAAAAAAAGTAACCAGATGATATAATAATAAATAAACATGATAAAGTAAAAAAAATAAAAAAAAAAGTCCCTAAATCGTGAACAAACCCTTGTCTAGACTCGTTAAAGAATGATCAACATTATGCCATATGATATTTCCCATATCCATTATATACCTTCAAAAACATATTGAATGGGAGTTTTTACAGAGTGCAGAACCATGGTGTGTTAAAGAAAGGTCACATATGGTAATGATAATTAATATAAAGCTGAACAATTTTTAACACACGTGAATTCGGTGAATGACCCTTTTTCATTTTATCCACATGTTCGCCATTATGATAATTCTTTGAATCTTGATGAAGAAAATGCCCAATTCATGAGAAATTAATAATTTAACTTGATGTATCCTTATTGCTCACGTATTCATATTTTGTCCTTTTCTCTGTTTGAATATGATTAGTATTATTTTTGTGTTATTTTGTTTTAAGATTACACTATCAACAATATTGTCCGTTGGACAACTACCCTGCGCTATAATCCACAAACAACTACCCCGGACAACTACCCCTATTCTACAGAGGTAGTTGTCCATATTGAAGGAAGTTGTCCCACAGAGGTAGGTCATGGTGGTTATCGGATGGAGGGGTGCATGTTGGGTGACAGTTCATGGGGAAGGTGTTCTGATACGACATCTGTTGACTGATGCAGTTCTAAATCATTACGTCACTTTCTGTCTTCCAATCAAGTTACATAGCTCATCAATCACCACCACACATCGGTCATCATCACAGTCATCATCATCCATCTCAACGATGACGTTTCGATGGGCTGACCTGACATGTTGTCACACACGAGGTCGTTACACATCGCATTCCATATGCCGCTATCTAAATATTTCACGAGGTCGAGCAACGATTGCCAACCGGTGGATGACCTTCCAAAAGAAACTCTTGAACCTATCAATCGATGACGATTCTAATGGAGACCAGATAGAAGAGGCACACTTGTATTTATCACTATTCAGCTATTCCCTCATAAGTTTTTATTTTCTATACTAATGTCTATCCTAGGTAATGTGTGGGCTTGCACGAAAAATAAATGTCAGAATTTGAAAGTTGCTAAAACTGCTCATCCAGTGAAAGAGAGAGAGCTAGTGGAGTAAAATGGAATTAAAATGAGCCTGAGCTTTCGATCCTCGCAGAATTTCCGTCAGAACTTACAGGCCCCGTAACAGGGGGGGGGGTTCGGGGGTTCGAACGAACCCCCCCCCCCGCTGGCGACCAGAGGTTCGCTTTACAAAAAATAAAAAAAAAAAAAAAATGGATACATTTTTTTTTTGGTTATCAACTTCTATAGCTAATATATGGTACTCTTCTAGAGGGCAGAAGGCAGAAAATTTTTGAACACCTATGCATAATGAAATGAACGACCCAAGCGTGACTTCTCCACCAGTCCTAAGATAGTAGGCCAACTAGTGATTGTTTCAAATATAAATATCAGAGACCCTTGACCCTACCCTTCCCCGATTTCTGAGTGGACTTGACCCTATACAATGACCTTTCCACCAAAAAAAGTACAAGCCTTGAATATCACAATCCGATCAGGGACCAAACAATACGGACCGTCATTTTGGATTCGCCATCCATCCAGGGGCCAAAAATATTTCAGTCATCCTGCATCAGAAGCTGACACATCAACCATTATTTGGTTCTTCTATTCCCAACGAGAACTGGGGGGCATTTCATCAAAGGACTTGTCAGACATTTCATCCGACAACTTTGCTCTCAGCCAATCAGATGCAAGCATTTCAGTAGCTTATAACAGTTTGTCGGATAAAATGTCTGACAAGTCCTTTGATGAAATGCCCCCCTGGTCGCTGATCTTGGCTGTGTGTGACATTTGATCCAACCAATAATAATCATATGCATATCATACACATCTGGCTTTATGGCAGAATGACACGTGTACGCAATCAATCATTCCAGCATGTGTGATAAGTCATGATTATATTTATTTGATCACTTTTCTTTTCCAAAGGCACGTATGGAAACAACGTTCATGAACTCTATCGAGCTTCATCAGTTTAAATAACGCTAAAAAAAATAAGCATCGTTGGCTATTTGTACCATCTTGAACCTATCTTAACTTTGACCATCCTAACTTTGCCAGAAAAAGAGTGAAATCTTCCAAATATTTCGTGTTCTATTTTTTATTTTTGCATTTAGTGGGTTTCTATGTATAGAGAATAGATGATGTCCAGGTCATTGGTAATAGGCTCATATAGTCCATTTTTTGGCATGATTGTATATACACGTTTCATTCTAATATCAATTCGGCAACAGGTTTATATTACTTGTTTTTGCAACAAAAAAAAAAAACAACAACAACAACACTTGTTTGTCTGGAACTGTTCACCTCTGGTATTTGCACTTTATAAAAAAAGAAATTTCTTACCACCAGAGCATTTGCTAGGCTTCGACGCACATCATTATTCATCCATACAACTCCTTATAACACAACACGGTGGCAAAATACCAACTCGTCTCAATGTTGGTTTGGGTTTAGGATTAAAGTAGACACACGGAGAAAATACACAATATTTGCTAATAATTGCCAAATTACATGTTACTGAATAGATTTTCCTTCGTTTATACGATTGACATGCTGAAAACGACATGAATCTCTCAGAAATAGCTGTAAATGGTTTTTAGCGTTTTTGTTTAATCCGCCCCCAAATGGGCCACTCGGCGTGCGGAGAAGCTCCTGGTTTGTGACGTCGCACCTTGGACAGCTCGAACAACAGCCAGCTGATCTGAGCTTGCGCGCGCAGCTTGATGCATACATATATACACGTAAACAAATTGCACTGTACTAGAATTGCTATAGCTGGTGTGTCTCGGATTAATATGGCTCTTTTATCACAACTGATTACACCAATGGACAAATCATACAGGGTTGTATATCCTTAGAATATCGTGTTTTGAGATATTGTTTAAAAACGATTGTGATTATTTTGTAGATTTGAACTTGCTGCGATAGATTTTTGAAGAGTTTGCAATCATGATAAAAGCACGAATTGCCGTTCTCATCTCTGCGGCCCGTTGGTTGTTGGTGAATCGTTTAATTTGCCCATTGACATTGGGAGATATAATGCTTAAAATTCCACGTAAATTTATAGCGACTTCATTCTTAAGAAGACTTATTCTGTGTTGAATCTATATTGATTTTAATATCATTTTTTTTAAAAATATGAATCCCTCCAAATAAGGTTTTAGAGCAAAATATAATCATGCCACCGTCATGACTATCCCAACTAACTTACACGGATTAACACTACCATCATTAATTTGAAATGGTGGTCATGTCACATTTCCTCCGAAATTCCTTATTTATCGAAATTCATTGGCTACAAGACCAGAAACTTCCTTGAAATAAAATCAATATATATTGAAGAGACAGAATATTTAAGAATCAATGCTGTAAGCATTGAATTGTTTGCAATATTTACAGTCTACTAATTTAGTTTGGCTTAATTCTTACACACGCAACAGGATGGGGTAGTGTATATCACTCCGGCAGGAGCGGATGGAATATACAGTCGTCTCTCATAAGACTGCTGCTTTTATCACAAATGCAAAATCTGACAAATCCATTGCAACAAGGTCGAATCTACAAAATAATGTTATTTCATTCTGAACAATATCTAAAACCATGAAAAAAGCTTCACATACTGTAACTGAAGAACTAAGGAGCTATTCCATCCAAAAGTTTGGACGAATTATTGTTATAGCTAACGGATGAAATTATCTCGGGATCTGCACAGCACAATAATAATAAAGACTTACAAAACCAAATGAACAATTTCAAGATTATGATAACCTTACAATATAGATAAATAGGATTATTGGTTACAATAATTTGTCATATATGACAACAAAACTAAAAGTGTGATTTGAACAGTCCACAATGAAAACAATGTCACTTTGTTTTATTATCTTCTTTTTTTTCACTCACTCTCGTGCTGAGGATAGGCCTATTCTAATTATATGTTAACATAATGAAAAATAATTCATTATTGAAACGGATTAACTTATATAGATAAATGGTACAGGAACAGTCGGCAAGAGATATCACCTTTGACCAGTTAGTCGGGGCCTGGGGAGAAGCATGAGATGAGAAGAGAAAAAGAAAGTTTTCAAGAATCAGAATGTGCAATGTACGCGATATAGCACAGTGCAGGATACGTGCATACAGTGGACACGGTACGGGTGCCCAAGGTGTGACGTCATAATCTCGACGCCCTTGCGGGGTACCGCTGAAGCCTGAAAATAGAGGCCCTTCTTTGAAAGGTGATAACTCCCGATCTAAAACAGATATTGACAAGGGGTTTAGATATTCTGAATCAGTAAAGATTGTTCGTTGCAGTGGTATGAATTTTGTTGCAATTAAAAGCAGTTTTGACTCTCCAGTTGTCTACTTTAAGAGGTCGAAAATACTTGAGGTGGAATAAAAGCTAATTGCTTCAAATGTACACATTTCACAACTCAAGTCCCAAAGGGTGACAACGTAATAAGATCAAGCCCTTAAAATCTTGCTACACTGTTCGATTTCTCGACGCGTGGACAAGAACTGTTATTCCACACGTCCCTAATGGATATATGAATAGAAACGTTGACAGGAGATTGCACAAAATAATAGATGGTATGTGTGAGGTATAAAACGCAAATAATATAAGGTAGTATAGATGAAAGGAGGAAGACCGTTGTAAAATCTAAAGTGAAGAAACTATTGATAATTAATCAAAGAAGGGATACTTGAGAATTGAGCACTTAAATATTATTGTCAACATACCGATCACTTGGGTTCAGATCTACTTGGGTTATAGAAGCTCATACGGGCGGGGAGTTGCAGTCAGTGTTAGATCTCTCGACTTTGGCCAAAAAAGTTTCGTTTTTATACAAAACCATGTATATTCGGCCACTGCTTGGGACACTGCAAATCTATGGTGGACCTATAAAGTACGCTTTTGATGTAGGCACATTTGCGCCAAACGAGGCAAAGACCAATAAATAGGCAATTTATACGTCAGAACATAATGTTCGTAGTCCTTGTCAAAATGTGAGGTCTTCGTCCTCAGGTAGTATCAGTAGTGATTGTAAGAATTTAATTTCGATAGGAAACCACTTAGGCAAATCTTTGAGGCAGTTTAGGGAGTCATTATGGCCGATTAGTGTCCTAGATTAAACTTTCTCAATAAAAGTATAGGACTACGCCCAATAATTCAAAAATACAATACATGAAAGGGAACGGCCAATTACCCTTACTCAAAATTCATTATTCATGCATCAATTGATTTCCATTATTCTCAAATCAAATTAAAGCGGGGGATTACCATTTATTTTCCAAATAATCAAACAGTAAATGTTTTTGAGAATGCCAAAAAAGTGCCTAATCTTTCTGCGGTATAATAAAACGATGATGCTATCTCACGTGGATTTGAGACAGTTTTTTCTTCAGACTAGTCGCGGAGACGTCTCAGAGATGTCTCCTCATTCTCCGCGACGTTCCATGAGTCTCCGCGACGTCTACTAAGTCGCGGGAAAATCGAACATGCTAAAATCTATGATTTTTTTCCGTCGCAGAAGATGTCTCCAAGAGGTCCAAAACAAAAAACAAAAAAAAAAAAATCATCGGATACGTCTCCAAGTCTCCGACGTCTCCGCGAAGTCAGATACCACATTTAGTATCGGTACAGAGGTATAGCCATGGATATAATTATCAAGGAGATATTACAGTGAATCTATCTCCTTGGAAATAGCCATGGTATATAGCAAAGGAGATATTACAGTGAACTGTATATATCTCCTTGGTATAGCTATCACCGTGATGAAAGGCAAGTACAGGTGAGGAGTGATTGTTAATAAATCCATTGAACTATGCCGCAAGGTATTTACTAACACAAAAGTGCATAACCCACCCACCATGCCCAGGCTTTCTGTAAAATAATTAGCAATCATCTTGAAGTAAAAATAATCTAGAGAAAATATTGAAAAAGCATTGCTAGCATAACCTACTCGTAGGCCCTATATTGTTAAAGACTAAACATATCTATTTCATATTAATATTTATTAATTTGTTTGTTGGGTGTTGAAATGCCATATTTTGGGAGATAGAGTGTGATTCAATTCTAAATTTGAAAGCCAAGCGACAGAACAAATAATTGTTTCGCCCGCACTACAACCCCTCAGTTTTAATTTCTCCCTCTTGTTTGTCCGCTTGTCTCTGTCGAGGAATATTTGCAGAGGTTCAAAATTTGTGATTGGGTGTCGAATTGCAGATCAATCCCACAGACCTAGAAGCCATTCATTACACATTGTCAATATTTGACGTTGGTAATACAACAAAGAAGTTACACCTTACCCAGACGAAACCAGTAGGGTTATATACGAGTATTGTGTCAATACTTCACTGAACGGAAAACAAATTTGCAAATGTTGTCGTTTGGCTAGTACTACCTGTCTTCAAGTCCTATCCATCTATGATATGCATTCAAAATGGGATTGACATACAGTATTTTATAGGAATTTACGAACTTTGGTAAAAACATACAATAAAATGTCGACGTTTTAGTGGCAAAATGCAGAGATGTACTGGTGAAAATCGACAATAAATAATTTTTCACCAATATCAGCTGTATGCCAATAAATCAATCAGATGCATGTGACATATATATATGGACACTATCCGAATGTCTGACCTGCATGCAGACCTATGTATTCGATTCGATAAGGAGCGGCAACTAAACTGTGCCAAGAACCGAGCGGACATACATGTACATGACGGCAACTTGAATGTGACAGCATGATTGTCAATGAATGCCAATATTTAATCTCATTGGCATAGTTACCCGGCTCCACCCTAACACTCCCATCATAATTATTCCGAGGGCATCATCTTGTGCCAACAATAGAAGAACTTCATCCCAGCGTCAATGATCGAAGGGTTTCTTTTTCAATATTCAACTGTATATCAAACAAATGCCCTTTTTTATCTTTTCCTTTTTTGTTGTTGCTTGTTTAGCTTGTTGGTGTTTTTTTGTTTTGTTTTGTTTAGTTTTTTGTTTTTGGTATTAGTACTTTAATCACATTTTACTTACCGTCTATAAGATCTCAAGAGCTACTTTGATGTTATTTGACGCAACTGGCTCTGTCTTAGATCTTCTAAATAGCAGAAATTGAACTTGAAACGAGTGACTTCAGGTTGTGAGATGCCTTCTGAGAGCTGCAGTAGTCAGATATTCCACAAAATCCGCTGGAATCAACCTCACAAACCAGCACAAGTCAGGTGGAACCACGAAAGCTGAAATCACCGATCCAGAATCTGTTTAATCAAAGAAAACAAAAGTATTTGAACAGAATCCAATTGTTTGCTTTGTCAGTCTGGATGGTGATAAAACACACGAAGTAAATCAGATCAGGAGGATCATAAAACACACAGCTTATTACTCTATAAGTCACACTGGTGGTACACCCCTCAACATCCAAAGTAAAAGGGAGCTTGTCAGCAGCAGACGACAGATTTCAAATTTGTGTGCGGTCTAGCGCAGCGACGACGCGCGGAGTGAGGTGCGTTCTTTAGACTTGTATCAAGGCCGGGAATATTATTCGATTTCCCAGGGCAGTGGTATGCTTTTCGGTTGAGGGATTGACAGTAATAAACATTGAAGTCTTTGTTCCTTCGTCGATCAAGAATAATTAAAAAAAAGAAAAAATAAATAAATAATCTTTTCACTCAAACATATAAATAGGCCTATGTTGTTCACCTCCCACAATAAATTAAAAGAAAAGAAAAACTCGGACAGAAAGAGAGGCTATATATTGACAGGGCTATCGATCGACATTACAAGCCATAATTCGTTTTGAAAGATGTTATTTTTGCAGAAATTAAAGCGTTCCGTTCGCGCCCTATGCTTACAAACACACTGGGGTAATTCAGGTGGCACCATCATGATATACCATAGCCCCGTTTGAACTATACCACTTGATATGAGGTTGACAAGAAAGAGAACAAAAATAAAATTCAGAGTGTGTACGTTTTTCAGAAACTTTGATCTGTTCACACTCTAGCTTATTAGCATGGAAGCCCTTTTTATCATTTTTCATGCATGCTCTGTGGATCGATTTTTACTTGGATCTGGAAGAAATGGGCGGGGAAGAGATGTCGGACCAAATTTTCCATGCAGTCCGTCCTTTATACATAAAGGCAAGGCTATCAAGTACAGGTTTAAACAAATAATAATTATATAAAATTAATAAATTCTGATATAGTAGAAAGTGTTACAGCGGGCTTGCCTCATCTAAAATCTGAAAATAAAATATGTAGCCCCATGCATCCAGTCTTGAAACCTTGGATCTGACTGTACCTGGATACAAACATTTTGGACAGGAAGCCAATAGTGAACACAGAACTTACGTGGCAAGGGATAGACTGACGCCTCTACCTGAATACTATTTAATTTGTTACACGTAATGTCGTAATTTTAAAATGTGTGAACAGTCCACACCAGGGTTCCATATCATGGAGATTGAAGTGGAATAGACGAAGGGTGAGTCGAGGCAGGGGAGCGTTTAGGTAGGTGATTGGAACACGGTGGGGATGAAAACAGCTCGGAGCCACAGCAACCCGAGAGCCAAATTTATGGTGTCAATCAGATGGTATGGTATACGATGGAAACTTTGAAAAGTTCACCGAAATCCATTGAAACACGAGTTATAACTGAATTATACGCGAGTGATTATCATGTCGGCGAAGTTGTAAGCTATATTTTAATTCCTTTTGACGGTGTGACAACCCTGAGAACGTAACAATCTCAAATTTTATTCTGAAAGTTAAGATGGAGCTCATATCTTTTGTTTATACATATAGAACCTAAATCAACTTTATCAAAGCAATTAAGATAAATAAGGAGCTTTTAGAAATGTGATATTCATTTCATGGGTCACATCCTGGAACAAAACTAAATTTATCATCACCCTCTTCGCTTCCAAACGATCGCTTTGATTTGAATTTTCCTCAAACAAATTTGACACCAATCTTTCGCGCGCTAAATTGGCAACCCCTCGATTTGACCCCACCATCCAATCGAATTTTGAGCGTTCGATGAAGGGCTTATGGTCCAGATGAGATCTGCTGCCACATACGAGTTGTACTGATGACAGATTCATCGAGATTATCTTTATATCTTTATTAAATACTTCTTACCACAATTGTCCCCCGAAATTGCACGAAATTCTGAAAGTTTGACCGAGAAAATTGGGAACGAATTTTCATAATCTCAATTCGGGCTTCTGCTGAAGGTCGCAAACTTGCTTTTGACAATCGAAATATTTGTACCGCTATCAGTTAGATGATAATAGGCCGTCACCCTGTTACACTTTGCTCTTAAATTACTGAATCAGTCCATTTATGACAGGATATATTAAAGATACCTTTATCAGATTTGCGTGAAAGAATGTAATAACCTTGTCAGCTTGTTGCAAAAAAATATGACCCTCAAGGAAATCGTTAGCCCTAATATTTCAAATGTTTGAACAAAATTCTGAACAAACAAAAAAGCTACAGATAAATATTGTTTGCCGTTTTCAATCAGATATTTTGAATGACATGCGTAAATCATATTTGAAGATTATCCCCTAAAAGGGGGATTTGCGTTAAAAGCTATTTGGAAAAGCAACTCGTCTGATCCAAAACACTCGCTTCCAGCCATGTGGAACGCTGAGACGTCTGAAGGGAAGGGAATGGGAGGGAAATTGGGAACTAAATCCACGAAAGTAACACCACATTGCCGATCACATATCGTCGGTATTTACATTGGAAAACATAATTCTTCAGGCTATTTGACTTGTATTTCTGACAACTGACGGTAGCATGGCCATGGTGGTAAGTCGTGTGTCTTCAAGTCGACTGAGAACATACATAATTCATTCTCAGGTCAGTAACGGTGTAACATGGTACAGCATTTTTTGTCAATTTAATAAATTGAATGATTATAATAACGTTTTATATACCAAGTTTTATTTTTCCACTTCATGAGGGAGGGGGGGGGGGCACTCTAAACAATTGAACCAACATGTCGGTCCACCCCCCCCCCCCCATTCACAACTCCTTCACCAAACATGCCTAATATACCAGTGACACTGCTGAGTGCTGGGAAATGTCTTGCTCTGTATATGTTAATAATAATTTACACCCAATATGATTTATTAGAACTTAGTACTTGTAAAGAGTTTATAAATAATTATGTTCGTTGACAAATGTCAGCTTTCAGATTATCACGTCGCCTTTCATGATTTCTTTCAACAAATATTTTGTAAAACTGGTAAAGGAGAATTGGCTACAAAACATTGAGTTTGGAACAATAGATACAATGATGATTATCTTAATTAGGTAAATTCTTGGGGCGCAAAACTTTATTATTGACTGAGTGAAAAATATCCTTAACACTTTCGACGAGGCAAAATGGATAAGCTGCTTATTTGATCTTGAGAATTTCTTCAGACCAAAGTCATTATCCCCAACATGATGAAGACAAAACTTTTAGGAAATGATATGATTGAATTCATGTCATGTGAACCTTGTTGATGATAGGGTGGAATATGGACTAATATATCCCAGGTCACTTCGGAAGGATCGCGACTAAATTGGGCAGATAATCTTCATAACTCACACCACCTTGGTTAAAAACTCGTGTTCAGCTGATTTTGGTTGATGAAAGCACGCTCCTGGGTTTATTTTCCAATGCCACATTCTCCACTACCACCTGGAAGAGCAGATATTACAAGAAAACAGCACCTTCTTCAAGTTCTTGACCATGTTGACGGATCTATAGCTCAGAGGAGGGCTTGTAAATAAAACTTATAGTAGAAAATATTTTCCAGGCGGTGAGACCGAATTTTTTTTTAAGGGGGAGTAGGCGCAGACCATTATGAGATCACAGTGGACAACTCATATTTTTAGGGGTGTCAAAAGGTGTATGGTTCGAAACCCACGAGCGGTCTATATACATAGGTTCAAAAGGCACTGCTGCAAAAGGGGGTCATATATCGTCTTCATTCGCCGTCGCCTCCCTCCCATTTCTTTCTCTTCCTTTTTTGTTTCATCCTCCTCGCACTGTGTAGTTTTTTGACAGTCCAAGAAAAGGAGGCACATTACCCACGTGACGCCATTTAACTAAAGACGCCTTTTTTTACAAGTTAAAACCATTTCTAGGTAATTTCCGAGACGATTTAGACCGTATCATTATTTTGTAGGCTACGTTAATTGTGAAGTCTGAAAGCAGATTCTCGAAAACAAGAAACCTTACATTTAAATCAGTCCTAGTCTTTTGCGTTTGTGACTTCGACCGTGGATGAAGCCTCCTCTTCGCCATTAAAAAATTCATCTACCTGCCAATTTACGAGGATTAACATAACGCACACGACAATTCTCAGACACAGAAGTGTGAAAACGAGACAAATTAGGCGTCCTTATGCCAAAAGGCCCTTTACCGTATTTTCAAAGGGCATGAACGGTGTAAATAGTCTGATAGTGAACACATAGTAAAAATAAATATTAAGACCATTTTGGTATGAGGCAAACGAATCGTCCTCTAGCATTGTAGTATCATTTGAATCTAGACACAATACCATAATTGGTGTGAAACGGGTTATTCTTACCTGGGGCCAATGTGTCATGTGCTCTTGCATTAAAGACATAATCATGTTAATAACAAAATTGATGTGAACAAAGAGTGATTACTCCTTAAATGACATACACAAATGATAATTCAGATTTTAAGTTTACAATAGGCTATGGAATAGCGAAAAACGTCTGACCCTAAAAACCGTGATAATTTGAGAAAAATACCCGAGAAGAAATCAGAAAATCAGAAAACCTAGATTTATTTTTGTGTGACAGTCCGAGATGTTACTTTCAAGAATAATAGTTCATGACCTCGATATGGATATGACACTAAATCGCGGGTTACCCCAGCTGACTTATTTGAATAGTGAAATATAGTGATATATGCAAATATCAAAAGCTTTACTTTGTGAAGAACTAAAAATAAACAAAGATAGTGTGTATATACTGGCTAAAGTGATAAAAGATAAAATAAGGCCAGACCTTAACAATAACATTTTCAATATTCATCGTTATCCTTGACATGGCATGGGATTTCCTATTTGAAAATCGTCGGCTTGGAGCCAGAAGGGCGCTATTGCAAATCAAGGATGTTCCGTTGGGAGCCAGAAGGGCGCTATCACCATTGACTTTGTACAGCAATAGCGCCCTTCTGGCTCCAAACGGAACATCTATAAGATGCAATAACGCCCTTATGGCTCCCAACAGACGAAATATAATAATTGTTCTCGGTTTAAGTATAGGCCTAATTACTCTTCCCTGTCCCAATAATTCATTGGCAATATGCCCCTTTCAAAATGATATTTTATTTTTAACCACGCAGTGAATGCACATATAATACTGATAGAGGAAAAATTCCGTCGGCACCATGGGCCTACTTGCCAAATTCGACAGCTGCACCCGCCCCCAATTAATATATTAAAATCAATCGGTCATAATCATCGACTATCCTTTTTTCACCTGACTTTCTACTTTCAAAGGATTCTTTCAAAAGGTAGAGCTCTGAATATTGACATTTCTCATGGAGACGTTTCTTCATACGAAAATAAATTCAATGTGCCCATTGTGATCATGAAGAGACAAGCTATTACACAAAACTTGTTAAATTGATCGAACAGAAATGTGATGTAGAGCATTGCAATGATTGCCAGTGGGGATCAGGTGCACCTTTATTGGGTATCCATGCTTATCCAGACATTTTTTTTTCCTAATCATTTGTTTAAAGTTGTAGCTGACACAATGAATTGATGGCGATACATCATTCTAGTTGTCTTCTTGCACTGCTGATTTAATCGTTATGATCGTGGACTGAAAGAGGGATTCGTGATTTGATAGTCAAATGCATTTTTTATAGCACAAAAATATGAATACGTTAATATGAACTAGTATGTAAGGTTATATTGAGCTAAATAAGAAATTATAAATTACAAAATCGGAATTCTAAACACGAATTCACAGTCATTTCCGAATAAACAACAATATAAAATTTATTTCTTCATCTGTTCATGTAAAATGCGTAATCATGGTATTTTACCCACTGAAATCTGCCATACGCTTTTGTCTTATAAAATACTTATTATGCTTATATCAGACTAATTATGACTCCCATGCTATATCATAGATGCTGTATCATGAAGCTGTGGTATCGTCATGAGTAATGTGGCTGAATAGGCAGGGATAGGGGAATGATCCCCTCAGAGAAATTTGGCTTCAATGAATGGAAATAAAGCAAACAAACATATTGGCAAAAGTTTCAGAAAAAGTATTAGGTAAAGATTAAGCATGTTAAGAGAGATATTAATTTTTACAATCTGAGATCACTTATGGTATGGAGATCCTCCAATTGGCAACGCGACCATGATGTGTGATGTAATACAGGGAGAACTTTCCTATTTCTATAGTATAACATTTTACTAAAATCATCTTTTTCCTTAATTCTAAAGGTAGAATAAAGAATTTTTTTATGGGATGACATGTAAATATATGAAACACATAATAAATCATGACCACAAAACTGTTCTGTCATTAAAATAGGAAAACGTGACATTTTGAGTAGTTTTTGTGTATATCATAATGGGGAGTTCTCCCTTTATGACATCACACCATAGAGGTTTATCCACCTCTATGCATCACACATGGTCACTGCTTTGCCAATTGGAGATTTCCTATGTCATCAGAGATCTCAACATCTAAATATTTATTATTTATCTGATTTTTACCAAATCTTCACTGATGTGCCGAGTTGATTTTTATGTATCCACAGTAAGCCAACTATCTTTAAAGGGACAGTTCTCCTTAAAATGTGATATATCCCAAAATGTTTGTTCAAAAACTTCAGTTCACACTGTACATCCCGAGGTAGGGAGGAAATATTTACATTGCTGGCACAAACTTCCGACCAAGTACTCACTCTTTAGAAAGGAATTTCCTTCCAGGATTGACCGTCAAAGAGTATTAGATATAAAGAGAGAAAGAGAAAGATGTTTTACATCATCTTGTAGACGTTTTGAGGATGTAGTTGGGGGAAATGGACTTCCTGACGGTCGCTTAGCAACGAGTATTGGTTTTCTTTCCCCCATGTCTCACTTTGCGAAGATGAAATAAGAATGTTACTCTAAACTTGCTTGAGGAATGGGGAAAGTACAATGATTATCTTTAGAAGAACCAGCTTATTCGGTTGCATTATCTGAAAAGGTGTGAAATATTTTTGAGAATTTAACCTGTCATAATACACCAAAATGAAGTTAATTCATTGCATTTCAGCAATGTTTACCGTTCTTATGAACATGTAATTAATATTTTTCTAACCGAATAATGTCATTATGGCTCCCAATCTGCAAATAATATCTGCAGGCTTTTGGACAACCTTATTCCCTATATATACAGTTTTCACTGTGCGCTTAATAACAACTTTCTGAAACATTAATGAAGTAAGAATTCCTATAATTTTTATGTTCCTAAATAATCTCTATTATTTTGATATGCTCTAGATTTTCTCTTTCAAAAATCTTCTCCCTGTTTCTTCCAGCTTATATACGCCATAATTATGAATTCTCTCAGCTTATTTATCGCCATCTGCTTATTGCTCATTATAATATAAGATCATCTTCATGATCCTATCTTTTCTATTTAATCAATTCATATCCTCCTCTAATCATTTTAATTATCGAGTTTCTACCTGATTACACATCCACCCCCTTTCCGTCAATTAACAAATCAACACACGACAGGCATGGTGGTCTATCTTCATTCAAGTTCAAGCTCATCATGCTGATAGTGCGATGACAGCAGGTGTGTATCACGGGACTCGCTCATCGAAAAAGGAGTATACGTGGAGGATGGGTGTGACTATGGTTGTGACCCCCCCCCCCCCCATAACGTGTCATATAAAAAATGTACGAAAATTTAACCCTTGTTGGTAACGAAGTCTATAGGGTTCGAAACCAAGGTAATAAGCTGAAGTGCCCGGGGGGGGGGGGCATTTACAAAATTCCACTCATTTCAAGTCCCCGCGTTCCATGAATCAAGTTGACAGACACCTTCCTCGAGCCTCATTAAAGTTCACGTTCATCATACATGTAGAGTACAATGATAACTGTGCGACCTATTATGCAACACTAGGGGTCACGAGGATTGAAACCCCGCCCCCTTTAAAAAAAAATATGCATGAACATTTAAAGTGCACAATTATTCGAATTTTGGAAAGCCTGAGTGTTGCAAAATCTTAACTTCTTCAAGACATAATGTATATCCCACCCTGGTGCACAACTTGTTTAAAGATCTGTCGGCAAGTTTGAAAATCATTAAAGATCTTTTTGAATGTAAGAGTGAAGTGTGCTAAAGTGTCAAGCTATTTGTCCACAAACTCCATGATTCAAACCCCTACCCTTCCAAATGTTTGAGGGGGTCCTAGGACAACTACCCCTGGACAATTACCCCCGAATAACTACCCACACCTAACCCTAACCATATTTCTAGGGGTAGTTGTCCTAGGGATAATTGTCCGGTGGAATTGTCCTGCTACGGTTTGACGATCATACCTGACCATGCAATGATTTCAGGCTCATTAAGAGAAATGAAAAACAAAGGGAAAGTAGACACGGTAGAGGGGTAAGAAAGAGTAGCTGATAGGAGGGACGATCTGTTGTCATGACTTGTTAATGGGGCTAAGATTTGACGTCTCACCTCATATGGGCTAGGAAATGCCTCATTTTCAAAAGTTTGTTACAAGCACTTGAGACGTTTAGTTTGGGTCGACTGGCAATGAAGGTAATCAGTTCAATAGATGAGTTGTATGTCTGACTGCTGTGTAACCTAACCCTCGCTAGTATTAAAAAATAGTTTGAAATAATGATTTATACAGAAGGTACGCATTACAAACGAACATTGAGTGCATTATTTCTCTAAAGGAACATGCAAATTAAGGATAAATTTGCCATTCAGTGTGTTTCTAAAACAAATGAACAATAACAAATTATCTAGGCAGGAACTATGTGAACTTTTCTTGCAGATAGTTATAAATATAAACTTAAATTTGAAGTGTCAAAGCTTTCGGTTTCCTTTCTTTTTTTTTTTTTTATAATTCAATTTTCTTAAAAAAAACAACAAAACAAATAAAAACTAAATGAGCCCATTCCTTGAGTGCTATGGTGATAATAATTATTGACCTGGAATTGTCTCCAATATCCTCAGAATTGGATTACTTTGACCATATTGACCCTTGAATAAAGTTGAATGTATTATAATGTCTTAAAATTTGCATAAGACTTAACTAATTCAAGTATGAAATTTTCTGTATCAACGATCCAAGCCCGCAAGGCGATGTATATTTTGGGATGATACGGATAATTTATAATAAGGGCCGCTGAACTTTCTTTGGCTAGACATTTTTTTTTATAAGACAAGTTATTTATAAAATTCGGAAGGACGTCTATCTCTGCATGTATACAGCAGATCTCTGCCCAAGATAGAGTCTGTCATGAGTTGCGCCTCATCCCGGGTCCGGGAGGAATAGAGACTACTGGGAGGGGTTTGGGGTGTGAGATCTGCTCCCCCCCCCTCCCCCCCCCCCCCCCAATCACAAGTTTACCTCCTGTAGTACATATAATATCAACATGATATACAATTTGCCAGAAAACTCGTCATTGTCCTTGTCGGCACTCTCTTTTTCTGATCTTGTTTTGCTTTCTCAAACATTTTCAACAAAGTTGTCAGCAAATTTAGCCACCCGCCCCCTCCTCATCACGATTACAGTGAGCCCCTGGTGTAGAGACGCGGTGGTTCGAGGTTTTATGGCAACCACTAATGTATCGTTAAAATTTCATGTTTTTTTGGCAATTACATGTACATGAAAAATTACCCCCACAGGAGCGAGGTTAATCATTAGGTTACAAAGGGCGTTTCTTCATTCCTTGTTTTTTAATTAATTCAAAAAACAAACGTATGATGTTTGTGACCACTTTTAAAGGCTACCATTTTTTTTTTTTTTTTTAATTCTGAATATCTTTATCTTCGTTCGAACTTTATATTTGTTATCCTCAGCATGATAATCTAAGTTGTGTTCAGTTGATGAACTGGAAAGAGGAGGGGGGGGGTGGTTGAAAATTTTTGAGGTTAATGTTCTATCAATTTGCCTGCACGCAGATGAATTTTTCACATAAGTCTAAAAGGTTTTGTAAAATAGAACCGATGCAAATTAAATTCATTTAATTTCACAGTTTAGAATTTACATCAAAATTTACCCCCAGTTCCTATTTTACAAAACCTACAAGACTCTTTTGTAAAAAAAATATATCTGTATGTGCACAATATCCGTTATTCCTTAAGATAAGGGCATCCCCCCCCCCCCCCCGCACCCCCAGTCCCGGGTTGGATCAGCCACTATACACATTCGATGCATAAGAAATACAAACTTGAAGACTTTACACAAAGTATGGAAGAAAGCTCCCAGCTAGCTGAAGTACTAATATAAATAAATAAACTTAATTTGCAGAGCTAGGTCAAGAAAATTGTACCAATAACTTCTTGAGAGGACATAAGGGGCGTAGAGTTCATTGGCGAATAAAGCAGAATTGGAGTAATAAGTGCCAGGGAAGGGGACAGGGGTGGGTTTCTTAAACTTGCTCTGTATCATGTAAACAGTTGCCCTTATTCCCACCCCCCCCTCTCTCTCTAAAGTTTTTCTACTTGGCCCCCTCTCTCTCTCTCCATTATTGTTAATCTATATGCCTGTCCGTCTGCCCCTCCTCCTCTCTTTCTCTCTTCCTCCCCTCTGTCTCCTTACATTTAGCTCTCTCACTGTCTCTTTTTCTTCTTCTGATCTTGTATTTTCCTATAACCGTCTGCATGTCTTTCCCATGTATTTGTCATCGTCAATGCCTGCCAGAGATAAAACACACTGCTGAGGGGAAAAAGCACCTAATAAATTGAATTTTAGAATCTATGTTATATCATTGTGTCTGATGCAACTCATCTGCCTCTTTTTAGCGAGGGATGATTGGGAAAGGGAAATAAGAAATTACTCTCTTGGCGGTGGGTAGTTCTATTAAATAAATGCATCGTTAGCCTGAAGGGTCAAACATAGTATGAAACACACAAAAAAAGAATAAATTGTGGGGCACGATTTATGATCGGTAAAGTAGTTACATAATGGTCCTATCGAATGAGGGAAAAGTTGTGAACAATAGACTCAGGAAAGGGGAAATATCGTGTATCTATCCAATAACATTTTGGCCATTATAGACTATAGTGTGGATCATGTGCCCCCCCCCCCATTACTAAGCCAGAGCTACGCCACTACGTATTATTTACCTTTATAATTATTATTTTTTGTTTTGAAGATATGGGAGCAGGACCCGGAGGACATGGATAAAGGTTCAAATTCAATATACAAAAGTAGCATGGCTGATGAGGAAACAGAAGCGGAGGGGCGACACTTTGCAACAGCTTCCGAATCCGAACGAGAAATGCTTTATATTCGCGGTCACACTCCTCAAACTCACACCGGCTAAATTTGATTAAGGATGCATCATCTTTACCCGAATGATAACCCCGAATCATTTTTGTTGATTAACTCAAATTGTAGAAGGAAAAAAAAAAACTATGGGAAAATCCAAAGGAAAAGATGATTAATATTTCAGATGACAATGTATGATTCTATGGATAATACGATTTCAAACCATGAAACGAATCTGATTATTCCGCTTTACTGGAGACCTATGAATGGCTAGGAAAGATTTGAAGTAAATCTTGCGTTAAAATTGTGGACAGACGGATCTGTTCTCTGAATATGTCAGTAATGGAAGAATAATCCAGAAAGAATAGCGAAAAAGTGACAATGAAAATGCTTTTGGGGGCGTTCAACGGTGCGTGGATCATTAATGGATCCGGAACATTAAACTTGAAAAGACAGGTTTAACATATTAAAAGCAAAGAATAGATCTCAACCGCATATGTTTACACAGAAAACACTTGATTTTTATCATTAAAAAAAAATATTTTATGAGAGAATTAAGTTGAACAAATGAATATCTTATGCGAACGTCACAGGAGCTTGTGTTAATCTACCATTGAAATCATGTCAAGAGCTACTAAAAACAGCAAATATTTTGGTGTATAGAGGGAATATAGGCAAATACCATCAATTTACAGTCGGTTTAAAAAAAAAAAAAAAGACGGGGAAAAAGAAAAAAAATGGGATGGAGAATTACAAAAAATGCGCATCTAGGGGCTAATGACTTTATAATGAATTTAATAAGTATCCTTCGGCTTAATTAGGTAAAGCACGTGCCCTTTTCTTCCGTAATGATCTTCAGGAAAGGGAGGGGGTAGAGAGACCCCCTCAAGGAGAGAGATTATCTCATCGGAAGGGGGGAAGGATGGGGTCAACCTAATCTTCAGTCTCAAGAAACCACGTACAGATTGACGAATCCACCCACCATGGCCACTGCCATGATCCCATTTGCCCCATAAACATTCTTTAGAATTATTTTGAAAGTCAATATCTCTATTGGACCATTGATTCCAAAGTAACTAACATCCAACATAAATTATATTTTTTTTGTTGTTTTTTTTATTAATTTATGATTTTTTTATTTTTTATAGAATATCGCAATATTATCATCATCATCGTCGTTGTCATTATCAT
Source organism: Paracentrotus lividus (assembly GCA_940671915.1). Taxonomy (NCBI): domain Eukaryota; kingdom Metazoa; phylum Echinodermata; class Echinoidea; order Camarodonta; family Echinidae; genus Paracentrotus; species Paracentrotus lividus. Next base: position 8,582,425 of record CALNVZ010003435.1, on the reverse strand, counting down.
TAATTGCATAGACACATTATTTGAATGGGAGAGAGAGAGAGAGAGAGGGAGGGGGAGGGAGAGAGAGAGAAAGAGAGAGAGAGAGAGAGAGAGAGAGAGAGAGAGAAGGGGGGGGGTTCAGCGGTATGTGCCCCGGTCTGCATCGTGCTGTCGAAAATGTTCATATCAATTTCTTGCATTTATATCTTGGCACAATCTGCATCAAGCATGATGAACAATTTACACCAACATTCTAATATTGCATTATTCTCTCTTTTACACATACAAGTTTTATGCAAGTTACTGTTATGGCGTCTTTCAATCGACAGGGGAGGAGGAAGGGGGGGGTGGTGGTAATTGCCGTGCTTCCCTTCATATACATGATATACACAACTGCTGTCTTAAAGTTACATCTTCATACTTTGTATGTCATGTCTTATATAATTATATGCTAAACGATGAAGACATACTTTGTACATTAACATTCTCATGTTGCATTCCATCAACTCGATGTTTGCCATGTTTGTAATAGTTCCTCTCCCGCGATCTGTTGATCCTAGAGGACTTTCTCCTCAATTACAGCCAGATTAGAGAGGGTGCAATATGAAATCGAGATGAAATATTAGAAATGAATCACGTGGATTTGTTTGATTTCGAGTGGTCGAGATCATCGTTCACAAGAATATACGGGCAATCACTTTTGTTATGACGAATAAATGTGACTATTTACAAGTTATACTCGAGTGGCGTTTCTGTCTCCCCTTCGACTCCTTCCCCGGTGACACAACATTTTCTCCTGTGACAATAATGCTCCGGGTTTTATTTCATCTAAGATGTAGGGTTAGGGTTAGGGCTGCAATAGGGTTTTATGTTAGGTTTAGGGTAGGCATGGTACGGAATAGAGTAAGTCCATGTTGAAGTTGGTCATTTATTTATTCATTCATTTATTTATTTCTGATCTTTATACAGGGTGGCACATTATCACCAATATAGGTGGTCTTCCATGAGGCCATGTTGCAATAACAATTAACGTATGGAATTTGAAGCGGAGCAATTGTCTTCGGAGCAATTGGCATGGAATCCACTTAATCATGTTTATTCCCTTCCCTCTCAATCCCTTTTCAGCTACTGTAGTGTTGTAGAAATGGATGCAGTATGAATATTCACATAATATATATTCATTCCTCCTTTTCTCCGCTGAATCAATTTATTTCACTTCCACGATGTTTCATGTTCGCATACAGAATAATTGACCCTCCATACCATCTTACCACGAATTATTTAATTCCGATAAAACCTAATACATGTAATACTGTATTTCATATCACATAATCTAGGCATGGGTTGTCGTGTATTTCTTTTTAATGACGAATCACTTTTTATCATATTTTAGTATACTAACACCACACAGTAAGTCTATCTCACAAAATATTGCGCTGGGACATTATTTTTATTCTCCCCGAGATTTAACTAGCCTATTAACTTAGTGATTAACCTCGAAGTGGTATAATAAAAACATGTGCATGAATATAAAAAAAAATAAAAAAAACGAGTTGTAAAGAATGACCTCATTAATTGCTAAGTAATTTAGATTCGACTATTTATTATACATTCAACGTAATTGAGCTTTTTAAAGATTAAGGTAGGGGAGAGTGGGGTTAGTTGGAACATGGGGTTAGTTGAAACATTGTAATTTTCTTTAACGGCTATAAATATATTTATGCAAATCTACCCTCAGGTTGTTGCTATTAGCAACTGCCATCCACCACATTTTAGACAGCACACGTGCTTCAAGCCTCGTGAAGTTAGAAAGCAATGTTTGTTTTTTCACCTTCTGAGTAAATTTTGTCATTTTTACAAATGTTTTATTATCTCAAAGAAGATCATAAATTAAGTTGGCCTGTATTTGAGTATAACAAACAGTTATACCAAGCTTCAAAACAAGGTTAATTATAAGGCATGTTGTTGTCCCTCTTTTGTGCTGTAAGCTTACAAATGTCAAATGGGTCTCTGGGGTTAGTTGGAACATTTTGAACGGGGTTAGTTGGAACATGTACTAAGTAAATAGGTTTCAGCTGAACAAAAAAATAAAAATCATATAATTCAGTGACGTGGTCCGAAATATTATTATACATGTATATTAGTGCAAATTGGACATTTTTTATCCAGAATGCTAATCACAGGACTTAAGAATATCTGTATATGAGTGGATGCTATCAAGTGTAATAAAACATGAAGTAAAAAAAAAAATGAACACCAATCTTCAATATTTTAATTGGAATCAATAAAGCAAGTTTGCTGAACCCATGCAATAATGTTTTAGATAGTTTAAATATAATTTTTAAGATACCATGCACAATGTTTCAACTTACCCCATACCATGTTCCAACTAACCCCGTGTATGGGGTTAGTTGGAACACTTGACATGGTCTTGTTGAAGATGGATTTTTTCCGGAACCATCACGAAGTTTAATAATTTTATGGGATACATTTGTAGCATACAGATATACACTCAAGCTGATCATTTATTGTTTCTTGAAATAAATCCGCTTTTGTTTTACAACCATTTTTGTGAAAAATGTTCCATATAACCCCGCTCTCCCCTACATTATATACGCGTGAACACAAAAGGAGAAACTGCACGATGTTTTCAGAGAAGTTATTCGTCTTACTCAGTGTTCATGCTTCTAGACTACAGTAAATATTGTAGTAGAAGAACCATATCATCACGACTGTTGCAATCGTTTTGTTGGGCATATTTTGCAACTAAAGGACTATGAAATGTTACCAATCCCAACTGGTTAAAATATCTGTAAAATTATAGCCTAAAAATATTACTAAAAATTATATTATTTTGACTAAGCGACTAGAATGGGCTGTTTTTAGATTCGATATACGTGTCTGAAAACACACTTCATGTCGAATTAATAACACACTAACTAATAACACACACTTACAATTTATATCTCAAGTGGAATCAAATTCCGAATCAAACTAGCCTGTTTACACCAAAACAAAGGAAATCACCATGAAATATCAATTAAACAACACTTTTATCATCCTAATGAGGTGCGTATATAATCTCGTTTAATTACTGCCATAAACCTTGGCAATGCCGCCAAAGTCTGAACCAGCAGCACATGTGGTTCTGACAAGATGACCATGATAAGGGGTGTTATAGGAGTGCATTTAATGAACCAATTAAACAAATAGCGATGGGATGGAAGAGCCATGGTCATGATGGTATAGTTCATTGATTAAAAAGGTTTATATTGAAACTACATTGTGAATATTTTGCAGGGAATAGTTACCGGGTGTATACTTGCCAAGAGGTATGTGTAGATTTTTTTTAGATTTTTTTTAATTTTTAATTTTATTTTTTTATTAGGTCCGTCTGGAACTACCCCGATCTTCCCCAACCGTCTCTCCCTCTCTATACATGTATAGCTCTCTTCCATTCTCTACAGTGCATATACAGGTGAAAATGCTCACCATCTTCACATAAATGTAACAGCGGGTAAAAACTCATTCGGATAGAAAAACAAATCATAATTGTATACCGACCGTCGGCAGCAAATTGATTCAAGTACATAGTATTTGGGACCTAATTGCTGGGAAATTTCCGAAATGAAGAAGATTCCTTGCGGTGAAATGAATGTAATCTCTACGGACAGATCTTATTAATGTAATACATTTTACAGGAATCCCTGACTACAAAATCATGAAATCATAATTATAACGGAAAGAGAGAATTTGATCAATCCACACCGCCAATAAATTGATTTATAATCTTGCTTGAAATCAAAATATCTGACTCAGGGCTCTGCAGGTCAAAACGTTGAGCTATACAAGAACTTATTCTCATCTCTTTATTTGAAAAACATAGAAATTCAACGTAGGTGGGCTGGCAAAATATGAAATAAAATAAACTGAGGGGCATTACTTCACACCACTCTTACGAGATAAAATTTATAACACATAATAAAAAAATTAAAAAAAAAAAGAAAACGAAAAAGAAAGAGAGAAGTAGAAAACTCTGACAGAATCTATTACGTCATACCTGGACTACAACAATTCAATGAGTATTATTCAATATTCAATTTTCAAATTATTTTCATCCACCACTTCGAAGCATTGATAACTCCAGTTAGAAAGTATGTAAGTTTTCTTTTGAACCCAAACCACAACAAAAGATGTTTGGGGAGATATCTCTTTTTCTTAAAAAGGTGCGGTATCCATAACAAAAGCGGTCATATTGAATATAAATATTTTTTCGATTAAATATCTACCAAATCACATTGCATGTTCGTTGACATAATAATGCCTCTGTATAGACGAAAAGGACCACAGAACAGACAAAGAAGTTCGAGAAAAACAGATCGAAGGAATTGCAGACGGAGATATATTATTTAAATGTTTTCATTGTGAAGGAAACATCGATCATGATTTGAAGCATGACTGTGTCAATAGCTCACCTGGGAATACAATAGAGAGGGCGTGTCACATGTTTAGTTCAATAGAAAAAATGTTCAGTTAAAACAGCCTCGCAGCATGAACAAATTTGAGGAAAGCTCTACAAATACGAGAAAAGTACTCTCAATCCCTCCCGCAAGCATTTGCATTCTCTTTTATTCCAATCATCATTATTACTTTTCATGTATGTCTGGTCTCTTTTACAAACAATCCATATAAATGCATGTAGAGTCTACATAGACCCTGGATTACCAATTAGGCTCATGCTGAGAGAACTTGTTTGGAAACGGGCCCTGACATTCGTATATCTCATTTTGAAAAGAAAAAAAAAACAACAAGTTGTTTCTAAAAAAACATAGCAGGGTGGAGAATAAGAGGAATTTCAAAATTTTGGTGAGCTACAATTATTAGTGAAAAGGATATAGTTCTGTTGGGCTGGAAACTGGCAGTTTCATTTTTTTTTTAAATGGACAAGAAGAGGGGGGAGGGGGCAGCATTCTAAGAAAGAACAAACATACATTTTTTTTTTTTTTTTTTTTTTTTTTTTTTTTTTTTTTTTTTTTTTGTTTCGATTGGTACCTCTTTTGCGCCCTTTTGTCTTCAGTGTGCATGGCACGCGCAGCAGAATCCCTGAAACCATGCAGGGGGGCTTTTCATCAAAGGACTTGTCGGACGTTTTATCAGACAAACTGTTATAAGCTACTGAAATACTTACATCTGATTGGCTGAGAGGAAATTCAAGATGTCGGATAAAATATCCGACAAGTCCTTTGATAACATGCCCCCCCAGGCCTGATATGGGGGGGGGGGGGTAGTAAAAAACATTACAAACAGCGCTTACATTGTGATGATTATTGAAAAACAATTATCATTAACATTTTTACATCTAATACATTTCAGTTTCAACATTTACAAACTCTGCACAACAAAACAACAATCTGCGAAGTCGGAAATTACTCATTTTCACTCAGTAATCGCCTCTAAACTCATAATAGGCCCGGTTAGGCAAAAGATAGACTCAATTTGAATAAAGATTAGTTGACCAGTTATTGAGCCGTTTGATTATGAAAATGCATACATAATGAAGCATATACATGTAATTACAAACCAACGACTAATGATAATTCTACCTGCTTATAACAAAGGGCGGCTACCCTCGAGTCTACCCTGGCCCCGACACCCTTCCCACCCGCCTTGCTTGGGCGCCTGACCGTACCGGTGCCATTGAATGCTGTAGTCATGCATTGTGAAATAATCGTAGGTCTAAGATAATTCTAATTCTCATGAACACAAACGAATAAAATGTACCTGAAATCGTCTCCTTTTGAAGTCTCAGGTCCCCAAACAAAATGCATCTGCTGGATTTGGATCTAGATGGAGATATCATGAGCTGATCTATTCTAGATCATAACAAAGAAAAATAATGTGTTCAAATTTGTTGAGAGTTTGATAATCCGATATGTGATCGGTTCGTGATCGCACTGATTTTACACAGTAACAGGGGCATAACTGTCGTCTGCTACTTATGTTGCAGAGTTTTGCCGATGATGGGGTACATCGTCTACAAAACAAAAAATGTGAAAAGGAAGGCGCATTTATAAAAAAAAGAATGCACCCCTAAACTATAAAATTATTCGACATGTAGGGTACATGCAGGTAATATGGGCTAGCAGGTAATATGGGCACCGTGAAGCAAATCATGTCGTGACCGGTGACCGGTGTGAGCGCCATATGTTGTTCATAATGAACTGCTTACGATAATCTATCGTCGTGAGAGCATCTGATGCCAAAATTTCTCTGGGAAAATTGCTAAAAACCAACAAGGTAGGTAACAATTACGGCATTATTTTTTACCCTGATGTAAAATTTGATATTTTACAAAATGTGATGCTGAGAAAAGTGTTTGAAGGGGTAACCTCAATTGTTTGTAAATTTAGTAAGCTTATAACTTCATTTTGATCATAATATATCGTGTAAGGGTCAAATTGTTGTAATGAAGGGGTACAATGTGGCATTGTATGCTTGCCTGACACAGCAACATTAGTGCAGGTAATATGGGCAGTCCAAAATGGCGGAATGATACTGGTACTTAGTATTGGGATGAGGCATCAATCTCTTCGATAAGATTTTTTTTTTTTTTTTAAATTTATTTACAGTATATTATTAATAGAAATAATTTATTGTAGGCCTATATTGATATGATTTATAATATAATTCAAACAGGCAAAAATTTAAATTGAATATCTAGTCAAAGTATTTACTGAAGGGTCTTATAATTTCAAATGATATCTTAAAGTTAATGATTTTCAACATTTTAAGCAAATTCCATACATAGTAGAGTCATTGTAAATTTAACAAAAATACATAAAATACATGTGCCCATATTACCTGCACATGCAGGTAATATGGGCACTTTGGTGATGACGTCAACATTTGAATATTGCAGACAGGGGGGGGGGGGGTTGGTGATAATTGTTTTTCTTCACAATAACATTTAGAGCAGTAGTTATTGATCCATATAAACAAAGATTAGGCTGTGTGTCATTTTGTAATTTTATGCAAATTATGGAAAATGTGCTTAGGTGGCCCATATTACCTGCATGTACCCTATAGAAGTTATAGAACTATGTAAGAGCCACAATATAGATTTTTGTAATTATGATATAAAATATTGTGGATAATGTAGCATGCACTGTTAAAGAATAAAAACACAGTCATGTTCTTAAATAATAGATTCAAACACATACACACACAAAGAAAACACCTTGCGGATCGAGACCCTCAATAGCCAAGACAAATGTGAAAATGACCGACTATAAAAAACTTTCAAGATCCATCCATCAGTATACATGCGCGTATTCTGGGGGGGGGGGGGGCTTTACGGGCCCGGGCCCCCGGGTAGGCGTCCAAAAGGTCGCCAAAATGACCTCAAAGGGGCCCCAAATGGACATTAGAGGGGCGCCAAATAGAGCAAAATGTAAAAAAAAACAAAACAAAACAAAACAAAAAACAAACAAAACAAACAAAAAAACAAACGAGAAATTATACACGATTAGAGCCGATTGACATCTTAAACCTACCCCTACAGCCGATATATGACCTTATGGTTGGCCGAAGGCCGGAAAATTTTTTCAACCCCTAAATTGGTTTATGTTATTTTGGAGCTAGTTGATGAAAACTTGGAGCAAGATAAAAACGAAGCAAGTAAAACGCACGACTAGCCGAGTCACTGTCGGCAGACAAAACAATGTTATCATTTATTGTAGGAGGGTGGGAAGGGGTGGGGCTCCGGCCAGTAGCCGAGAATTGATATACTCATGAATACATGCATATTTTGAGAGCTACTTTAATAATTTTCCTTGTTAAAACTTCCTCGAGACCTCAGCTTTTAAAATCTTTACCAGTGGACGATAATTGACATAGCAAACCTGAACACATGTCTATAGTTGGCCTACATAAGAATAAGTATATAAAAATAATTAATAATAAAACATTACCTTCTCTTTCACTCTCAGCTGTATACCCAACTCCATCCAGCAGATCTATAATAATCAGCCTTATATTTTGACTTATTATGGATACGTACATTTTAATAATGAGACGAAATTTAAGACCACATACTTTCTAAAGTCCAGAGAGATGTCATGCAGGGTCCCCACCTTTGGTAAAGTGGCAACTGAAACCAATTCCAAGGACACCTCGAGTTCAGAAAACAGCATGAACACATTTCTCGCTTTGTCGAGCTTTAACTTTTGTCGCAGTCATGCAGGTTACATTATTTTAAAAAGTATGCAGCATATTGCCCTTTTCCCACCTTATCAAGCCTACATTCACTTTATAAAACATAGGCTTCGGAAGATTTTCAGGATTGGGGGGGGGGGGGGGGGGGGGGGGGGGGCTCAATTTTTCACCAACTATTTTGGGGATTTTTTTTTAAGTACCCCACCCCCCCCCCTCCCCCAACATACGTTGTCCGAGTTGTTGAAAATGCGGAAGTCTTCCTTTTTTCTTTCTTTCTTTTTTTTTATATAAAAAAAATATATAAATAGTATTCCTACCTATCAAACTAGGATGATTATTAATAAATTTTTACAAAAATTCTTGGATGTGTTCAAAACTTTTGTTATATAAAACTAAAAACAATGAGTTTTTGTGCTAGAACATAAAAAAAGAAACTTATCTCATAAAACGATGCGAGCGCAAAGCGCGAGCTGAAATTTTTCGATATATCAACCAGAAAACAGAGCATTTTAAGCGTCTTTTCGCTATGTTTACAAAGAACATATTTATCTCATTAAACAATGCGAGGGCGAAGCGCGAGCTGAAAATTTTTGATATAGCAACCTGTAAAGTTTGCATTCTAAGCGCTTTATGTGCTATGGTATATCTATCTCGTTAAACAATACGAGCGCGTTTTCGCTATGTTTACAAAAGAGATATCTCCCTAAAGAATGCGAGCGCGAAGCGCGAGCTGAAATTTTTTGATATATCAACCCGAAAAAAAGTGCATTTTAAGCGTCTTTTCGCTATGTTTACAAAGAACATATTTATCTCATTAAACAATGCGAGCGTGAAGCGCGAGCTGAAAAATTTTGATATAGCAACCTGAAAAGTGTGCATTCTAGGCGCTTTATGTGCTATGGTTATAAAGCAGATATTTTTCTCGTTCATGTCGTTAAACAATACGAGCGCGAAGCGCGAGCTGAAAATTTTTAATATATCAACCTGAAAACAGTGCATTTTAAACATTTTTTGCTATGTTTACAAAGAAGATATTTATCTCATTAAACAATGTGAACATTTTTGATATAGCAACCTGAAAAGTGTGCATTCTAAGCGCTTTTTGTGCTATGGTTATAAAGGAGATATTTATCTCATTAAACAATGGAAGCGCGAATCGCGAGCTGAACATTTTTGATATACCAACCTGAAAAGTGTACATTTTAAGCTTTTTTTCGCTTTGCTTATAAAGAAGATATTTATCTCTTTAAACAATGCGAGCGCGAAGCGCGAACTGAAATTTTTTGATAAAACCTGAAAAGTGTGCATTCTAAGCGGTTTTTTTTAAAAATAACTGAAAGACATCCGAGTTTAAAAAAAGTAAATGTAAAAAAAGAACTGATACATGAGCGTTTTAAAACAAATTGGGAGCAGAGATAGGGCTCAGTGATATCGACCCAACCAAAACCACTTGGGGAGGGAGGGGGGCTAATTGTTTGAGCCCCAGCCAATATATTAGGGACCCCTTGTCATTATGAAAAAAAAAAGTTTAAATAGAAAGACATGCGATCCGATCCGGCGAGCGAGCAGCATGAGCTAAAAATTTTGTCAAGAGAAATTTGAAATATGAGCATTTCAAAACAAATTATGAGCAGAAAGGGGGGGGGGGCTCAAAATCATATCGAAGTCCCTCTCAAACACTGGGGGGGGGGCTCAATAGATGAGCTCTAATCTAGAAAGTAGTTCCTATGTTCGTATAAAAAAAAAATATGCGAGCTCGCAGCGCGAGCTAAAAATTTTGACAATAGAGACCTGAAATATAAACATTTTATATAAAAAGATTGGTGGGGAGCCCAATGATATCCTCAATAAGATTATGGGAGGGGCTTAATGATGTCTGAATCCCCTCCACAAATAAAAAAACAAACAATAATGATACAAATATTATCTGAGTCAAATAAGATTATATTATAAGGGCGATCGCCGATATCTGTACGGCATCGAAAATATTGGGGGGGGGGGGGGGGGGGGGGGGGGGGGGCTCAACGATATCTGAGCCCCCCAATAATTTAATTTTTTTTTGGGGGGGGGGGCTGCGCCCCCAAAGCCCCCCCCCCGGTTCCGAAGCCTATGTAAAAACATAATACATTATGATTTGATACTGTTTAAGCCATAATCGAGAACCGAGGTTTCTTCCAGAATTTGTAGGAGTTTTTCCAATAACCCTTTGCTCAGATCAAAAGTTAATTAGTGTCCCGGGGAAATCAGCTATAGAATTTTATTTTTTGATATGAACCAACTTTTTGGACAGGAAAGAGGATGAAAATTTTTAGTAAAATTATCTTCGTATATAAAATATCGCTCACAATTAATAGAAGTTATTGGAAGTGGGGAAGGGGGGGGGGGCGCTTTGCATAATTTTGATGATTACGAGCATTTATTTATTTTTATTTTTTTAGACATGTCTATTAAAAAAAATAAAATAAATAAATATAAAAAAATGGGAATGCACCCCTGGCCCATGAAAGGAGAGAGGGAGCAAGCACTTGCCGAGTGGAAAACAGTTACTTTCATACCAAGCACCCTATGCAAGATGGCGCTATATCGTTCACTAGTCACTACAACAGATATTTATATATATATATGTATATATATATATATATATATATATATATAAACAACCATGAATGCACACAAGCAAAACCCAGAGACAACTTAGCCATATTTTTTATGATATATTCACGTTTAATGAGTAGGTAACTTGCAATCAGTCTGTGATCAAAGAGGTATGTACTTTAACCTGTTAGGAAATACAGTTCACTGTACAAAACAGCAAAGACTTGTTTATAAACAAAGACAATAACTGCGGACAGAGAAAAAACCCAAACATCAACTTATTTTCTTCTCTCTAAAAAAATGCATTAAACACAGCATAACATGGCACAGTAATTTTTTTTTTCTACACGAGAAGAAAAAACAGTTTTGACAGCATTTTCGACAAACGTTTGACTATTGAAAACTCAAGGAAGCTTACAATAATACGATTTTACATTTTCCATTTTGTTTGTTATTACCATTTAATTTCCAATTCAGTTAACATTCCCAGCTCTCACAAACTGAAGCCACATGCCCTTACATTTGGAGAAATTGTCTTACTTTTCAGATCCATGATCCTATTTCTAACAAAAGAATTATTTTTACAATATATATTCAGTTCACGGCATTAAACTAGGAGGGAAAATTATTTATCTCCTTATAAGAAAGTGATAATTTGTTTTAAAACTCCTATGGTTACATAAAACATATGTAATATCACGAAAAAGTTTTCCTTTTAAAAGAAAATGTTGAATTTATACTTCCACTTACTTCTAAATATTTCAAAAATTGAAGACATACAGCAATATGTCAGTGTGTAGATAAGGTTAAAATATAAGATATATTATATGACAGAGCTTTGACTTCATTGGAAGAAGAAGGTAAAAAACATATAATGATATTCTCCATAATTCCATTTTCCATAAAAATGTAAAAGGAACGAAGTACAACTATTTTCATTTCACTACTTTAATCTAAAATAATACACAATAGTCTTAGATTGATGGAAAAACCTATTGAAATGAATAAATACATCATTGAAAAATCTTAAAAGCAAGGGGAGTTTTAAAATATCACAACAAAAACGATCACACAGTTATCTTTTTACTCTGCTTTTAAAACTTAAAGTTTAGGTCAACCATTATAATGGCCAAGTACATCTCATTCATGCAAGCAAGCCCCATTCATTAAAGTGACTCTCCTCACTTCATCCTTTCTCATATGAAAATGGTTTCATTTTGTAGAAACACAGCAGAAACATACACGTTGTTGGTCTAAATACATGGACCATTCAAATTTCTCTCACCTCTCGCTCTCTCTCACTCTCGCTATCTTCATCAGAATTGAAGAATATAATATATATCGTATAGAAAATATATTTACATTGAATTCTGACAGTATCTCAATTTTGCTTTCACTATGTACTATTATGTTCAGCTATACAAATCTATCTTACACTCTATATATCGTTCAAAAATTGGAAACTAGATAGGGAAAGGAAATAGAAATCATTTGAAAAAAGGCGTCCATTCTTCATTAATACAAACATCCAATATACCTTCATCCTGATATAAAACTGAAAAATCTCATCTGTGATTTCAAAATTGTATGACGTCTATTGCTATCTTCTAACACCTGAGTGTGTACATCATTTTCCCCACTCTTTAACAACCAGTGACACTACTATAAAATACAAACTCTTTATGATTTCTTTTGTGCTTTTGATGGATAATATAACTGAACATGAAGTGGGCACATCTACAGTAAGAGTTCAATTTGGAACTGAAGAAACTATGACGAAAATAATAAGATAATATTAATAATAACATGATGATGACAATATAACCAGACTCATATACCATGTAGCACATTATAAGAAACAAAGTGCTTTGTACTTATCATACCCTATATTTAGCTCTGATGATGGTAACCATTTCTACACCTGTATTGAGATTGACAAATGGAGAGTTAAGTCATGCCAATAGATGATCTTCCCATGCACAGGCTTGAACCGACAACCTTTGCATCTAGAGTCAGATTTTTCTCGGCCACCACTGGACACATCATCATCATCATCATCACACATTGTGGTATCAGCTGTGATAGAGATTCATCCAAAGGCAATCTTTCAGTAATGGTTGTTCAGTCTGATAAAAACCACATTGGCCAATGAAATCTTACGTTATGATGAACATATCTTGATGAAATTTAAAGCGAAATACATTGTCTAACAGCCATGAAGTTAGCTTTGACCACTGTAGACCTTATTAAATTGTAGACCATCAGGACAGATAGTATCTATGTGTCTTTTAACCATGGAAAAATGGCAAACTTTGATTACAGAATATCAACCCCAGTGAAGGAGTCAAACTGGAAGAGTTTAAATGGCATTTTCAAAATGGAGGACATAATATTATTTTTGTTCCTGCCAACAGAAAACTGAAATTGTGAGCAGTTAAAACAAGAGGGGATGATTCAATACCAGGGTTTCCCAACTCTGGAGACAAAATCAATGAAATTTGAAGAGAAAGAATACACCTTGCAGCATTTCAATGCACCGTTTCTTTTCTAATTTCATGATGAATGATGCAGGATTATTGCAATGTCACATCACATTTACACTAGAATTCACTTCAAATCGCTGCCTCACAAATCTTGTTTCGAACTGTCAGATCTTTAAAGCTTGGCCCCTCTCCAAATTGGCAGCAACAAGGCAGTGACAACACCTCTAATTTGCATAATTTCCTGCCAATCATAAAAGAATGGTTGGTATTCCCGTTGAGAATTACCCGCCTTCTCATATCATCAATTCGAGCTGTCATTCATGTGATAATCGACCTCTACAAGCAAAACCTCGTCCACATTTCTATGATTGTGAGTGACATGGTTGTACAAGTTGGCACTGCTGCCAAACTTTCATTTTACTCATGAACAGAACATCCATCGATGAGTTGCCAAACGCAAATTCATTTCTATGTCTGCGGTAAATGTGCAATCTTGAGCTAGTATCCGAGATGTTCGGTATTTGCTAGCTGCCATTTCCATGGTGTAGAATTTTTCAGGTATATTTTTTATTAAAACACTTGTGCACACAATACAACCTTTACTAAACATGAATATTCATCAACCTTAATTTCACTACATACACTGTCAATACAAGAGCCTACACTACAGTGAGAAGAGGTAGTATCATTTTGCTACTTTTCTTCCCCTATAATACACATACCATGAACATTGACAAATCATATTTGCAAGGAACAACCTTAGGACATTGAAATAGAGAATAAAGAGGGCAAAAACATTTTCCTTATGGATTTCTGCTTACACAAGACGTGTATGCTGCTAAGTACAATTTTCTTGTAAACAGACAATTCATGCTTAAAAAATGATTTTTCTTAATTCAATGATATAAGCTTTGATATCAAAAATAAAATCAAACAAACATTTTGGTATCTGATTTTGTTGAAATGAACATGTGTATATCCCTTTTAGGAAAATGACATAAAGAAAACTATAATAGTTTGTAAAGCCTTTTGAAAGGTCAATGATAAATAAATTCTACATATTTATTATTTCAAGAGAGCAATTTCATCATCAAATATCTTGAACAAAAGATTTGAAGAAAATGAGATTAACACTTGTTGTTGTTGTTTTTATATTTTACGGCGCTTTCATTCATTATATGAATATATGGCAGAATATATTCTGCCATTACTTTTCTTGCCCTTCTAATATCTTAATAGAAAGCATAAAATACATAAGTTATTTTCACCTAATTATCAAAGCTTAACTCTAATTACTGTTGTAATAATTGCTAACACTTCTGTTATTTAAATGCCTGCATTAAAGATTTCTTTGTGATTATACAAAGTATGTTGTACTAGCCTCAATATTAATTACTTTATAATACTAACAAATATCACCCAAACTGCACTAAGCATGTAAATAGCACATTAGTATACATTGTATAAGAGTTCATCAGAAAATCAGAAACGGCAAAAACAGTACATCAAAAAGCATATAAATACAATTTTTAAAACCACAAGGGTCAGCTGTTCACAACTTCAACTTTTAAAATGGTAACATGTAAGAGGGCATAACTCCACATTTCATGACAAACATCTTTGCATTGGTTCACACTATGCTTGCCTTCTCTGTTTAACAATCCAATGTTTGATACCATTTTATTTCTACTATTTTGACATTTTTTATGCAAGTATAATGTGCACCATCTCTTTCTCATTGTGTCCCAAAATAGTCCAAGTCCTAGGTATTATTAAATCCCTTACATCTTCCCTCAACACAATGACTCACAATAGGACTAGACCCTTTGGCCCGTATTCACAAAGGTGGCCTAAAGTTAAGCCTAGCTTAAATCTGTGGTTTAAATATGGCTAGCGAAATGGGACACCATCTGTTTCATGTTCCTTAAAAGTTTACCAAATTCAGGAATTGTATTTTAATTGTAAGGAAAACTTTTGTACTTATCATTCCCAGGCAGTTTTAATTATTTCACTACCAAAATGTTGATGAATCGAACAACTACTTCTTGAGATTTTGTCCCATTTTGCTAGCCATACTAAAACCACAGATTTAAGCTAGGCTAAACTTTAGGCCACCTTTGTGAATACGGGCCTTTTATCTTTGCATTCCACCTCAAAGTATGTCCGAAACACCGTCATACACCCTCCCACATGATAACCTCACAATATAGAACATTCTATAACCAATAAATACAACAAAGTTTGACATTAAACACCTAGATTTCACGGATGATGTAGAAACAAACGTCTGAATCTCTTGCATTCTTTGATCAAACTGCAGCAATGTCGGAGTCTTGAAATGGCACTGTCAAAAATGGAACTGGAAGCATCATCTTTTCACTGAATGTACTAGAAAAAAAAATATTATGACCACACAAAACATCTTTTTCATATCAAACTCATCCTACTGTCATATCTCCTCATACTTACATGTATATCCTTCCTTACATCACTACACTTGTTTTTGTCACAGTCACATAATGTGACTGATAATGTTGCCTGGAAAACAACAACTATTGATATGTTGCCTGGCATAGCAACACCTATTTTACACATACAATTTCAGGACAGGTTACTACGAAATCCCAAACCTATAAATAAATGCTGTTAAAGACACCAAAAAGTCTTATTTGTCAAAATCAGTCTATGTATTGTTCAGGAAATTTTGGGTTGCATGAAGCAAGTAAAAATCCACATGATTATTCCTGCTTTTAACCTTGTTGAATGTGCAAAAAAAAGAAAGTTTATAGGCAAATTCATGTTTAAATATAACTTTAAAATCTAAAATGTCTCTGGTATTTTATTATCGATATTATCTTTTGTGAAACTCTCATTGATGAACTCTCTTTATAGATATTCGCAGGAGCCACATCATTTACAATGATCACGAAATCTTATATATTTCAACTCACATCCTCACAAGAAGATATTTAGGGCATGCAATTCACATATCAATCATATTCCATTAACATCTTTGTCCTAATACTTTAAAAGTAGCCTCCGGTAAATTCTTTTTCTACACTTAGAAACCACAGGCTCCTTCTGTGAATATTTTGCCAGGACAGACTAACTCTTTCTTTCATTATCCCTTTTAACATAGCAATAGAACCTTTCTTTTTTTTTTAAATATACGAATGCACACACATGCAATGTAGATATAGTATTTACACACATAATTTTACAGTTTGTACGAGCAATATATTCATAGGTTTATATTTATATGATATAAGCATTATATATATAGTCACAATATTACTGATAAAACATGCAAAACACAGAAATATCAGGATTGTCTTCTCTCTTATTTACAGTGCAAGAACTCTACAATGCGTCCCAGAAAAAAGGAAACCAGGATAGATATCATTTACCCACTGAAAGCAAATAACTTAATAAATATTACAGTACATTATCTTAAAGTTGATTGTTTCTTCTTTTGAGAGACCTCATACAATATAAAAGAGCCATGTGGTGATGAGCTGGGGGGCGTTTCATGAAAGGACTTTTCAGACGTTTTATCCAAGAAACTGTTATAAGCTACTGAAATGCTTGCATCTGATTGGCTGAGAGCAAATTTGTCGGATAATATGTTCGACAAGTCCTTTGATGAAATGCCCCCCAGGAAGAGATTGGAATCTGAATGTCAAAATAAAATTGCACAAAATAATTGGGCAAGAATTGTTAGGATACAAGACCTTACCAAAGAATGGAAAGGTTTCTTGGCATTTCTTTCATGTCAAGCTCGTTTCACGATATTTCTCAATGACAGTGTATACAGATTGTAACACTATAAAGTTAAATGGCGATTATTAACAACTGAAAGCTTTCAGTAAGACCATGTGGTAAGCCTTTCACTAAGGCTCACTCCAAGGTGTTACCTTGTGAAAAAATAAATTGTGAACTTGCTCCAGACATCCAGTGCGGTTCTATTTGGTGGCGAGGCAATGACTTTGCTCTGTTCTGCGCAATTTCATTTTCACATTTACATTTGAAACTCTTGTTGCTCTTCAAAGAGTGGCTTTTTCATATTGCATGAGATGTCAAAAGAAAGAAGAAAACAGAACTTTAGAATTATGCATTTTAACATTTCCTGAATTCTTTGCTATCACCCCCAAAAATAACTAAGTGTACTGGCTTCCATTTTAAAGAGACGCATTTTTTTATATCACAAAGTGCATCCTGCTGAAAATCTTTCATTTGTGGCGCAATGCGTTTATCCCCACTCCGGTATAACGCAAGACATTTAATCATGTACTCTCAATAATATTAGCGACATTCTTATCAATTTCAAACACAAGCATGATTTGATAGTATTCTATTTTATATACACATTATTTCATATTACCCAAAGAGCATTTTCAGTGATGTACATTGTACATTCGACAAAACTACAATTGTCAAAGTGGCAATTCTTAAGAACTGCTCTCTAGCATACTTATATGCCTTTATATCTTTGTGCCAGATACATGTTAAAAATGCAGAAAGAAGAAAATTACATTTCAAACAAAATTGAAGAGCTATAGATATTCTAAAAATCTGAAATAAATACCATCACAATTTCCACCACAACTTCAAAAGTGATTTTAAATGTACAGTATACATTGACTCCTACCTTCTTAAAACATATATTACGAAACTCCATAGGCTTTTTTTTCGCACGACTTTCAACAAAATGCTTCTTTAAACAGAGATGTTCCCTCGAGAAAAGAAACATTTTTATTTTGTTCACATTCATATCTGATACAGTTCATTGGTAGAAAATGAGTTTTTTTTTATAGTGCTGATGAGATATATAGTATAAGTAGGAAAACAGTTTCTTTTTCAGATAAAAACTCCATTTTGCATATCATAATCACACACTAGCCTTTAATTAAGTCATCACACTTTATTGAAAACACCACATCGCCCATCAAGCTGAGGTAACTGTCGTAAGTCGGAACAGCGAGAGGCCAAATAAGGTCACTTTTCAATTATCCAAACCCGTCATCGTCATCGATATCATTTATTCATCCAACAAAAACATTCACGATTTAGATTCTGATTTTGGTCTGGACTCAACACTAGCTGCAAAAGCTTTTCACATTGCAGTAGTGATTTACAATGTAGAACAGTCTGATGATGGCTAAAACACTTAGGTAAACTATGACCCCATAACTATGAGAGCAATAGTGTTACAGATCAACAATAGTTGCCTTAGATATTAGAACTAAACTTCTTGAATTTGCTGTTACATTGTTCAACTTGTATCAAAAGATACAGGAACAGAAGCCAGATAATTTGGTTCTTTGTGAATTTCCAATTGATGATTTTCAGTGTAGTATCTAAGAGGAATGCCTATTCAGGGTTTGAAGATATTTGAATATTTGAATACCTACAAGTATTTTAATTATACTAAACACATCAGTGTTAACCATTGTATGTGCTGCAGGTATTACACATTATAGTAAAGGAATGGTTTGACAATATTAAGAGAGGCATTTTTGAAAATGGCTTTTACATCTGGCACATGCAAACCTCAACTATACGTAGTCCCACGGGCTATTTTCTGTGTTTGATTATGAAGGCAATTAAACGAGTACAGCCTACAGGCCAGGTGGGCGTAGATATCTAGCAAAGCAAAAAGAAACAGTCACTTTGGATCAGATCCCATCAATTTTTATTCTCCTTCATTGCTGTAGGACCCAAGATTTTGATATTGGTAAGAATGTAAGGTGGAAAGTAGGAACTATTTATACTTTTTGTTAAACTTTCCTGTTTTTGGTTCATTAAAATCATCTTAATACTTCTGATTATTATATTATCTTAATAGCTCATCAGATTTAAGAATTTCATTTTATGAAGAGCAAGTGCTCTCTGATGTAAAACAACTATGACAACACATTATTTGATGAGTTTAACTCTACAAGTATTTATACAATTGATGGGAATCGTTTTAGAACTAGTCCCCCAGAATGATATTTTTTCTATAAAGTAGTGTCCTTAAACCTTACTTTTAGTATGCATCTTTGTAGAAAGAAAGCCTGTTTATATAGACTACATTCTATGTCTCAGATAGACCTTGTCTCTCACGGAATAATATATCACAACGAAAACTGTTATAGATTGCAATTAATATTCCATTGTTTAACTATATTCCAACTCCCCACATATCATTTGCATTCCTGCAATATTTGCTAGCTAGTGTTGAGTCCAGTCTTGTGTAAAAAATGAGTAATATATAAACTTAAATATTGATTTTATTTGATTGATTGATTCTTTCTTTCTGACCATCTCTCTCACATGTAGATGTAAAACACATTCTTTGCCCAAGGCTCAGTAATCAATCTTCTTCCTCACATTCACATTCTGTAATATAACAATACATACTTTGCATAAGTGACCCTGGGCCTGACAACACACCCAAGTAAGGCGTCAGAGTCACACACTTTTTCATTTCATTTCAGATACATTTCTCTATCAAATCTCTTGAAAAACTATTCAAACTATTGTAAACATTCGCCAGAGCAATCCAAACTGTGTGGAAATAATCTCCTTTTTGTTGTAGAAGCATAGAAAGAAAGACTTTCACCTCAATGACTTTTCTGATCCATAATCCTGATTCATATAAGATGTCCTTATACATACAGCTTAATATAAATTGTATATGAAATGCGTTCAACCTACAAATGCAGCATTTGTGTGTTTCTCTTTTTTTTGTATCGTATGTATTGACTCATTCTTAAAAACTCAACTCATTGACTTAAATTGACATACTACGGTTTAAGTTCGGTATCTTCACTTTATGAGATCCTCATGAAGATATATACTCTTCAATATTTTATCTTTCACCTTCAATATTTTTCTTGGTATTGTATTATTTTAGTTGCTTATATCAGTGGTGTCCTCTCTTACCTCTCTTTTCACTAATAATGACTCTCAAGAAACAGAGTTCAAATATATATGCTCTAAAGATGACTAGAATTAATTGTAAAAGAATAGGAAGATGAAAGAATAAAAGAGTATTTTTGTCAGAAATCCCCTGATTCAGTACTGTAAAATATAAAACCATTACTCCTATACAGGAGTTTCCAATTTTGAGTCTTCTCAAAAAGCAATTCAACTGTTCTGACATCATTCATCCATTCATCTTTTTGGATAAAGAATAAAATTATGATAAGATGTCCAATGACAGCAGAGTGTGTTCTGTAGTTCTCTTGCTGCGTATTATATATCTGTTTCAATATAAAAGTTTCAACGTTATATGATAAACATGCATTTTCAAAGGCTGAAGCATTCATAAGCCAGATTTCGATGTCTAATAAATTGGCGAATAGAGTCCGATTTGGGCTTGTAAATGGGTATCTGCTTGCCCAAGCCCATAAGGCGAGTACTTACATGTACATGTATGTAGAACCCTGCATTGTACAAAAGAAAACAATATTGGAAAAAAAAACCCCAGTATGGAATGAATTATAAGACACTACATGAAATTCCTGTCCATGTTGTATAAAACTGTTCATAAAGACCCGACTTGACACGATTTCTATAGATCATTCTTGATTTTTCCCTTCCACTTTTCAACAACCATGGCTTCTCCGACCAAAGGAAAAGTGGTGAAAAAAGAGAAATATCTTGTAAATACAAAAGACAAACTTGGAATGAACTCTGTCGATCACACATTCTGTTACATGTTTACACACCAAAACTTGAAATTCCACCCCCCGATTTCCTATGCCGTAGCATCATTGTTGCATACAACTCCTTCACTCTTCTAGAACATACTACATAATGGCACTTGTTTGGCCAAAAACATCCTGCGCATTGATACCCTTGTTGCTATGGTGATGATATTGTCAACGGAATGACCTCTCACCATTGTTGTAACTTCCTTGTTGTAGAAGTATTTGATATGTTGCCCATATAAAAACCTGCGGAAAGAGAGATATTGGAATGAAAATAAAACGTGACACTTCTTACAGGCATTTACCATTCAACCTCATTCATCCCTGCTACTTCCATCACATGATGCTCTTGACTACATCACTTCTTCCTGGAGCTCTACATTTAGGATAACTTGAGATGATAATGGATGACGCTTTCTCTGCTACTGCTGCCTGACCTTGAAACAGATCTGAAAATAGCCTCTTACACTTGGTTGCAAGCAGAAACTCTAGGAATGAAGAAATAGTTCCTCTACTGCTGCTGTTGCTGCTGGACTTTCCCCAAGGTTTCTGGAGCTACAGAATGCTGCTGACCCTGTTGCTGTTTCTCTGCTGCTGCTGCTGCCGCCGCCGCTGCTTCTTGGTTGGCCTTGATAGGATCCGACCACCGCCTCTTCGGCGGACGCATAAGCTTCATATGGGGCATCTCGAGGGGCTTATCAGGGACAATGTTGGAATTCTTGTCTATGCCGTGATCAGGGACCTCATAGGGTCCAGAGCTGGGATGGTGTTCCATCGGCTGTTGCCCGGGAGAGGGTGACGAGTGGCTGCTGCCACCAGGGGTGTATCCTTGGACAACAGGTGTGTGGTGATGGTGATCTGTAGTCTTCTGTTTCTCCTCTATCCTCCTACGCTTCATGTCAGGACTGGACATCCCTTGGACCTGCATCCTAGCAGCATGGTGTTTCTCTGTCTCCATCAGGTCCTCTTTAGGACCCTGTTTACCATTCTCTATGACAGTCAATGATACGCACACGTCTCCGACCGCTAGGGTGTGACATTGCAATCCATAGCATTTTAGGGATAGTTCCGGCCTCACTGAAGACCAACCCTGGCCGAAAACAAAAAATGGGTGCTCATACGGTGCTTCTACGGTTACCTGTAAACGGGAAACACAATACCAAAAATGTGAGTGTTAAATTTGCCATGTAAAAATCCCCAATCGTAACAATAGGAATTTTGTGTCATTTAGGGGTTCTGTTGATTAAAAAATTACAATGCCTCAAATCCAAAATGCAATTTTTGATTTTGGATCCGATCAGGAAAAAAGTT
The DNA here is from genome assembly GCA_940671915.1 of Paracentrotus lividus. Taxonomy (NCBI): domain Eukaryota; kingdom Metazoa; phylum Echinodermata; class Echinoidea; order Camarodonta; family Echinidae; genus Paracentrotus; species Paracentrotus lividus. The sequence continues at coordinate 8,560,146 of CALNVZ010003435.1, read as the reverse complement.
TTAGAAGTAACTTCTAAGATTAAATTTTTTTGATGGGTTAATGAACAAAGGGGGGATTTCAATTTACAACCAATTCCTCATGTCCTCAAAGGAGCCAAAGAATTTCATTAGCTTGAAGATTCCTGAATATTGGTTTTAAAACCACTGACCTATCCTTGCACTGCTCATTTGTGTTTTTCCCATTCCCTGGACCAAACACTATACCCATATCTTCATCTAACCTAAACCTAATTATTTCCCTGGATTTTAAAACTACAAAATTCTGAACACAGAAAACTTTTATCTGTTGGGGTTAATCACAAAGTAAGAAAATTCACGCTTCTACCAACCTATTATCTGGAAGGGGCAAGCTTTCGTCCACACCTACAAACTTTCTCAAGATAAAGTGCTATCAATCATTCATTGCATGTTGCTCTCTGTCATTCAATCACTGGACTGAATATTTGAGAGAGTAATATTCGGTCCAGTGATTAAAAGACAGAGAGCAACAAGTGACTGATGGCACTTTGGCTTGAGAAAGTCCATGTGTGAGGATGAAAGCTAGCCCCTTCTAAATAACAGGTTGGTAAAAGCTTCAACTTTCTTACTTTACAATATTCTTGAAAGAAATGTCCAAATCTAAGTTGAAAAAAAAACTTTTCTTTTTTAGGAAGGCTTGACCTATAGACTCAATTAGGCTACTTTGGTGAACTGTAAAAATAATCAGAAAGATTAACTACAAAACAATTTCTCTATCCTTGATTTTTTTAGCTTTTAATTCCGTATAATTGTATATATTGGTGAACTTTGTATGTAATTTTTATTTGCTGAAGATGGTTACCACGAAACATATTCATTTCTTTTAAATGTTGTGTTTCTACCTTGCAATTATTTTGAAGTTTTTATTGATTGAAAATGCTATTTATATCTTTGATAAATTTGAACTCGGGACCAATGTTGGTAAACTGAAATAAGCCCTTATGTATGGATGTCAAATACCAGGTCCTGTAAAACCCTGCCCCCCACCAATTAGGCGGTCAACCATACATGCATGCTCATTCTGGATTCTTAAAGATACCCCCTATCACAGGCTTTTGGAAGGGAAGCCAAGTCAAAATTACCCCACCCCCTCCTTACAGGCTTTTGGAAGGGAAGCTGTATCAAAATTACTCCCCCATAACAGGCTTTTGGAGAGGAAAATTACCATCTATCACAAGTTGTCGGACCATACTCTGGACCTCTCCAAATCCTCTCCTCTCCATCCTCTCCAAAAGCCTGTTATGGGAGAGTAATTTTGATACAGCTTCCCTTCCAAAAGCCTGTAAGGAGGGGGTGGGGTAATTTTGACTTGGCTTCCCTTCCAAAAGCCTGTGATAGGGGGTATCTTTAAGAATCCAGAATGAGCATGCATGTATGGAGAGGAAAATTACCATCTATCACAAGTTGTCGGACCATACTCGGGACCCCATTTGAGAATTTTTCCAGAACAATTTGAAAACTGCCCCTAATTAAACACAATTTTTTAAAGAAAAATGTTAAATGACCACCCCTATCTCAGTGATTTTTCAGAAATTTTACCCCGAACGGAGTCCCTATAACATATCAATTTTCCTGAGAAATCGGGAACGCGCATATGTGTATAGCTTGACTGCCGGGAGGGGGGGGGGGGTGGCCCAGGCCCCAAATGCTCTTTCTCTCAATCTGGAGTCAATAGGGCCAAACACTATACCACGATCTAACCTAATCTAAACCTAATTTCCCAGACTCTAATCTACCTGAGCTTCGTGTTCTCCGACAAGGAACCCGATGAGAGCCAGACCCCGGTGCGGCTCCTCATCTATCCTCAGAACCGTACTGGAGTCAATCTTCAGGCCCTCCGTGTTCCCGGCACTCTGCACAAAGTCATCCGTGGTGAGGTCCTCCACCCGCTTCAATACCGAGTTTGCCAGTTGGATGATGGAGCCACGGGTGAAGTAGGATGGTAGGGTGTTGGTTGGCTGGTGGTGGGGAGCCCCTGAGATGGAGGAAGATGTGGCCACAGGGGTAGCCTTGGGATGCCGCTGGTGGTGGTGGTGGTGGTGGTGATGAGGAGGATGGTGAGGTTGGTGTTGGTGGTGATGATGGGAGGAAGGATGATGATGCTGGGGGTTGCTAGGGGATGTCCTGGTGGTCTCCGTATGCCCAGGAGGTGGATGCAGATGGACTTCTGGAGCTCCTGTAAATGAAAACAAATTTAACAAGTCAGAAGCAGTGGAATTTCAGTCATGACCTTGGCAAGCAAACAAGTAATTTCCAATGTAAAGGATAAATAAAGGATAAATTTTTAATTTTTTATGATTTGTGAGTTAAAAAAAAAATTGAATAACTTTGCATTCCAAATAAAAGCATTGACATTTGTAATAAGTGGTATAAACTGGTTTAACTATTGCGCAGACTGATAAATCAAGCTGAAGAAGTCCCCATTAAAGCTTGAATCTATTCACCTATTGGTTCTAGTGATCTTCATTTCTTCACAGAGACTTGTACTAATTATGATAATCTATTACCATTTGAATATTCAAATGAAACTTAACAAAAAATAATCAAATTTCACTTAAAAATCTGGGGAAATACAGATATGTAGCTATATGCAACAGGTATCTAGATGTTTTACTGTATACGCTGAATATTTCGCGGTGGTTTTATTTTCTTGAATTTTGCAACTTACTGAAAGCAAAAATGTTCACTTCCTGATATTTTCTGTACAAAGCAAATGCAGATTTTGTTTTACAATAAATCTGCAAAAATATACCCTCGCGAATTCCCTGTTTTGAAGCAAAAAATACAGCGTATACAGTACAAGAATGTCAGATTTAATTACATTGATGACATGTAAAAAAGAATGTAAAAGGCTAATTCTTTACTTCAAAATGGTATAAACATATATGAGTTTACAAATTTCAATCTGAAAATTCTCACATTTTAATAATTATGAAAAGTATTTTCAAATAGTGAAAAATGTTTGAAAACGATCAGTGCTTGTAAAAGCCATTTCAATTTCCTTGTTAGATCTAAATTAAATTTTGTTTCTTGAAAATAACATTATCTTAATATAGTTTAAAACAAAAGTCTGAGTTTCTCAACTTGTAAGTGTCTCAACTTGGCATGAGGCTGACATATGGGAAGTATTTCCATATTATATGGAAATCTGAGCTAAGGTTTGATAATGATATAAAATGGTATCAAACGATATTGAGCATTCGGTTATTGTATCTTCCATTTTAATTTTTTATCGTGACAAGAATAAATATTCTCAATCTCTGTTTGTTTTTCATTAACAGAATTTCATTCAAATATTTGGTAAGTTTCAGAGTTTTTAAGTAAACATGAAGCTATTCGTATAAAGCATATTTTGTAAATTACATGCTCACAATGTTAGCAGTTGTCTTTAATTTCAAGGTACACCTATATGCATTAAAATTTTTGTAAGCACATTTTTTAATGAAAGAGGGACTTCAGGCAAAATAATGACTATTTTATGCCTGGCACAAGTGCATTATAAAAAATATGTTGCTGTATTGCTGAATACAATGACCAAGCCAAAGGTCTAATGTATATTGTAAAATTTATACCTTTCCCAGGTTACTACATGTACATGTATTTCCTGAAAATTTTGTACAATGTAATATATTCGAACTAAGGCCATATTGATATGCACTTCAGTAAAATAAATCATTCCGCAATAAGTAGTGGGTGGTCCAAGTGCTAATTTGATTAGACTATATTTAAATAAGCAATCTAGCCAATGGCATGATTGTCAAGTACAGAAGATGTAAATGTATCCTCAGATTCCATTAAGCAAATACATTATACCCTGCTACATCATGACATGAATGCATTGAAAGTATCTTACTGACCAACAAAAACATTAAAACAAAATCTACATCCATTTTATTTGAAATATAAAAGAAAGGAAAGTCCCTGAACAACACTACAGTCCCAGCCCAACATCATAACTAGACACACGATTTGGCACAAACATGCACGTTGTAGACAAAAAAAATTATTTATCTACATGTACATCCTTTTTCTTTGAAATAAGAAAGAAACGAAAGTCCCTGCACATCATAATAACCATCGTAATTAACTCACATGACTAAAATGTCAGTGGCGGATCCAGGCGGGGGCGCAAGAGGAACACACTCTTTCTATTTTTTTGAGAATGTACATAAGTCTTACACTTGGCATAACTATCAATAGAAACATTATAAAACTATATCCGTATTCTTTGAAATATAAAAAGAAAGAAAGGAAAGCTTCCACACAACATAATAGCTAGTGCAATAAACTCAAAACTAAAATTTCAGTGGCGAATCTAGGCGGGGGCACAAGAGGAACACACCCCTTCTATTTTTTTTTGAGAATTTACCTACAGAAACATGAACCTCACACTGAACAAAACTATCAATAGAAACATTATAAAACTATATCCGTATTCTTTGAATTATAAAAAGAAAGAAAGGAAAGCTTCCGCACAACATAATAGCTAGTGCAATAAACTCAAAACTAAAATTTCAGTGGCGGATCCAGGCGGGGGCGCAAGAGGAACACGCTCTTTCTATTTTTTTGAGAATGTACCTACACAAACATAAACTTACGCTCAGCATAACTATCAATAGAAACATTATAAAACTATATCTGTATTCTTTGAAATATAAAGAGAAAGAAAGGAAAGTTTCCGCACAACATTGCAATTAACTCAAAACTAAAATGTCAGTAGCGGATCCAGGCGGGGGCGCAAGAAGAAAACACCCCTTCTGAAAAATCTCGCACTCAACATGTTGTACATACAATAAAGTTCAATACAAACATCATAAAACTACATCCGTTTTAAGACTAAATAAGTTCATTATTGCGGATTGAAATAATCGCTAGAGGGTATTCATTTGTCTCGCAATCTACTATGGTCAACAAGGAAATTCGTGATCACTCTCGCAAAAAGTGATCACTAGCTTACAAGTTCACGAGCTTTCGAGTGCCGCTGCAACTCTTTATCAAGTGACGAAAATTAACTGAAAACGTAGTCTATTTATATGAATCCCGCGGATCGCAGCGCACCAACGTGGAACAATAGGCGGGCGTTAAGCCGCTACGTGATTGGTCGGGCGTTCACCAATCAGCGTGCCGATGGTGCGGGCGGGAAACAGTATGCAAATTAGACAATGGCGGGCTAGGTAGCTTCCCGTGGACGGGGATTGGCTAGCTGACCGGTCCCTCGCTAGGGGCCGGGGAAGATCGGGTGATCACGAATTTCCTTGTTGACCATAGTAGATTGTGAGACAAATGAATACCCTCTAGCGATTACATCCGTTTTCTTTGAAATAAGTAAGAAACAAAAGTCCCTGCACAACATAATTATGAGAGTAATTAACTCACATGACAAAAACGTCACTGGCGGATCCAGGCGGGGGCGCAAGAGCACACACCCCCCCCCCTCCCCCTCTCTATTTTTTGAGAATTTCAAACCAAACATAAAGCACATTTCTTATCTAGCCCTTATTTTTTTCTTTCAAATCTGCCTTGTACACCCCCTCTATTTTCCAATCCTGTATCTCACACTGAACACCATATACTAAAATATAGTTTATTATTATTGACTGCTCTCCAAGTTTACAATCTGTGTTTAAAGTACTTTTGGTATGTAATTCTATTTTAGGGTTTAAAAACTGTACAAGCACGTATAAAAATAAGAGAATTAATAAAAACTGTGATATTCTGTACATGTAAGAGAATTAATAATGTGTGAAGAGTAAAAATTTGAATCTTGTTGTTTTTTGTTTTCTTCAAGTCAAACACATGACTAATTATTTAATAAGCATCTCATTAAAGATCAATAGTTCACTCTAAAGGCTCAATAATTTTTGTTTTCTTTAGCCTCAAACAAGTCAAACCATACGTTTCAATCCTGACATACATGGCCATGCGTTTTTGAACTGGCACCCTTTCGTTGTTACACCACCTAAATCTAAAAATTATGCACCTGTCAGGATCAAAGTCGTCATAACTTTTGAAGTATTAACTCTAACCCTATGAAAGTATACATTTTCTGAAAGGAAATGTCCTGTAGATTTCAAAAATGCCATCCACTACAATGTAGGGTGAAGTAGTACATATTTTGATTAAAATATTAAATTTTGGGGCCCTAATTTTTTTTTTACTTGCATCCCCCAATATTTTTTCTCCCTTTGATCCAGGTCGTAATTGCTCACCATATTTGAATTGCTCTTGAAATTTCCTTTCAGAAAATATATAAACCCTCACAAAAAGTTTCGCAAGTCGACTTTGGGTCATGATAACTTTTCAGGTACGCTTTAGTTTATTCCTATTTTCATACCAAATGGATAGATAATTTATTCCCTTTTGATTGATATCCTATTTGTAATGATTGTATCATGCTTCAATGCACAGAATATCAGAATATGGAGAAAAAGTAAAAGTCAAATGTTGTAAAATGCATTTTATTTGATCACATTGGAAGTTCCGCAACTTCAATTTAGGTCCCGATAACTTTGGGATATTTTCTAATTTTTATTGAATTTATACCATTGTCAAGTTAATTTATTCCTCTCTTGATTGATACCTTATTTGTCAGGGGTGATGTCATGCCTGTGTCCCCAGAACCCCTCAATACCACTTGAATACATGTCAAAGCGAAAGATTTAATTTCAGTTTAAATTTCTGTAACACCAACACTGAACCTTGATACATTTTAATGTGGGATTTAATCATTGTCAATTTTATAGCATTAAAAGTTCATTTATTCTTCTTTTTATTGATACCCTATTTGCAATAGTAACATCATATTTGAATGCACATAACTCACGAATATATGCAAAGTAAAAAGTGAAAAGTTGCGAAATGCATTGTTATTTGCTCGCAACAGACAATAATACTCACAATAGGCATTCAATTGTAACGTTTAACTTCTGACTTGTCCTAACATTAGGTGTTCTGTCCATGCAGGAACAACACTATCGTTACAATTAAGGTGTCATTTGAAAAGAGGAATAAATTATCTTGACAATGGTCTAAAATTCAATAAAAATTAGAAAATACCTTGAAAGTTATCAGAGCCTAAATTCAAGTTGCGGAAACTTCCGCTTTGATAAATGCATTTTGCAACATTTGACTTTTTACTTTTCTCCATATTCTGATATTCTGTGCATTGAAGCATGACATAATCATTACTAGTAGAATATTAATAAAAAGGGGAATAAATTATCTTCCCAATGGTATGTAAATCAGGAATAACTAAAGCGTACCTGAAAAGTTATCATGACCCAAAGTCGACTTGCGAAACTTTTTGTGAGGGGTTTAGTTGTAGGGGGGTTTCTTCATTTAATAAAAAAATTCATAACCGTAAAAGGGCCCAAATATTTTGGTCAACCTGGGCCAAGGAGGGGGCTGCCCCCTCCTCAAAATCTCGGCCATGGTGGGGCCAAAGTTTATAAAAACTTGCATGTAGGCTGGCTATCTTATGATGAAGAAGCTCACAGAGTTTCAGGCCCCTATCTCAAGTAATCTTTGAGTTATCTGCATTTATGTAACGTCACTTCACATACAACAGGAACTGTATTGAGTTACTTTATGTACAATACACAGTCAATGGTGAAATTGTCATTTAAACCGTGCGCAGCGCGGCGATTTTCGGAACTGCGCATTACTAAATGGCTGGAATTTTATAACTGTGGTGTCAAAAGATGCATGAGACTCTAAGCTATAAAGTCCTAAAATCTTACAGCACAAAAATAAATATCCTTTAAGTTAATTATCATGGTTATGACGTTTCGAATGCACAGGAGGGTGCGAAATCCCATAGACATTGTGTGTACCTCTTCCCCCCCCTCCTCTTCCCCCCCCCCCTCAACCACCCTCGCCTATTTGTATTGTATCGCGTGTACGAGTATTGCGAGTACGTTCAAATTCACAGGTCTGATAGAGCTTGCATTCAGCTTTCAAATAACACCAATTTCATGGTAATACCCCTCTATTTAGCCAAGATGTCATACATTAACTGAAACAAAATTTAGAAAAGCGTAACAAAACCACCCTTTTTGGGTGGAGAGTTCAAAACACATGGCCACATGTATAATATTAATTATGCTGTACTTCTTTTATATGTCTTTGTCTTTAATGTCTTTGCACCTATCATCTTTCTTTCTTATACTGCACGTAAGCGTCTTTCTTTAAACCCCTCCAGTTCCATCTACATCTTCCGGATGACTAAAGGTTAATTTATCTCTTCATTCTTCTCTTTTGATCAATACATACAAGTACGAGCTCGCAACCGGAGAGCTTATCCGGTACCAGTAGAATTGGTTAAAAAAAGTAAAATTAGCCATGTTGAATATCGTAAAGTATCTGCCGTCTGGATATCACACTGTATGTCACCAATTCAATTTTAATCTTTAGCTTGCACTATTCAGCAAAAACCTTCCCTGCAAAAAACAAGCTGAAATTCATAGTAAAAAAGAGATCATTCTCCTGTAAACTTAATGCATTTGCATTAAGATCTCGGTTTCATCAGATTTTTGATTCATCACACTTTTTTTTCTTCCATCGTCTGCTAAAGACTATCCTCGCATTGTTTCATTCCCTCCCAGTTTCTATTGTAGGAAAGTTCACTTTGGATAGGATGTCGAACATGTACGTCATAAATAAAAATCAATCTCATGGGTAAAAAGCCTCTCCTGTCAATTTTATTTGGGGTTGACAAAAAAATTACCAGAAGGGCTTTACGGAGAGTCAGCATTTCAAAGGTATTATCCTCTTTCCCATGGCTTGCATTTATCCAAATAACTGATGTACTGACCTTGGAAAATAATTTCCCAGTCTTTGTTTCAGTTGTCATGGTATTGTATGATACTACATTGTATTTGTATTCACATTACGATTACATATGCAGTTTGTATGTATATTGTACATGTAGGAGCATAAAAAGGGGGATTTTTATCTTTCCATTTCTTTTAATATATAAAATAAAGTCTTGAGTTTGAATACTGTAAATTACTCTTCTGACATTATACATACAAATGTACTTAATATATGTACATGTACAGGCAACACTGTTGTTTTTCATCATCCAAGAGTACCATCATAGTAGAGAATCAAACTTAATTATTCTATGTATAATAAATACAATTGTTCAAAAAAGCTGACTATATGTAGCAAGCAGTAATCTCTGAATTAGATTTAATGGAAAGCATCTCAGACTAGATTTGAAAGGGATTTTGATAAAAGTCAATCCTACTGCTGAAATATTCAAAGGGCAACTGAAATGGAATTGTCTATCAAATACAATTTTAACTATAGTGAAACTCGTCCCTTTAACTGATAATCAATATGGTCATATATGTATCAAATTACAGAAAGTAATAGGCCTATACATGTACTTCTAAATCACACTCTCAGTATTACAATGTACATGTACATGTATAGTACACCTTAATATTTTAACCATTGATTGTATGGGAAACTGGTGCTTCCTGCATATGAGAACGACACAATTCAGTCTACTAAATATGATAAGACAATTTCTTGAGTTCCTTCATCTATAGTAGAGCATCACTTAAATAATTAACATGTGAAATATGTAATTTTTACAATCTATCTGATCGATCAAGAGTGTATATAGAATTATTGAATATATAATTCACAGAGTGCGACCTTCAAAACATGTTACAGTCTAAGGGGGAAATCCCTTGCCTATTACTCATAAATATTTTGGCAGAACCTACTCTCTCCAAATTTTTTAATTATATTCTGAATTCATACAGAATTACACAGTAGCTCTGGGCTACCTTTAAAAAAAAAAATCTTTTCATTATTCCATTCAACTTAAAGATGGCTTCATCTAAATATATGCAAAAGAAGTTGGAGTTCTAGTGATAAAAAAATACAATCCAGTGACAGATCCAAGATTTGAAAATAGAGGGGCACCAGGCAGGATAAGGGGTTGACCCACCCAAATTTTCCTGATTTTAACAAGACAGTCAAAGAGTGGTTTTAAAGTTATAAAGGGGGCACGCGTCCCATGCGCCCCCGCCTGGACCGCCCACTGCAATGGTACATGTACTTAATGGAAACCAAGTTTATATAGACTGCATTATGGCTTCATGATCTCTCGTTTGGAAATGTAAGGATTTTTTTGCTGAGATATTTAGATCAATAAAACTGACCAGTGAAGTGATCTACAACAAAAAAAAATCTTATTACTCATTGTTACAACTGAAAGTAAAATTCTTGAATTCTATAGTCATCAAACAAGTGACTCATCCCTATTCATTAATATACTCCTGAAGACTTTTCCTGACAAAAAGCAAGAAAATTGAGTTATCAACAGACCATTGCTCATTATTGGAGCTATATGTACCTTTATGCCAACAACATGTATCTAATGATTTATCTTTTCTAAAATTATTGCATCATCAAACAATATGTCTTTCCCATGATAGACATCAGATTTATGACTACATCGTGGATGCACATCATTATTGGATGATGCATTGTTTAGGTACATATATCAGCAAGATGAGTCATATAAAATATGAAATGAGCACCCATAGGGTCAGTCAGGCAGTATCATCATTGATCTATCTTCCAAGCATAACAATCAGACATCACAAAACAAAGGCTTTCAAATGTAAATAAATGAAAGGGAGAATGATTTTTTAAGAAGAAAGTGACATACATGTAGCTTTAGTTTAAACAGTGTACATGTACTACATCAAATTGAGGTTTTAACAAATTCACTATGAAAGCTTTCTTTGTTCAGGTGAGTCAGAAGGCATAAGAAAGGTCCATAATTTATCTGCAAGATGTAACATCTGGAACAAAGTAATCACATTATGAGTTTCATTCCTATTACTCACAAAGAAAAGAAAAAATTGTCCGATTAAAGTTTTAACAAATATCATTATGAATTGAAGATCAGAAGAGTGTCCTGATGAGTCATCCAGAATAAATGAGAGCAAAGATGTTTCAAAACTATCATCCCTGGCTTATAATGAACATGATTAAAATTAATGAGATGCTCCAAAAGAACAAGATGATCGTGGACATTAAGCCGCATTTATTTTTTATCCAGGGGTGAATCTTAAAGGTGAACAAAGGAGTATAACTTAATAGACAATACCGGACCACACAAATAACCTATACTATAGATGAACTAAACAAGTAAACATGTGTTTATTACAGTACATGTATGTCTGGTTAATAGTGGCTATATATGTTCCTCTGTAATCTCAGAATATGATCTTTCAATTTCATTTGTCTGAAAGTATTATGTAACATTTCAGACTGATGTGTTCAAATTAAAAGGGGTAATCCTTTGTGGATTTGCCCACTTGAAGAGTCTGAAGTACTACACTCTACAAACTTCTAGAGTATTATTGCAATCTCCAACATCGTACATTACATAATTGGGCAATATGAGCAGGTGTATTAGTCATTGAAGATCATACGGTCCCTAGGTGAGACGACTTCTCAACAGGCTACAACCAGTGCAATGTACGTCACCCAAGTGAGACATCACTAGCTTAAAACAATAACCTCATGTTGGAGATAATCCGGTGATTTAATGGGACATCCACGCTGGCACACGGCACCAGGCCAGCCATCGTGGATTGGCAAACTCCCAACAAAACAGCTTCCCCTCTCTATGACTTGCCCTCTGCCAAGTCATGTGTCAATGTACACGTATTGACTAGATAGAACTGGGCGCCGGCCAACAACGATTGAACTAGTTAGACGAGCTCCACTCCTGGGACGAAGGGAAGCCAGCAGCAGCAACGTGTTGCAGGCCAAACTTTGACAGATTTGGCATGGGAATGTGTGGTCATGAGTTAAAATAATTAATCTACAAGTACATGTGCAAAGCTTCAGTACCTTCCTACATGGATGGCTTTTTATCTTCCAGATATTCTAAATAAATATAAAAACTACAATATGCTCAAGTAAAAGTGTGACAGAAAAAATTCTGCCCTATACTTACAAAAGGAATCAAGTGAGATATCAACATAATTTGTGTTATTGTTGTTTTCATGGAATAAGCTCTTCTTCCTGATGCCCAAATTTCATCCATAAACACTACATGTATACGGAGGAAAATTTCTGAGGTACTTTAAGAGGCATTATGATACTGCATTAACATGAGTGTAAATGACACATATTTTGCGGTTTTACGGGAATTTTCTTTTTTTTACTTGCTTCCTTCTGTCAGATAGCTACCTAACTCTACACCTAACCATATTTCAGGGGGGGGGGGGGGGGGGGGCTGATCTACACATGTACATTTGTAGATTATTGAGTCATACCATATGTTAGTCATGTAATAGAAAGCCATACATGTAGGTCTCCCTGATTGCATACTGTTTATTTTACATTTTACTTTTTCTTTGCACCTAGATATATACTTTAAAATAGTATTCTTTATAAAGCTGCTTGAGCTGCGAATTATTGATCCTCATTGTGTGCTTATTTTTATTTAAAGATATATGAATCTTACCTGACATTGGCTGGTCTCCTTCCGGGTGTGAGCCTGCAAGCATGCTGGGACTGAGACTTGAACCTTGGAACCTCACAGACGGTGTCGGTCGAACCTGCGGGGTGAGATGCCAGGACTGCAGGCCTGCCACCGTGGCGGAGTACGTGGGTGAATGGTGCCTGGATGATGCCGGCTGGTAGGGCACTGCCGACGGTACCGCAATGGACGAGGGCATGCTGGTCAGCGGTGGTAGCCCACTGCTACCAGGAAAGGTGAAGATGCTGCCTCCGCTGCTACTGGTGTTGGATGATGCGATGGGTAATGACATGGTGATGGGGTTTGGCATCTGCTGCCCTGATTTGGAGCCTATGTTTATCCCGACGGTTGGCGGTGGAAGCTCGACTCGAATGGTACCCTCAGTTGTAGCCACCATTGCCTGGCCCGGTACTGAACCACAGTAGAAGGTGTTGGGAAGCAGAGCCAGCTGCAACTGCTGGGAGGAGTCTGCATCACCTCCGCCTCCTAGAACTTGCTTGGGAGTTGAGGTGTGCAACATCACATCCTAAAACAAAAACATTTTTATTTTAACTGAATGTCAAAAAGTGTTATAATTTATTGATAAAAGAATTCAGGACAAAAATTATGCACTGTTGGAGAATGGTATGAACATATATTGGGGGCAATGATTGGAATTCTTAACTTTTGAGATAAAATGATAAAAGAATGATCTACCGGGGGTACATGAATGAGCGATATGATTCATGGTCTCTAAAATAACTTCATTATTTTATTACTTTTTATTTTTATTATTTCATCAACAAAAAATACAAAAATATAACAGAGTGGTTTGAGAACTGAGTTTGCAATCAATAAAACACGCAATATGACCTTTTGACCCCATATGACCTCACCAATCTCATCAACAAACATGTGATGTTAACCACTGTTCATTTGTTCCAAGTTTAACCCATTGTATACTGAGAACTTTTTACAAATCGTGATTGTCAAGCATGCTTGCAAGAAATTCTTTTCATTTAAAGGTGAAATAAAGACATCTTTAAATAGATCAATGTCAAATAATTCAAATTATATAAGGTCTTTATATGCTTATGGAATCATGAGTGAAATAAACGGTCGGCAAGAGGGATGTTCTATGTTTCTTCAGCCCGCATATATGCGGGCTTAGTATACAACGCATTAATCAAAATTGATGCAGAAATGAAGAAATAAGAAAAAGTAAGATGCAACACAGCCTTTTGACCCCCTGGTTGACCTTTGGCACCACCATCCTTATCAATGAAAATGTCATTTCCAAGTGATCACTGATAAAAAATAAATAAATAAAAAAAAAAATTAGGTAAAATGATGTGCATTATCGTTCCTGCATCCTTCTGCTAAGGATATTTAAAAATATGACTGTCACCGTAATCATGCGGCCCAGCTTCACCTATTTGGGGGTCCCATGATCAAATTTTGGAGCTACAATGTACATAAACAAGTATGAGCACCAAAGTAAAGATAACAGAAATATTTTATAAAGCATGCACAATAAATGATATACTTGAACATGAATTAAACCCCAAAAAGCTAAGTTTATATTATCCTAAAGTTTGGCTTTGATTTAACAGGTGCCAAATAGTGGAAAAAGGGTCAATGGAAACAAAATTGCCCTACATCAAGTGAAGAAAAAACAACAACTGTAATAATAATAGACTCGGCTTTATTTCCTGTTTTGACAAGTCAAGATTATTAAAATAGAATGACATTTGAAAGACATAAAAAAAGGGTCAGATTATGCTGATCGATCGCAATCGGGGGAACAAACTTATTGGTGAACGAGCGGTCCTCCCTAAACACTAGGCCAATTATGCATATCTCTCCCTACTAGTAATTCATCACTTGTAGTCACAAACAGAAAACAAAATAATCTCCCGCCCATTAACAATTCGGACATGACCCTAATTTGTGGAGTATTAATTGGAAAACAACGGCCAAGTCCATCATATAAACGAATGCTCAGCACGTACTTGAGGTACATTTGTTCTTGATACGACATGGACTGGTAATCCCATCTTTTAGAATTACCCTGTACGTCACATGGGGATGCTATGTTGTTTACGACCTGAATCATTATGTACTTTCTAAAACCATCGCGGAGCATTCACCCCTGATGCATTGTGTATACAGGCATGTTCAATAAAGTAGAATTTCTTCTAATTCATGTTCATATATCATTCCAGATTAGATCTAAGCTTTAATGTTTGTGTTCCGCAAGAGATTTTTGAGATACATATACAGATGAATTTTCAATAAACATGCTATCTACATGTATACTATGTAAAGGAGATCCAACATATGTGAATCAAATAAAAGGCATATGTGAGATAAATGCACATTGATAAAATGCATTATAAAAGGGGTCTACAGAGTGAAGGAAGATGTAGAGAAGGAGAGCGAGATGGAGTGGAAGATCAAGAAGGAGAGAGAGAGAAAAATGTGCAAAAGAGAAATGGTACACATATATTATCATTAATTTTTTTTTTTTTTTTAATGACAAAATATAGTTTGCAGAATGTCAAGATTAATGCTTTACTGATGTGAATAGTGTGTACCAAGCTAAGATGCATTAATATGCTTGTAGTGGGGTAGAGGTCCCAAGAAAACAATTGAGGTTCAAGAGCTTGCCTGTCTAATATGTCAGCAATAACCATGGGCATGTTTTTTAATTTTTATTATAAGGTGCTAAATGTTTCCTTTAGAGATGGGTAACATGTTTCAACAACTTTAGACCCCTCCTCCCCAACCCCCCCCCTCCCCTTGTAGAAGAATGGTCCAAGTCTAGGTTGGTTAAAATCAAGCCATGTCTTTCTGTAAAACGAACGTAGACATTGATGATCGAGCTATGCTCAAAGCATTTTGCTCATGAGGGGGAGAGAAAATATTATGAAATGAAAACTAATATTTCAATTAAATACATACCTTGGAAGATGGAATGTGCACAGACTTATTTTGAAGAGAAGAACCAGGGCTGGATCGTTTTAAATCTGGTCGTTCTCCAGCCTCCGGGATTGCCACCCTGTATGCTACTGAGGAGGAAACCTGTTGGAAGGGTGATACTCTTGCTTCTGGGATGCTTCGATGCACTTGGCCAGTAGGAGACAACTGCTGCAACTCTGCCAATCTTCTGCTCTCCAGGATCTGCTGTTCCCTTGCTTCAAGGTACCTTGAGGACGCAGCGTAGTGCTTCTCTGGGCTGGACGTACCACGGTCCTCGCTAGGAGCTTCAGGGTGCTGTCCTGCAGATGAAATCAGATGGCCACTGGGAAGGATACCTGTCAAAACATGTGGACCTACTGCAGTGGGCAGGTAGCTTCCTTCAGGGAACATGCTCTTGGACGTTGGTATGACCCCAGCCATCATGGGTGAGAGAGGGCTATACTGTGCCGGGATGTAACCACCCTGAAAGTAGGAAGGTGCTGGAATGAGGTGCCCTTGAAGGTGTTGCTGTGCTTGACTGCCCATGCTTGCAAGCATCGCTGAGTAGGATTCAATCCCATAGTGAGGTCTGGGAGGATTGGAACTGCTATGTAAACCTGCTGTGTAGACTCCCGCAGCAGGGGACGTGAACGCGCTTGGATAGGGTGAAAAGACGGCAGAGGAAGTCGGATTGATAGCCACCAATGGAGGGGCTGGTTGACCTGGATACTGCAGCAGAGGTAACGATCCTGGGTTCATGCCACTGCCCGTTACAGAAGGGGAGGCTGATGCAGGAGGGTATGGTCGACCTCCATTGGGTGCAGTTAGTGGGTTGTAGTGTCCATACGGTGAAGCTGATTCTCCAGAACTCCCTGAGGGTGCCCTTGATTCTTCTCTGTGTCTTTCTTGTGCCAACTCTCGCTGGCGTTGTTCATCCTGCATCACCGCCTCGCTCGAATTTGGAATCTGTTTTACCGGTGACGGGGATTTCTTTATTGAGTTCTTTGCGTGATTCTCTTCCCCGTCGGTGTCCGATGTGTCCTCGATAGTGAACGGATGCGAGTTGTTAGATACAGTTTGCTTCGAAGACGTCGTTGGTTTAACACTTTGATCTCTGTCATCTGAAGTGCTTGGCTTGGCATTGTAACTACCCATTAGACGACCGCAACTCGTTTAAGCGCAACATCCATTCAAACCAACCCGTGTCTCCGCTCCCATTATTGTTTCCATTCTCTGAACTTTGAAATGAATTTTCAAAGCACCAACAGGTTTCCAATGACACCTCCTATACGAGCCTTGTTCCATTTAGATCACAGGAATCTGCAAGAAAAGAAAAATGTGAGAATAATTGTTTTCTTGTCGTAAAATCACTGTAAAAGGGCATTACTCATTACAAAAATCTTGCATCGGATGCAGAGAGGTGCACATTTTGTAAGGCACACGGGTAGCCATACTCTTGATTGATACAGCCAAGTTGAAATGTAAGGAAAAACAATAGTTGATAGCTCTGCTCAGTGGCTTCATGAGGTTGGCCTTACAGTTTATTAAAGATCTTGGATGGAGTACATGTAAATACACCCTTACATCAATTGAAAGCTAGGTAGGCATATAACATAAATACACAAAAATTAAATTCAATTTTCATAAAACAGTATTCATAAAAAGATGATCGAACCTCAACCAGGCCACCCCTCCCAAATGCTCGAAAAGTTAAAAGTTTCGCCTTTAGAACACATGTTTGTATTGCTATGTCAGAACCAGTGTTATAGCTAGGGAATTTTTAGTGCCGGTTTAAATTTCACCAAAAAGAAGTTGTTCTTACAAGTGGAGCTCACGGTTAGCGGCTAAATGATGACCCCCCCCAAAAAAAAAAAAAAAAAAAAAAAAAGAAGAAAAAAGGCTGGTAAACCTCTAAATACCAATTACTGAATTAGCTGTAAATTTACTTTAATGGCTTAATGCAAGTTTTGTTTTTAACTTACTTATTTTTTGAGGATACCATAGGAATTTCGAGAAAATGACAAACAATCAGTATACTACACAGATGCAGATTTAATCCATAATCACACTTCACTTCATGTTATCACTTTGTGCACACATGTGCATACCAATCAAAACAAATTAGGCTAGTTAAGAAAAAAAAAAATTTAATCTTCAAAATATGGACAAATTTTACAATGTAAATATTGATTTAAATACAAATTTTATTTTCTGATTTTTTTTTCTTAAAAGTACAAAAATATTAATTTACCGCACATAAAACAAACATTAATAATAACAGTGGTTGACCAGCCTATGATTGTGATCGTGATATCTACCTAGCCATGCTGCCCCATCTATTATGTTTCCTGTTGGTGCTTTTCCCTGTTTCCCAAACGCTCTTCCCATAACAAAAGACGAAAACATTTGGTAAATACTTAAAAATTAAACATTTAATGTCGAATTGAAAGCATAATTCTCATAAAAAATGTCCATAAAGCATGATTAGAAATATAAATAATTAAGTTAGATGCAGCTTTAATGTGAAATTAGTGGTGGTCGGAAACAGTGTTTTTCAACACGAGTGGTGGTCGGAAAGTACCCGTGGTGGTCGGGCCCAACCACCGCCGACCAGCGTAGCTATAACACTGGTCAGACCCCATGTGTGCTAGAATTCTATTCCTATGAAATGAAAGGGCAAATTCAATCATGCCTGGCTGCCAGGTGGCTGTAGCATTCCGTTGACATCCTTTGACGTTATCAGCCACGGCATTAAAATAGGGGTAATTTTTTGAGTACTTGGGAGGGGTGGCCTGGTTCAGGTTCCATCATCTTTTTAACGAAATACTTTCTTTAAAAACACTTAAATTGGGAATTATTGTATTATGTAGCATATTAGCTTTCGTACAATGTATATGTACTTTGGGTTTTCATTTTTCGGTCGGGGACTTGTAGTCTTTCCATAACCGCCACCCTGCCACCTGACATCCAAGCCCTAAACCTTAAGATTAGGATTAAAATTAGGTTTAGGTTTAGGGTTACAGAACGGGTTAGATTTAGTGTTAGGCCTACACCAAAATATAATAATATAATATTTCCGTTTGAGAATAAAATTTCTAGTAATATTGTTTGTTATGATTTCAACTTTATTACTTTTATGTCTATAAGTTTATTTGTCATTTTTATACACTCTATCAGAGATGTAATATGTACTTGTATGAGCAATGAAATAAAAAATATACCAACATGTACTTTAAATAGCTTGACCCCTCACTATACGAAATTCATGGCACACAGAGGTTAGTGCACTGTTAATGCATAAAATTTTATAGCACTCAGAAACCAATACTAGTAGCTATAAACTATCTACAATATAACACTTTATGTGTAAAATGTAATATGATGTCTGTTTTCACTTGCAGTATATCAATTCAAAACCTAAACCATATCTTTTGTACGTACAGTATCCGTACACACCAGTAGAAACTATAAATTGATAAATAAACAAATTAAAAACAAACAAACAATAAATCATGCCTTTATAAATGTATGTGTGAGTAATTTTGTGTTGTTGAAAGAACAAGTGACAATATTTTTGAAATGATTATATGGTATGTGATCTTTAAAAAAAATGTTATAGTGTTAACTACATGTACAAACTGTATACAAATTATACCTTCATGAACGTAGGCATACATGTATGCACATTTGAGGATAAAACAACGCATTAGGATAAACAATGCAGACACATTATCTAGTATTTGTGTACAGAATAAGAAATCTAAAGCGCATACATGTACATGTACATGTACATGTACTGTACGTGTATGACCACCAAAATAATTATGCCTGAAGTATACAGTATTTCAAATAAAATACTTGTATTTGTATGGGGAGGGTCCACGAGTCTTCGGTCCCGCGAGGCCGATTTTTCTCATATCATATTTTTTCTCATCATAATAAAATACTCGGCCTCGTGGCACCGAGGACTCGTGGGATCGAGGACTCGTGGGAGTTTTCCCACGAGTCCTCGGTCCCATGAAGCCGACTATTTTTCCCCACGAGTCCTCGGTCCCACGAGTCCTCGATCCCACAAGGCCGATTTTTCTCATATCATATTTTCTCTCATCATAATAAAATACTCGGCCTCGTGGCACCGAGGACTCGTGGGATCGAGGACTCGTTGGACCGGGTACTCGTGGGACCGAGGACTCGTGGGACCGAGGACTCGTGGGAAAATACTCGGACTGGTGGGACCGAGGACTCGTGGGACCGAGGACGTGTGGGAAGACCCCATTTGTATAATATCATTTTTTTTTAAAGGGAACTCTTCCATGATACAATTTTATGTACATATTACAATATGAACAATAGGGATAATATAAATGTATCTAGTATTTGTGTCCAGAAAAATGAATCTAAAGGGCATACATGTATGACCCCCAAATAATTATGTTTGAAGTTTATAAAGTATTTAAAAAACAAAAAACAAACTTTGTAATATGATATTATACAAATTTTGTATATAAAAATAAAAGAACTCTTTCATGATCAAATACACACATTATAATGTGAAGAGGGGTTATAAAGACACATTTAGCATCCATCTTCTTTTGAATCATACACCCCTATTACAGCTTCATGCCCTGAAATACCCATAGACAGAGAGAGGAAGAAATCTACATGTAATGGACATATGTGGCACTATGCCAATCATAATTGCTGGCAATTCCATTTTCTATTCCTCCCCTATAGATGCTGAAGCCACAAATATGAGATAACAAGTATCCCAGGTGCATGTATAATGGGAGGAAGATTATGACAACAGTTTAATAGAATGCTACTGTTGAAGCTAGGGTTTGAGGACATGCGATTTGTTTATATCTTCACGATGATGACGATGATATTGACACAATTAATGAATCTGAATCTGAATTAGCAAAAAACTATGATACTCCCAGAAATAGGACAAAGGTGATGACAGTTTAATTGAATGCTACTGTTGAAGATAGGGTTTGAGGACATGTGATTTGTTTCTATGTGATGATAGGGATAGTGATACCATTAGATGGATGAATAAATGAATCTGAATTTTTATGAACAAAATAAAGAAATTAACAAGTTAGAATATTGCATCCCAGTTGTAGCAGATGGGGAGTGAAAGGGGGGGGGGGTGGGAAACAATGATAACAGTTTTCTTCTTCTTCTTTCGTATGAGAATTTGATTTAACAGTTTAATACAATAATGTAAATAACATACTGTATGGATGTTTGGTATTTTTACTTTTAAAATATGAATCAAAGTTAAAATCTATCGCAAAATATAATTTTGCACTTTAAAATATATGCCACAAACTACGAATGACACATCTGATCCACCTGTACAGTTTACATTATCTGCTGTGAGGCTGTACATCAATAAGAGACTTAAACTTGTGAAGGAACAAGAGTAAATAATTAAAATCCCAAGCCTCAGCTGCATTCTTGTGAAAAGCAATACCCAATATGCAGACTTCAAGTCCCAGACAGGCATTAAAGGTCATCAATAGTCTATATTCCCTATCCCATGTTGTCTACGCTTTCCGTCTTCGTTTCCACGAAAGCTTGACATGTACGGTGCGATGTTTATAATTCAACATTATATATATCACCCATTACTCGGATTACTTTTTATATAGTCGTTTCTATTGCACTAAACATACTCAAGGTGATATAAATATATACTTTATGCTTGCAAGGTTTTATACAAAAAAATGAGAACGCATGAAATCTAGTCGTAGCTTCTAATTATTTCTTTTTTTCAATTCGTTTAACTTTCGAGTGAATGAATCTCCATCAGGGCCAATTTCAAATGAATCAAAACAAATATACCAAAATATACCAATTATACCCAATTAATGCCAAATTTATAACTTCTTATTCAATAATCATCTTTGAATAAAAGAATCATTTTGAATTTGAAAATCAAAATATTAAAAGAACAATCAGCCAAATCTGATAATACCAATTCTCTTATAACTACATGTACATTGTATCTTTAAATTAGAAAATCATCTTCAGATTCCCATATTTTAATACAAGATTACATAAAAAAAAAAAAAAAAAACATTAATGTACTTCAGTATTTAATACCCATTTCCATTTCATTAAAAAGGAGGATATTTTGCAAAATTTAAATTGTTAACCTTACACTGTATGTTTCTGGACAAGTGTGTAAAGTGAATATTTTTCAAAATTCTCATTTTGCTCATCTATTTCAAATTTCGGTGATTTTCCAGATTAGCACATTTGGGACAGGCATTGCTACACTGTACAAGATATATTAAAGATAATTAAGTTCTTGAGGTTAATAGGAAATTTACATGTAAATGTGAGCAACAAAAAAAAAAAAAAAAAAAAAAAAAACAAAAAAACAAAAAAAAAACAAAAAAAAAAACAATGCATTTGTTTTAAAAGTGCTTACTGATCACACATGTGAAGTTGTATCCTGACTATAAATCAATTATAGGGCAAGTCTATGCTATTTGTTCCCAAGGTGATGATTTTTCGACTTTTTGACCATTTTTGTGTCAAGTGTGTCAGTGGGTCTGTAAAGGTAAAATAATGTGTCATATAAATGTACCACCATAAAGGGTATGAAATGACCTTAATGCAAATGGGATCAAAAAGTCATTTCAAGGTCATATGTTGCAACAAGGCTCATTAATACTCATGAAAAAAAAATAATAAAATGCATTAAAAATGCTATTTTCAACCATTTAAAAAAAGGGTTTGTCATAGGAGTACAAACAAAAAGTAAGTATTTTCTGTTTCTATATTTTCTTGGCTAACTCTAGTGAAAATATCACGAACCTAGCAGATAGCTTTCCATATTTTAAGACTTAAAATATTCAGGTCTCAGAAATAGTCTCACAAAAGTTACTGAGCTAATGTAAAATCATGCATTCTTTATACTACTCACCCTCCCACCTTTAGAAATGAAACAAAATAAGTGATTTTTACATACAAATTTGTGTTTTCTATTATGTTTCTTTTGTTTTATCAAAGAGATTTTTTGACAAAAGATGTTGCTACGCCTTGGCTACACCAATTGTTTAATGAAAAATATTAAATGGAATAACTGTCCCGTGGGTTACCTGTCTCGTGTGTTACCTGACATATTTTTTAAAACTTGACCTTGCCAGAAAACTCAAAGTTGTATTAACATTAAAATATGTCCTTACAATGTTAATTACATGTTTAAGAGGATAAGACTATGCAAGTTTACATCTACTTTTTAAATTCAGAGTTATATGTGAAATAAGTCAAAATTTGAAAACACAATTTTTTTCTGGTCCCGTTTGTTACCGACGAATAAATGATCATAAATTAACTATGAATTGAGTTATTTCAACTATTTTGTATGTTTCTGTTGAAGATTCTTAGTACCTTCAAGAATATACCTAAGGACTGAGCTTTCAATTTTTCAAATCCTCTAGTTCTCCAGCATTAAAGAGAAAATGGATGAAAACATAATAAGTGCAATTGTGCAAAAATGTGAACAAGACAATCAAAGGGTCAAATTGTAAAAACAAACTTTGAATTTATAGGCCTAAATCAGAAAACTAGGAAAATAATGTGCACCGGTGTGTACCAAAACTTGAATAAACTTACCAATAAACTAAAAATTTACATTTGCATGCTTCTATCCTCACCACAAATATTATGTGCTTTGATTGCAAATTTGAAGAATATGATATATTTCTTGAATAATGTGTTGCCACGCTAGACTCCGCTCAAAGTAACTAAACTTGCCATCAACCAAATATCCATTAAAATGAACATCTCCCGATAATAGCTAATTTATAATAAGTCTTCTATTCCACCAAGATATCATTAAATTACGAAACTTATTGAAGACAAAAAACAAAAAAAACACTGCCCATACAGCACAAAGAAGCGCAGACTACAGTCTATTTCTCTTGGAAAATGTATAAAACATGTATAAGTGACCCTGTAGGGTATTTGAGGGATGCCTAACAGAGGTTGCTCATAAATTGTGCATGGTCAGTGCCTTACTGCTTTAAGGCGTCCAGATAAAGAAAAAAAAAATGTAATTCATGCAATTTCAAAGTATTGGGTTTCTGAAAATTTACACCTTGTGAAAAAAAAATTGGAATAGTACTAATTGATGCAAGAAGATGGAGAGAATTAGTAAAGCCAAAGTCATATGAAGGACAGTTTTTTTAATAGAGAGAGAGAGAGAGAGAGAGAGAGAGAGAGAGAGAGAGAGAGAGAGAGAGAGAGAGAGAGAAATGGTTTTATCAGCATTTATATTTTATGGCAGAAGTTGAGCAAGAAACACAAGTATCTAGAATTTCGTGAAAATTTAATTAAATAAATTTTAATTCTTTATTGCATTCTCTCTATTTTCAATAAAGAAGATGAATGGTTTGATTTGTGTTTATATTTTTTCATATAGTTTTTTCTTTAAATGACAGAAGTTGAACATGAAACACAAGTATCTAGAATACATGTATGTGCATTAATGAAATTTATAGATTCAAAATGGTCTAAATCATTTTGATTGTATTATAATGAGGTGTTTTCCCCGTTTTCTCAAACCTGAATCTATTTGAAATAGAGAAGCACTCATGAAACTTATCACTGATATATTTATTTCTTTTTAAGGAAACAATTATGGTGTGAACATAAAATGGCATAATAAATAAAAGCTGCCCCCCCCCCCTCTCCCCTCCAAAAATGGTCTCAATGTTATGACAGGCCATCAGGAATTTCATTCAAAATCAAACTGAAAAATACCATAAATTTGAATACTAAATAACCACAAAAAAATCCAACATGTTAAAAAAAAATTTAAAACAGACAATCTGTAATGGGAACATTGTTTTAACGAACCATGAAATTGATACAATGTACATTGTAGCCCGATCTCAGTAAGGATTTTTACTTAATAATTTTGAGGTTCTTAAACCATTCATGCCCCAAAGGAGAGTACATGTACAGTCTGTGTCAAATAAAATGATACAGTTGGAAAACATTTTTTTATAGTATGAAGATTAATAACAACCTAGTATTGTTTGGTATTTTCATAAAGCAGGAAAATCAGACTTTCTTCTGCATTTTTTTCATCACATTTGGTGCAGTATTTTTTGAGATATGACTAATTTTCTACAATCAAGAAAAATCCATTTTTCGCACGCCGTCCCATGCCTTTGTGTATGATTTCGCATAATGACCGTGAATTCGGCGCTCCAGAACAATAGACGTGCGTAATTTTGATTTGTTTCTTGTCGCACAAAACTTAGCATAACTTTTGTTTTACTCAAGCAAATTAAACAGGACAAAGCGCATCAGCAAGAAAAATCTATTGGCTTTAATTTGATACCACAAACACATGTTATATTAAAAGATTTCACACCTAAATAATTTTTTCCCCGACTGTACCATTTTTTTGACACAGACTGTATAGGGCACGTGACAAAAATGAGTATATATATTAAATAACGACATGCATAAGAAAAACAATTTTAAGTATAAATACAAGAGTAACGGAGAAGCAAATTTGATTTGAATAATACATGTAGACTATACAAAACAGACAATCCCATATGAGTAAAGGCTTTACAAATTGCCTTAACACATGCTCCATATGAATCATCAATCAATAAACTTATAATGCACAAAATGTATTACACAATCAAACAAAGGTTCATGCTTAGAATATTAAATACTATCAAAATGTAATGATTTAATGAAAAAAGATGACTTTATATGTTTTGTTCAGGTTATTCCTCATTACTTTTCAAAAGCTTCCAGAAGCATTTCTAAAAACAAGTCGGCGATGGTTAGTTTGAGTCACAATAAGAAAGCAGAAGTTTTACCTAAAATTATGTCAAATCAATTATTTAATAATGGGGCTAAAAAAATATGAGGAGAAAGAGAAATTATTCTAATTTTCAGGCTAATGATTTTTTTTGATTTTTTAAAATTTATTTATTTTTTTATTTATCTTCAAATTCACTCCTTACTCCTTGTCACCCCATTCTCCCTGAAATTATCTGTCTTTTCTTCTTCTCTTTCCTTCCCCTTCTTAGTGTATATGGATGTAACACAGCTATCTCTTCTATTTTTTTAATTATCATTTTTATGATTTATTGAATCATAAAAATATAAACAAGTTGTCAGAAAAAAAGCTAAGATCATGTAAAATAATGAATAAATAAAAAATGAATATTTTGACTTGCTAATTTAACTACAGGTAGATGTCCTCGACAAACAAGAGCTGTTACACACTCGGTGAAATGTCTCTGTGGTTTCATAAGGTAAATTATTAATTAAAAACAACAAGGTAAATAATTAATTAACAACAACAGATAGAAATCTGAATTCCTGGATACACTATACATGTAGATGTTCATGTATAATACCACAGAACAGAATACTAGCACACAGTATGAATTATCTTTAGTTTAAGGGAAAGCAGAAAATATAAAAATAATTTACTTTTCTAAATTATTCCCTGAACTTCTTCTTCCACATCCTTCTTCCCTCTTCTCAATTGTTTGTATCCTTCCTCAGGATTTATTTGACCTTTTCTGAGTGCATTTCATGATGTTCCAAGTTGAAATCCTTCATCTAAACCAACATTCATTATCCTCCTCCTCCCCTTACTCCTCCCCTCCTACATCATCATAATTCATTATTCCTTTTTTTTTTTTTTTTTTTGGGGGGGGGGGGGTCAATTTTCCCCCCTTCTAATTCTATTTTTCTCTTTGCATTCCAATATTCGCACCCAATTTCTCATCTTGATTTATTCCTGCTTTCTTTGTCCCTTTCCTCTTCTTTTTCTCCCTCTCGATTTTGCCATCATTCATTGAAAACCCATTGACTTTTGATGTAGGCATTACATTTTGCCTTCTTTTTAATGCAAAGATAAATAGACTTAAACTTTTCCTCTTCTACCTTATTTACAACCCCGTTATTCTTCTATTGCTTCTCCCCTTTTTCTTTCTTTAAATTATCTTTTTCTCATCAACTTGTTCTGCTTTTTCAAAAAAGTATTCTGATATCTCCATCACTTCTTCATTATGCCATCATTTTTTCATCTAATTTTTCTTCTTTTTATCCTTCCCTTTTCATATTATCCTCTTCTTCCTCCATCCAACTTTTCTTTCTTCTTTTCTTTTGGCCTTGCATGCACGTTAATTCATTTCACATTCTTCTTCTTGCTACTTATATTTCTTCTTTATTAATTCTTAGAAAAAGAATGTATCACTCGCATGCTCATCATTCTTTTTTTTTTTTTCCTTTTCAGTCTATACATTCTAACTTTCCCTCTCCCCCTCCTTCCCCTTCTCATCCTCCTCCTCCTCCTTATTCTTCTTCTCCTCACTTTTAACTTCTTCCTGCATTTAAAGGAGGAGTCCGGGCTGAAATGAAAAAGTTTTGTAAAATTAAGTAAAATTCATCAAGCACAACACAGAAAATTTCATCAAAATCGGATGAAAAATAACAAAGTTATGCATTTTTTAGGTCGTCATTTTTTTTTGTAAAACAGTTCTTGGCAATTGTCTCATTGTCTCATTTGAATATTTGAATATTCAAATGAGCAAACTGATGATGTCACAGTCCCCCTACTTCTTGTGTATTTTATTATATGAAATCCTATTTATCTCATTTTTTTAATATATTGCATATACAGAAAATCTATCCCTCATACTGAAATAAATAAAAGCACTTGTGATCTTGAACATTCCACAAGGATTAATCCGTATTTTTATGTCCTTGGGGCAGCAAATCTTGATAATTGGTATTTCATACAATGAAAAAACAAAGAAAGTAGGGGGACTGAGACATCATCAGTTTGCCAATTTGAAGAACTGTTTCCTAAAACAATCAAAACCTAAGAAAATTCATAACTTTGCTATTTCTTATCCGATTTTGATGAAATTTTCAGTGTTGTGCTTTTTCGATTTTACTTTATTTTTCTTATAAAGCAAACTCCAGCCCGGATGAGTCCTTTAACCTCAATCAAACTGACAACTTAATTTCACCTTTTCCTTCTTTTTATTCTATTCTTTCTATTTTTCTGAGCTTTTTCCTCCATTTGTTCTTCCTTAACTTCTTCTACATACATCTTTTTAAAAGTCTTTGTGTTATTTTCATATTTTCTTCAAGGCAACATCATTTTTTTGTGATTTTAGTCTTCTTCTCTATCCCCATCTGACTCTATTTCTACCTTTTCTCCATTTTCCCCTCCTACTTTTAGATCATCCTGACCCTTTCACTAGAGCATTACCTTTAACCCATTGAGGACTGAGCCAAAAGTCTATGGGAATTGTGTGTTACAGTCCAAGCAGCTCGTCCCCAACAGGTTAAATGCTCCTCCATTAGTCCAACTAAAGATTAATTCAAAGGATTCATTCATTAAGTTCTCCTACTCCTTCTTTCTCATATTATTTTCCCCATATCACACCCCTTTTTCTCATCAACTTACTCTACATGTAGGCTACATAGAATCTAATTTTAGCTTATGAATTCATTTTTATTACCTTTACATTGTACACGGTACCATCATTTTTTTAAAAACATATTTTTAATTTCTTGCCGTTTCCATCTCGATGTTGTTTTTTTTTCTTTAACTCTTACATCTTTTCTCCCATTTTTGCCCTCCTCGGAACCCCCTTGACCTTTTGACGAGTGCATTACCTTTAAATGTTCTTCCTTCAAACTCACATCAACATTCATGATCCAAAGATCCTTCCACGTCAGGATATCCTTTTGCAATAATAGAGTGAAGAGCAAACTGATGGTTCATACATGTAGGGCTATATTGCAGAGAAATATCAACAGCATTACCATTGATGTTCAAAACAGATACTGCATGATGCAATAAAGTATGAATATGATTTTGAAAATGTCCTTCATGTAACAAAATTTCTGGAAAATTATGTTTAATGCTTTGTTTCTTTAGCAGTGCATTATCCTTGATGGATAAAAGTACTCATAATATTCCTATATATTTTGCAGTTCTGAAAAGAATATGAAAATTAAAGATATGTCTATAGAATTTAAAATTGACCTACAATGTACACATTTACATGTACACATGTACATGTAGAAGCTGAATAATGCAGCTCATTGTTTAAGATTTTAAATAAAATTTCAAAAACTAAAAATGTCCCCCCCCCCCCCCCCCCCCCCAACAAAAAAAACAAAAAAAAATATTCAGCAAAATTACAGTGACAGTAAGCATGCTGTGCAGGAATGACAAAATTCAACATTTTCTAGCCGTTTTGTGTACAAATTCCTATAGGAAAATCTTGATCAACAAAATTCAGCATTTTCAAAAGGGCTACAAAATGGCGATTAAAAAAAAGATAAAAAGGAGACTTATCAGCAACAAAACGGCAAGTCTATTCATCCACACTATTCGGCCAAACTTCTACAAAAAGAGCGGGAAAAGAGAGGGAAAACAGCTAGAAAACGGAGAGTGGCTGAAGAGGTATTCTCACTGTGAGTGAGAATCCATGTGTAATAAGTACAAAACTGAGATTATTATCCAATATATATGCAGTCAGAAGAAACATTTATACAGTGGGTCTATAGTATAGCGTTCATTAAAAAAAAGCAATAATGAAAATGATAGATCCTTCCTCTTTACATAAAGGCCACTACAATAAGCAGGAATAATAAATTACTTTCTGTAATCCCAACCTAATTGTCCAACAAAATGTGATCTGGGCAACATATCATGCAGTTTATGGTACCCTGGGGTACCAACTAAAAATTCGCCATTTTGTTGAATTATTTATTTAATTTTTAGCGCTGTACCCTGGGTTACCAAACTGTCCAAAATTATAATTATTGAGTAGTTACTATAATAATTAAAATTTGTTCTATTATTGTCATTAGAAAGTATTAAAGAAGGAAAACAGGTTGTGATCATCGTCGCACTGATCACACCACCATGAAAATAATACTCCACATGAAAACACAGTATAACTGTACACTAATGGACAAGCGAGGGCGCTGCACAACAAGGTACACCGGTGTACAGCGTGGTGCATCATATCATGAACAGAATAGTTACACGTAAACACTTAAAAAGTTTATCAAATCTATCAGCCACATGGACGTCAATAAGACTAAGAAAATAATTAATACTTAATACGCCTAAGACACTATAATTATTGTACTTTCCATTTTTACAACTTCAATCTATTTTCAAACTTTTGCATAAGATCTTTTAAAAACGGACGAATTCTCAGGCAGGAATATTGAATAGAAACAAAGAAAAAAAAATCAACATTGTACAAGTCAATGTAGAGCTCTGCTAAATAGGTCGTTTTCAGAATGTAACAACAAATTTATGCAGAACTATAAACTGCCCCAGTACCTGTAACAAGTCAGAATGCAGATTTTTTTTGTTGTTAAATATACATGTACATAGGTTGGACACAATTTTGGTTTGTCCAACCTAATAATTAATGTTGTAAAATGATTCTAACTAAAACAAATTGTCATCAAGCCCGCACATAATCCCATGTACATTTGAAGGAAAAAGGAGCCTAGACCAAGAACACATACTTCTTACGACTATCTATTGTATTTGGAGGTACTAGAATTACATGGTGATTGCGCAATATAAAGTTGCCAATTGGTCTAAACCCACTTTGACTATCAAAGTCTGTTTGGGCTCATCACACATGGTCTAATTCCACCTTATCTACAACCAGTCAGTCTAAAAATAGTCTAATTGCCACCTCGCCTATTTACCACTTTGTCTGATTCCAATTTCGCTATGTCTATTTCGTCCAATGTCCACTTGGTCTAACACTACTTGGTCAATTCCAGTAACAATCTGGTAATAGACCAAATATTCATTTGGGAATTTAGATGAAAATGCTATTAGGCAATTTGGTTATTAGATGAATCGGCAATTAGACCAAGTGATTATTCGACCACGTGAGAATTAGACCAAGTAAGTATTAGACAAAATGGTAGTATTAGACAATTAGAGAATTTGACCATCTGCTATTTGACCCAGTGGATATAACATGCATGGCAATAAAGACGGCATTATTAAACATGAAAGACCACGTAGAAGTGACATTTCCTTAATAATCCGTGGGCATAAAGAGATGCACATTCAAAATTATGGAAGCATACATGTACGTATGTACAGTTATATAATCTCCATTTGTTACCATTCACCTAATTGTGCACATTGCAGAAATTCACACTTGCTAGGTTGGAAAAACCTCAAACAAATAATAACAAAGTCAGACTCAGATATTGGATCATCCTAACTAATTTTTCCCCTTCATATTTCTTTGCCAGTTATCATGGCGCACTTCCTGCCCATGTTATCTTTGTGGTTGGCTATGGCTGTCATTGGCACAGCACCACATATACATGTACTAATAGTTTTGTTAGTGGAATTATCACAAGTCTCAAATGTACTCTTGTACTACATGCTACCTTAACATTTTTTTCTTTCTTCAGTTTATATAATATATATATTAGCTTCACTACATGTCAACCCTACTACGGAACATGCATTGAGCATTATGTTTTTCTGTTCAAAAAGGCATAAGGGGGAAAAAATTGCTGATAAAGTACAAAGATCCAATATTGTTTTCTTTCATTGTGTATTCAAACCTTGGTGGATTTTCGTAAAGTATCCCCTTAGGGTCTATCCAAGTCCAAAATTTTTTTTTTTTTTTTTATTGTATATCTTTCATATTGATCCTGGGATCAACATGTACATGTACAATGCATAATCACTTGCCAAATGACCTGTAAATGTGATACAGTAAACCTATAAATAAAGAATATAGATAATTTATTTTGTTTCATGGAAAGTAAATAGGCCCTTACATATGATGGGATACAATTTCATGAACTTATTTTGGCTCCCTATTTATGCCCAACTTGAAATATAAAATAATGACTCAAACGAATAATAACATTTCATCATGATCATGTTAAGTAGGGCCCGCTAGTATAACAGTTGCTTAGAACTGAAGCGACTACCCTGGGTAAATAAAATGATGTTATCATTATTATTATTACTAAAGAAGTTGCTCAACTTCATGGACATTTAAAAGTTGAACTTGGAAGTCAGTAAATTTGATTCAATTGGATTTTGTAGAGGTCTACACTTATTTTGCTACAACTCATCAGGACAAACATATTGTTATATTGTGCATATCATTATTAAGAAGAATTTGTAGCTGACACACCCCACCCCTAGCTGGAGGCAGGCGCCTTATTTTCAAGTGAACATGGGTAACATTTCAACTGCAAAACATTATCAATATGGACAAGGATCTACTTAACTTCTTTGACAATACAGACTGAGACAGCCAGTTAATACCAAGTGCAACCTGCATGTGTGTTTGCAACTGTAGGAACTAGTCAAAATAAAAAATAAAAGAACATGTCCTTTGGTTTCGTTTTTCTACTCCCCTGCACACAGTCCATTCAGAATAGCGCAGCATTATTCCACCGTCGTAGTAAAACCCTACCACAATCGTTCATTGACTACACACAAAACGTACTGCTGGCGAGTATACAAACGTAAATCAACCTTGGAAAGCGAACTGAATTCTCTGCACAGGGAAAAATACGAACCAAAATCTGCGAATTAAACTGATATCATGCACCTTTGGTTAGTTCTTCTCCTATACTCACTCATTTCCAGTGTTGTCAAGACCGAATTTCCGCTCGTTTTGGGGCTTGATCTGAGGGCTTCATTTCTGTCAGACGTCGTTCGTCGAGTTTCCCAGACTTCACAGATGACATGCCCTGAGATTGACCTCTAGTAATCCCTGGAGTAATTTGCATATTCATCACACACGGCAGCGAGCAAGGACGTAGTACGGTAGCGCAGAAGATGAAATTGAAATGGAGCCCTTATAATACTTGCAACTTTCCATAGCCTGTCTTTATCAACTTACAATTTTAGAAGTAGAAATTTCTTTGAAGTATTGTTGTTTGCTGTCTGTATACCGGGTGACAAGCAAAATTACAAAATGCTTACAGCTCGGGAAAAATACAATGACTACATCGACAATACCTATCAAAATGAGAACGGTGTGTGTGTTGTATTATTTTCTCGCTGGTCAGTCTTTAGACAAAGTGACATATAATATATTCAATATTCCATTTTTCATCTAAAAAAGGTGTAATATATGGTCATAAAACATAAAACCAAGTTAAAACCTCAATCAAGAGCCCCGTGATTAGTGAGTATTAGCATATGAACATTTGTGAATAATATTGAGGTTCACTATTGGTTGCAGATTGGGGCGAAGCACCCGTAGGCCTACTTGTCTTTGGTTTGTTTGGTGCAATTGAAGATGCTAGTACTAGATGTTCCTATGTTACATCAAATCAGTTTTGAGAAACAGAAGTTTAAAAATTTTGAATATGTCCACAAATCATGTTTCATAACATATAGATGTCAAACTTTCAGATTGACATTGCATATCAATTCTAGTTGTAAACTTAAGAGGAAGAGGGCGCTATCACTCTACGCAAAGCGAACGCGGCCATAGACTTTTTGTATTTTGCACAGTTTGTTCACTTTGTTTTCTTGATTATGGCGAGCAACTACCTTTTCAAAGAAATGATCAACTTGAATAAGTACGCTAAGAGTCTGAATTTTCAAAAATAGGAATAAATTATTGCAAAGGGAAAAAAAAGTCCTGTCACTTGTGTCAATTCGAAATCCTAGTAAGAGCAAATTCCTGTACAATATGGCCAATTTTGCTATCAAAATAGCTCATACGCTGCATAATCATCTTCCTTGATTACGCATAATTATATTACAGCTTAATGATCAAGCAGTTTTTAAAAGCTTGAATTCTCAGTTTTCCAAATATGGTACTTTCATTTCGATTGGTTAAAAAAAAGTCCTGTCACTTTGAACATTATCACAAACAAATCTTTACTCGATGGGTCAATATTTCCGCATATCACATGCATATCGCATGTGGACGGCGTCTTCGCAAGATGTGACAAGATCACTATTTATATCAATAATCGTTAGGAACATCAATCTATGTGAAATAAAGATTCTGATTACAACTTTAGCAATGGTGTTATAGGCTGGCCATAATGTCTCTTTCCCCAATCTGGTCTGAAGCATCTACCTACGAAAACTATGATAAAAGTTCAATTATTTATTTCATATCCATGACTAATTTCCTCGAACGGATCGACTGATAATACCATTTTACCGACAGGGAAGTTTTTTTTTGTACGCTAAGTAATAATTGCATGCAGTTGTCAATCGGTCGCTTCCCGCCGTTAGCGCGGGTTTTGTTGACATTCTGCGCCGCTGAGCTGCATGTATTTCCACTAAACTCTGAATGTAATGTTGCGTTTCCCCTCCTCAAATAATGGACGCGTCTCTATGTTAAGATTTAATGTCATACGTTAGATTTACATTTCACGTGGAGTAGAATTGATATGTGTCATGTATAGGAAAGTTTTGATGCATAATCCAGGAATATGATACTTATTGATTTTCTATAATCAATAATCAATTAACTGCACATAGGAACTTTTAGCTCTATAACAGTGCACATAGGATCTTCTAGTACTGAAAAGTCAATATCATAATGAAAACAACTTTGTATTTAGATATTTATGGTAAAATGGTAGTTTTATTATCTTCACATGGATAGGCCTATTAACAGAAAAAATATCATCAGTGGACTGGCAGTTCATCATCACCATCTTGATCATGATGCATTTTTGGTCATCCTGTGCCTTATAGTCATATAAGCCATGATTTTGCTGATGATTTTTCAGATTTAAAAGGTCTACATTAAGTTTTTTTAAAAAGATGACACATATTTCATCACTGTGCTGGTCACTTTTGGCAAATTTTCAAAAGAATTATTTGGCTCCAAAATATCTTCTGCACCCTCCATGTTGTTCAAAAAGCATCTAATTTTGCTGTCTCTAGGCACTACACACTGCGTATGCATTTCTGTGTGCATTGAACAGATCATGTGACTTGCTATGCGTGTTTTGATTGGCTGGTCATGTCACATAGGTACTTCTAGTTCTAGATGACTGCACATAGGAACATCTAGTACTAAAAAGTTGCTTTGTGTGAAAACAGTGGGGTGCCAATTTGACCCTTTGTAATTAAAATATTGATTTTAAATACTTACAAGTTAAAGTACACATACTAACATGTTGAAAAATACAAACAACTCAATTTGGCCAAAATGTAATATACGAACATCTAGTACTAGCATCTTCAATTTTGCAACCTTAGGAATATGCTTTGCAGAAACCGGGGTTTAAACTTTGGTTGAATTTTCAATCATAAGTATTAGTCTTTCAGGAATACGCACAGCAACATTGTTGACACATCTGCCATAATATCCCATAATGGATAATGACAATAAAATTCAAAAGCATACAAACAAAATGCATTGAGAGAAAACGGAAAATTTCAATCAGCTTGGTTGTAATTTTTTTCTAGAATAAAATTTCTTATGACGACCTGATTCAAGAGAGTAATCGCGCAAGAACTAACATAAAGCTGACCTAAATATTTTTTAATAAAACTGGCCTAAATATTTAAAATGATTGAATGACAAGCACCTTCAAAACAAAGACAACAACAACAATAAAAACAGCAACAACAGTTTACTGAAGGCTGAACTGACCAATTACAGCAAGGGAGACAAATCATTGATCTTCGTTGTAGGTAAGGCAAGATACACTGGTGCTCTAAAAGTTTGCATAATAGATATCTTTGTTGTGTTTCCCACTCCAGAAACATAATTTTGCCCCGATTTGAATTCCCTTGAATGTGCTTGTCTCCGCTTTCACTTTATGGGATCCAGGCAATAATCTTAAACGCTCTCCCAAACCTTCAAGGAGATTTTTCTTGTTATAACGTTTGCCTGTCCCCGCCGCTAAAAACGCTGTTTAAAATATTTTAAACAACTAAAAGTATTGTTTAAACCGGTCACTCTAACAACTTTGTTTTAAATTTTAAACAACGTTGTTCAAATTTTAAACAGCCACTGTTGAGAATCGGGCTTCAAATTAAATTTCTAACGTCATTTTTTCTTTCTGACGTTAGTTTTTTTTTATTTTAACAACGTTGTTCAAAATTTAAACAACGTTGTTAGAGTGACCAGCTTAAACAACACTTTTAGTTATTTAAAATATTCTAAATCTTAAATTTTAAATTTTACAGTGCACAATGCCCGTTAAATTGAATCTATGTTTATGAAACCATAGGTCTATGGTCTAGGGGAAGGTTAATTTTTTATTATTTTTTTTTTTAATTTTTTTAATTTTTTTAAATTTATTTATTTATTTATTTATTTATTTATTTATTTTTATTATT
>CALNVZ010003435.1:8453329-8513557 GCA_940671915.1 Paracentrotus lividus | reverse complement strand
TCTCTCTCTCTCTCTCTCTCTCTCTGTTCTCTGTCTGTCTGTCTCTCTCTCTCTCTGTCTGTCTCTCTCTCTATCTCTCTCTCTCTGTCTCTCTCTCTCTCTGTCTCTCTCTCCCTCCCTGTCTGTCTCTGCCTCTGTCTGTCTGTCTGTCTGTCTCTCTCCATCCTCTCTGTAATATATGTCTTCTCTCTGATGTTTATTTTCGTTTCTCTGATATTCTTTTGAGCCCTGATATATTCTCTAAAGCTTCTCGAGGGTCATCCTTCAATCAAACGTCATATTACAAATATTTTGCGACTCTTCCTCTCGAACATTATCGTCTGTCACTTCGCCTTATATATAATGTTGACCTTTTTAACTGGATGAAAGAAATGGGTTTATTCATGACAGTATTCACTGACAGTATATCGTTTCAGGTGGGAGGGGTGACGGGCCAGGTTTAACTAGGGCCCTTGCTGATAAATTGGCTGGGAAAAGCCTACAAGCAAAATTTATTCTTCACCCGAAACTTTGTGAAGGAGTTAAGATCCTTTGAAAGATCTTTTATAAAATATACCTCAAGTGGTCAGGCAACAACATATCAATTCTAGTTGTAAACTTAAGGGAAAGAGGGCGCTATCACTCTACGCAAAGCGAACGCGGCCATAGACATTTTGTATTTTGCACAGTTTTTCACTTTGTTTTCTTGATTATGGCGAGCAACAAATTTTTCAAATAAATGTTCACTCTGATTAAGTAAGCTAAGATTCTGAATTTTTTAATATCAGGAATAACAAATTGGAAAGAAAAGAAAAAGTTCTGTCACTTGAGTCAATTCGAAAGCCAGGTCAGATCAAATTCCTGTACAATATGGCCAATTTTGCTCTCAAAATAGCTCATACGCTGCATAATCATCTTCCTGGATAACGCATAATTATATTATAGCTTACTGTTCAAGCAGTTTTTAAAAGCTTGAATTCTCAGCTTTCCAAAGATGGTACATTCATTTCGATTGGTTAAGAAAAAGTCCTGTCACTTTGAACATTATCACAATAGAATCTTTACTTGATGGGTCAATATTTCCGCATATCACATGCATATCGCATGTGGACGGCGTCTTCGTAAGAGGTGACAAGATCACTATTTATATCAATAATCGTTTGGAACATTGATCTATGTGAAATAAAGATTCTGATTACAACTTCAGCACAATCGTGTTATAGGCTTGCCAGAATGTCTTTTTCTCCAATCTGGTCTGAAGCATCTACCAACGAAAACTATGATAAAAGTTCAATTATTTCTTTCATGTCCATGAGTAATTTGCTCAAACAGATCGACGGACAAATACCATTTCACCGCAGGGAAGTTTTCTTAGGCGAGTTTTTGT
The DNA here is from genome assembly GCA_940671915.1 of Paracentrotus lividus. Lineage (NCBI taxonomy): Eukaryota > Metazoa > Echinodermata > Echinoidea > Camarodonta > Echinidae > Paracentrotus > Paracentrotus lividus. The sequence continues at coordinate 8,512,191 of CALNVZ010003435.1, read as the reverse complement.
ACGCTAAGTAATAATTGCATGCAGTTGTCAACTGTTCGCTTCCCGTCGTCAGCGCGGGTTTAGTTGACATTTATGTGGAGCCGTATAATTTTCTGCGCCGCTCAGCTGTATTTCCACTAAACTCATGAATGCATTGTTGCGTTTCCCCTCCCCAAATAATGGACGCGTCTTTATGTTAAGATTTAATGCCATACGTTAGATTTACATTTCACGTGGAGTAGAATTGATATGAATGATTGCGCGCATTTTTCTTAAACGTGGTCCCAAACTTGAGGAAAGGAAAAAGGGCCCCAAAAGCCTAGCGAACAAAGCCTCTTTTACTTAATTAAAAATATATGATACCTCAACCAGTCCAAGAGTTTAATTTTTAAATTATAACCAATAACTGCAAAACAGAAGATTGATCAATCATATATCACGTGGAAGTAGGAGCGTAGCAGGTAAATACCCGGTTTTCTTGTTCTTTTAAAGAGAGCAATTTAATTTCGAGCTACTATCGATTTCTCTCCCCTTCCCCATCTCACTCGTGTCTTGAGGATGCAGGATAACCAGGAGGAAAGAGCGCATCCTCATCATGAACTCCCGGTGAACCTGAACGTCGCTCTGGAAATTATCGAGACATGTTTGGCAATGTTAAGGGTCGTTATTCGCCGAGCGGGGTTATTGGGCGGTAAATTGGGAGAAGAGGGAGTGAGGGAGGAGGAGGAAAGAGGAGGAAAGATGGAGAGAGAGAGAGAGAGAGAGAGAGAGATTGCACACGTCATACAAATCAAATTGCTCTGTCACTCACATCCTGCTACAACATGCGTTTCAATGGGAGAGCATTTGAATTTCTAGCGCACATGTCATCCCTCTCAATGAGTTCGATCACAGCTGTAAGGAAAATCAATCTCACCTGTATATCAGGTATAGAATGAGTAATCATCTCGCTTTCCATACATTCATAGAGGGACCCGAAAATAAATCTTTATTCTCGCCGGGGATTCTTCAACAAATGTTCGGACATCACTTCAGTTGGATGTGACATAACTTGGCGATTTGAATAGCTTCTTCTTCTGATGGTAAGTTTTAATAAACATTTTCAAAATTACTGCGTCATTTTTTATGGGTGTTTTTCCGAGTTAAGTTACCGCCGCATGAAGTCAAGAAGATTTAAGCAGTCCCATGTATTCAGTTTTGTGTTGCTATAGACCTACAGTGGTGGTCTTCTTTGACTTTGTCACGTTTTAAGTTGTGACAAACATATTTAGAGACACCAGAGCTTGATTTTAAAACCAGTAACTATTATAGAAATTAGAAAACCTGATAAGTTGTGGTACTTGTTTCCATCAATTGATTCTTGTTCTCTGAAAATATCCTTGGAACGTCAGTAAAATTGATACAATGCCTAGGCCATTCTCACCCGACCTTCTCACCCTGAGCTCTCGGGGGAGAAACGGCTTGTTAAAGCCTCAGTGAGCAAGTGATCGTTTGAAATCTTAAAACTTGACAAAGGTTTACCATTCTTCATTTTTATGAGATACCACAGTCATTACATGATTATAAAATAATCTCAACAAATTTTTGATATGGTAGCAGAAATATTACAATTCAAATCAAACTTAGACCCTAGATTTAGAAAGTAAAAGTAGAGATCTAACTTAAGTTAGACCTCTAAAAGTTAGGCATGGATCTATACTATAGAAAAACTAACTAGAAAGGTCTATACACAGCCCCATTTACAGTGAAACAACCAGCGCTCCGCTAATTATACTGGTCAATATGATAAATCTATCTACTGTTAAAATGTAACTCCACCCCATCTATAATATTTCAGGACATGGCCCGTCATGAAGCTGAATTATATAAGAGCTTTTTGACTTACCAAAATGAATCTCTTTTCATACTGTTGGTGCCACCGCTGCCATTTTTCTATGACGTCATTTTACTGTGCGAAGACGTATTTAACTCTGTGGCGAAGACCTAATTGAACAGTGCATGCAAGGAGAAATGTACGTGGATGGACTCAATTTTCATGTACTTTTCTTAATTATTAGTTGATTACTTCATGTGAAACATTTGCAGATGTCACCAATTCGAGGAAAAAGCTTCAAAGATTTGAATGTTAGTATAAATTCAAATAAGGTATTTTTGACCACGAAATTTGTGGTCATATATTTTCAAACCTTCACCACACATGTCTCCTCACTCGTCAGTTCCTGTCGCTTTGCGACGAGGGCTGGTTAGTTTAAATAGAAAAACTTGCATTTTAATTTTATACACTTCTGCGTTTTAATTTTTTTTCCCCTGCTTCTTCACTGGTTTAGGGTCATTGTACTTTATTTAGTAATGAAAATATTGCATCATTCAGCATCTCTCTATTTTTTTTTTTTTTTAACAGTTGACTAGTCTAAAGGATATAGATCTAGGCCTAGATAACTATAGGATCTACACATTACAAAAATGGAAGTTTGTAGATTGTCAAAGCAGGTCTGATTTTTTTGTTGAAATTTTTAATTGAGTTACTTTATTCTTCCCCTTCATGAACAAAAATTTTCTCATAATTTATTTGGTATTAATGTTTGGGACTTGGTATTTCATTGGCAAAATTAGGCCCTCCGTACATTGATTTGTAAATCATTCTTACTAATTAAACTACAAAGTTCTTCTGAAACAATATTGTTCAATTGCCTCCTGGTTCAGAACTTAGAACTATCTTTGTAGACCCCCCTCCTATATTAATTAATTGAGCCCTTTGATTTTTTTTTTCCCGGCATGGGATACCGGAGTCATAAAGCTTGTGGCAACCTAAACTGTCATTTGGCAACCTAACAAACTCCATTGGTTGCAAGGCCGGCACCCAAAGAAAATGGTCAAGCAAAAGCCCTGCCGAAGAGAAAAGCATTCAAAATCTAGGCTAATTCTATGGTCATTTCCATGTCTGAACTTGTCTAGACTCTAACACTTTAGCTCATATTCTGCTATGAAGGTGGCAGGTGCCCTAAAAAAAAAAAAAATAAAGTTTTTTCTTTTTTTTGGTCTCCTTAGGTAGTTTCATGCGTGTACTTCATCATACAACTTGTTTTATATCAGTATTCCACCTCTTTTTTTAATAAGGCGGGTTTAAAATATATTTTCATCATATATTATATGTATTATAGCCATTTCTTTTTGTGCGATTACACAAAATGGATTTTTTTTTTTTTTCATGAAAAATCTAAAAACTTGAGTTCTAATCATTGGAATTGCATGAAATTTGGTAGAATTGTTTATCTTAAAGAGTACTACAAAATAATGATAGTTTTTTTTTGCATACTACCCCCACAGGTGGAGTTATGTCTAAAAGTCTGTTCTAAATTTTCCCCTATCTTGACTATTGTTAAATCCATAATTTTTACACTTCTAATCTGAGTATTCCTAAAAGCCATCATTAATTTGTTACAAAGGAGCCAGAGAATTAAATTAATCCATCAAAACATCACTTACACTCTATGTTGTGAAGTTTTTAGATTTGAAGGTTCATAAAATGAAAAATATTTTTTTCTTCAAAATTCCGACTTTGAATGACTATATTTTTCTTATGTCTAAAGATAATATGCCATAGAGCAGATTTTTGTGTAGCCCAACTCATAAGCTTTCCAAAAATGTATAGTTTGTTGGGGTACAGGTACTTAATAAGAAAACTATGCTTGATTATATACCGTTTTCGCACGGGAATAGGGCACCTGCCACCTGAAGACCAAGTTTGTATGTGTCGCAAGTTCGTGCAAAATTATTGTGCGATCCTCTTGTCCGATGTTGACTGATGCATCAGACAAAAGGACCGCACAAAAGCTTTGCATGAACTTGCAACACATACAAACTTAGTCTTTTATTTGATTTCTCTCTTCTAGGGTGAAATATGATTATGTTTTAAATCCATTTCATGATTAAAGAAGAGGTCTCGCTCTAACTTGTTAGTGATAATATAGGGAAATTTTTCTACGTATAGATATAGGTCAATTGTTTTTCCTTTGTGATATTTTTAAGATTAGATTTATTAAGACCTAGAGTCTAGGCTATTCTGTGACAAATATAACTCTCTACATACTTGTATTGCTTAAATTTAGAGTCAATATCTATTGAAAAAAAGTTAGGTCCTACATGACTTGTGTACATGAGTCATAAAGTTTTTATGAGAGACCAATTAGAAATGGATTTGAGAGATATAAACTTGGATTGTAAAATAATTTTTGAGCCACAGCTTTTTGAGGCTAGATCTAGTGATGTTTTGAGTGTTTGCAATGTGCAACAGGAAAAATGATTGATAATATTAATGATAATTGAATTGAATTGAATTGACTTTATTTTATTTACAACAACAACAACTTCATATAATGGTGAATACAGATACAGAATACATTGACATGGATACAATAATTACAATACAAAGTGTTGCAGATATAAAATTGGTAGATACAAAAGAGTATAGTTGTTAATAGGAACCAGAAGGTAGCACATGTGCTAGTCGAGCCTGGCCCCAGCTAATAGTTGCGATTTAAATGTATAAAGCGCCTAATATTCACAATTTCATCTCTAAGCACTTTACCTTATTATTACCCCAGTCATTGGATACTTGTAAGGCCCTCACACCTGACCAATCCTAAAGGGATCATTTTTATGCCTCCGCCCACCGAAGGTGGTGCCAGAGGCATTCGTTTGTTTTCGGGTTGTCCGTCCGTCCGTCCCGTTTGCTCGTTATTGCGATATCTCAAGAACCACTTAAGATATCAGCTTCAAACTTGGGGATAGTATGTATCACCATAGGAAGATAATCTGATTAGATTTTGGAGCATTTAGGTCAAAGGTCAAGGGTCACAGAGGTCTATTTATTTATTTATTTATTTACTCTGTTTTATTTATACAGGGTAGCCCCATCAGTGGTATAACATTGTTTTCCAGGGGGACCTGTGAACATATACAATACATACAAAATAAACATGAATCAACATAAAACATAAACAAGTAACAACAATTTAACATCAAAGAGGTCAAGTTCAGTTCTGTAAAAGTGGTATTGGATAAAGTAAGCTAATAAGTAATAGTGCTCAAATATGAAAAGAATGGTTTTAATTTCAGAGACCTTAACATGCAACTTCTTTAGTGAGAAAAGGAATACAAAATGCAATATTGTTGATTTATAAATTTTGTGATTTTTGAGATACAAAGATTCAATTCGATTTTTGTGTCAATCAACTAATTACCTGTATAAAATATATAAATTGTGATATCCCATGTATTGAGTTCGTTATCGCGATATCTTGAGAACCGGTTAAGATATGAGCTTTAAACTTGTAAGTAGTATGTGTCGCCATTAGAAGATGATCTGATTAGATTTTGGGTTCTGTAGGTCAAAGGTCAAGGGTAACAGAGGTCAAATTGTGAAATTCCATATTTAGATCGTTATAGCAATATCTCAAGAACCATTAAAGATATGAGCTTCAAACTTTAGGGGAGTATTTATCACCATATAAAGATGATCTGATTAGATTATGGAGAATGTAGGTCAAAGGTCAAGTGTCACAGAGGTCAAATTGTGAAATACCATGTATTAAGTTAGATATTGCCATATGAAGACAATTTTAGATTCTGTAGTATGTACATGTACATGTAGGTCAAAATAGCAGGGACTATGATCTAAGAATGTTTGGGGTCATAAGGTCAAAGATGACTTTGAAGAAAATGAATAGATGAGTGTGCTATATATTTCTGATATGGCAATGGCGGAGGCATATATATCGACCGCGCGCGGTCAAGGATTAATCTTGTTGAAACATGGCAGGCTTAATGCTGAACTTGTTCCATTCCTACCGGGTACCCATTTGGTTTGGGTTGCGAGAAGCATGTAGACAAAACACCAAAGCTTAAGGACGTAATTGCCACACCGGGGATTGAACCCACTGTCCTTGCATTCTCAGTCAAGTGATACGACCAATAGACTGTGACACTTGTATGTGCCACATGGTTTGTAGACTATTCTAGCTGAAAAAGTGATCAGGAGATCAGTAGGAATTTGGGTGGGGTCACGCTAGCAGCAAAGCGATGTCGGGACTATGGTGAGACTAATTGCGTGTGAAGACTAAACGTTATCCTTTGAGTTTTTCCACTGCATTGGGAGAAAATCAAGAGGGTCTTTTATTTTATTTTGTGATAGTGAAATCAAATTGATTGCAAACCTATTCTCTGATAAATATAACTACATAGAAATACTGATGGCTTTAATTTAGAGTCTTTATTTATTGCAATTAGTAGGAAGACCTTGGGGAAAAACCAATGGACCAAGATGCAAAACCTTCCACCCATAGGCCCACTTTCACTACGAGGTCAGAAAAGTATTGACATTGTACCTGTGAGTGGGTATAGGGTCACCCAATCATTGTATTTCGTTTATGATAAACCTCATATTCTTGTGCTGATCGTTCTTGCAAAAAGTTTGATTGCCCATTTGTGGAGGTTTTTTTGGTAAAAAAAATTCACACAGTGCCATAGTAACTGAAGACTTGTGTTCTGGAATAAATGACTAGAGTTGGTACAATTTCACTATCTTTCTCTTTATTGTGTAGGGCTATGATACTTGCCGCATCTTTTGATGAGTTTTACCATGATGGGTGTGACTTCCTCTGGTGTCCAGATCAAAGGTGAATTTTCCATCAGCTTTTGAGCCATTTTTATTATTCTTGATTAACGTTAGATTGAATTTAGTGAATCACATGAAAATTTGTAGTAAATTTAGCACCTTGGCCTATTAAATCCTGGCGTAAGGCTTTGCTGTTATGCTGGATGTAAGCAACTACGTCTAATACACTTTAAGAAACGAGCTCTGTAGGAGCTCACTTCCTACATTTATGATATCCTATCCTTATAAATATTCATATAATGACAGATATTATTCCTGAAGCAGCCTTACAAAACAAGATATAGGTTTATACCTCTATAGTGTTCTATAGTGTTCAGTACTATACAACTTCATTTGTATAAGATCAAGTGATGTGCGAGACTTGAAAGTTAAAAAAAAAAAAACAGAAAAGAAGCATGCTGTAAAAAAAAATCAATGGCTCAGTGCAGTTCAAAAGTTTCACACAGCAGAATGGTTGTGAAAAACGCTGGGGGTCATGATGACTTCCAGTCTTTTTAGGGTTAAGACTTTTAGAAGACAATTTTATGGAACATATTTTTTATCAATCACACAATCTTGTGTTAACCTATTAATTTCCAAAATGAGGGGGGGGGGGTCATATTTTCAAGTAATGTGTATTCATTAAGTACTGACGAAATAACCCCTCTTTAATGTGTCCTTTACAGAAAGTGGTGCTGGATGCTCTGTCTGTATCTATGAATCTGGACGTCTATCCTGTTTTTCCCTTATCATGATATATCTCGGCCATTTGAGACATGACCTTCAGACTAGATGATAGTAAGTACATGTATCACCATAGGACCAAAATGTAGACCTTGGCTTTGTCAAAGGTCAACCTAAAGGCCTATGTCTCAAATTCTATTTGTTAACCTCGTTATCTCGATAAATGTATCTCATGATGATCTGATTAGCGTAAATTTAATAAACTTTTTTTTAAATGTTTGAACTTTTTAAAAAATTAGCTATGTGCCAGGTCAACTTTAATATTTAATATACATTGAACTTGCCATAGCGATAAATCTATATTGAGAAATGGACTTCAGAATTCAGGATGTGTATTACAGTATTAGAAAAATGATGAGGTCAAATGATTAAGGTCACTGGGATTGGCATTGTAATGGTGGTATCTCACTTCACGGAGCCGTCTCCGCAACGGAAAAGAAAATATCGTCTCCGCGACAAGTAAAAAGTATTAGAGACGTCTCTGATACTTTTTTCCGTCGCTGAGACGCCTCTGAGGCATCTACGCAACAATTTTAAAAACTGTCTCAAAACCATTTCAAAACCATTTCAAAACCGTCTTAAAGTAGTCCCAAAATCTGTCTTAGACTAGTTTCCTCGATTCCTGGGACTCATGAAACATCACAGCGACTGAGGAGACGTCCCGGAGACATCACTGCAACAAGTTTAAAAACCATCTCAAAGCCGTTTTAAAACTGTCTCAATGTAGTCCCAAATCAGTCTCGAAGTAGTTTCTGCGAAGTGAGATAACACCATTAGGCAATGTACATGTAGGTTGGATTTTACGGGACATGTAAATGTTTTGGGAAGGATAGAATGTAGACGTTCACCAGTTTTCTGTTATGAGGCTTCCGCACACATTTATTTAGTCAATTATACTCAAGGTCACAGATCAATATTTCTGAGATTATTTGATAAAAGGGTGGAGGCATACAGTTTAATTTCAGATGCACATTTGCATTTCTCTTGTTTTCATATCATCAATTTCTGAGATTATTTGATAAAAGGGTGGAGGCATACAGTTTAATTTCAGATGCACATTTGCATTTATCTTGTTTTCATACCATTTTCACGAAAACACTAAATTCTCATTCATGATACAGCCCCATGAAAATAATTCTTAATCATTCACTTGAATTCCTTAATGATTAACTAATGTTTTAACTGATAGATTTCATTTCTATTTGTGTTGTTCACTTAGAATATTATAAATTGGCAATTTTTTTATCACAGTTTTTGCATATTTTTATCCACATTGTTTGTTTGCAATATCATTGTTTGTGCTGTTCTTTTTTTGTGTTCATATGTTTTTGTTTATTTTTTTGTGCATGTTTTCCTTTTCACATATCTTCAAACATGTACGTGTATTTGAATTCTTACTAACCTACATGTACCAATTGTCATAATTGTGTTGAGACAGACAAATATGTGTCACCCAGCTGATGAAAGCACTATTTGCTTTTCTGTGAAAAGAGTTGGCAAATTGGTTTGCTTGCATATTAGCCAAATATACTTCACAGAAGGTCCCGGGCACAGATTCGTCTCAAATAATCCAGTAAGGGACCGAAACTGGCACAGGGAATGGAAACTTAATGCTCAAAGGACTTGATTTTATTATATTTAATCAAGGAAAGGAAAAGAAAAAGAATGACTTCTAGTAATAACATACTGTAGCTGCCATTCATGAAAGTTGTAAATATCAACATTAAAACTGACAATGAAAAAAAGCAAGTGCTTGAGCATGTAAAAACTACTTTCCCTGCGCAGTCCTGGGGAAATTTGTTCCTCTGTTTTTTTAGCAATATTATTGTTTGTTCATCAATCGATCAATGTCATACAGGTCATGTCTGACCCTTTGTGACCCTGTTGATGATGCTTTTCCAAATAGCTCTGTCTTGTGCCAGGCGATGAGCAGCAACTAGGGAGAGGCCTGTTAATTGTTTTATGCCATCTGTCCATCTCAGTTTCTGTCTGCCTTGTCTCCGACTACCTTCAATGCAACTTTGCATAATTATTTTTTCAATGTTATCATCCTGTCGTCTGCATATATGACCAAAATATTGCAATTTGCTACGATCTATCTTATTAACCACCGTAGGTTTTTGCCCAATTTGGTTAAGTACGTATTCATTTGTCTTATGCTCCATCCAGGATATTCTCAGCATCCCCCGCCAACACCACATCTCAAACGCTTATATTTTCTTCCTATCAGCCATTCCTACCGACCATGTCTCACATCCATACAATGCAATTGGGAAAACAAGCGTTTGCATAATGTGTATTTTAGTTTCTTTCGATATCCCTCTGTCCTTCCATATATCGCTTAAGGTAATACAGGATGATCTCGCCATGGCTAGCCTTCTCTTGATTTCCTCCTTTGTTGCTTATATATGAGCCAAGGAAGTTAAAAGAGGCTTCTTCCACATTTTTTCCATCCACTGTCACCACCTTGTGACTTTGGTTTTCTTAACATTGAGACGAAGTCCTAACTCCTCGCTGCGTAACTTGACTCTGTCAATGAGATTCTGGAGTTCTTCTGCCGATCTCGCAATGAGTGTTGTATCATCAGCATATCTGAGATTGGTTATCTTTCTCCCACCAATAGATACACTACCTGCAGCTCCATCAAGTGCACATCTCATGATATATTCGGCGTATATGTTGAAAAAGTACGGTGAAAGAATACAGCCTTGACGAACGCCTTGTCCAATTTCAAACCATTCACTGTCACCACTTTCAGTTCTCACTGTGGCTTCTAGGCTGTCATATAGTGAACGAATTAATTCAGTTATATATGATTGGAGAAACCCATTTCTGTCATTATTCGCCATAGCTGCTTATGACGCACGCAATCGAAGGCTTTGGAGTAGTCAATGGAGCAAAGATATACCGGATATTGAAACTCCATGCTTTTTTCCATTAGATTCCTCATGTTGGCTATCTGATTTCTGGTTCCTCTGCCCCTCCTAAATCCCGCCTGTTCTGGTGGTAACTCTTTCTCGAGATGATCTCTTATTCTCTCGACTATCACATTAAGGGGAATTTTGCTTGCGTGTGAAATTAAAGAGATAGTTCGATTGTTAGCACATTCACGTGTATCTCCCTTCTTCAGCAGGGGTAAGAACACTGCCTTCTTCCAATCAGCTGGCCATTCCTTTCTAATCCAGATTTTGTTGCAGAGTCTATGAATGATTTCAACACCTTCTTCGTCACTCTCTTTCAGTAGTTCAGCCTGAATATTATCTACACCTGGAGATTTTCCATTTTTCAATTTCTTCATTGCATGAATGACTTAAGTTGATTAAGATATCAGGCTCATTGTCCACAATATTGTTGTCTTCAATGTTGGTTAAATCAGCTTCCTCAGCTTCGTCTTCTTGTGAAGTATATAACTTTTCACAATACTGTTTCCATCTTGATTTGATTTCAATGTCCTCCGTAAGAAAATTTCCATTCTCATCCTTCAGCACGTTCAGTCTTGGAACAGGTTTGGAAGTTAGATCTTTGATACCTTTGTACATATCTTTGGTGTTCCCTGTTCTTTCCACTGCCGCACATTTCATGTTCATGAACGATGTTTTATCCCTTCGTATTTGACGTTTAATTCGTCTGCTCAGCTCACTATACTCTCTGCATTGATCTTTGTTCTTCAAACCCTGTGACTTAACATTTCTTCGATGATCAGCCAATCTAAATACTTCGCCTGTTAGCCATGGTTTTTTTTCTTCTTCTGGCACCTTGGAAGCGTTCTATGAGCTGTTTTGGACACCACTTCCTTGATGCTTTGCCAAAGTTCTTCGGGAGTAGAGTAGTAGAGTCTTCAGAGTCCTTTTCTAGCAGACTTTGGAACTGGTTTTTAACTTCCACTCTGTATTGTTCATTGATCTTGGTTACATCAAATCTGACTGGTTTTTGCTGCCTCTTTATCCTTCTCAGTTTCATTTTCATGGTACAAACGAGAAGTTGATGATCAGATCCACCATCTGCACCCGGGAGGGTCTTCGCTGACATGAAACTGGATCTCCATCTGCGTTGAACTAATATGTAGTCAATTTGATTTCTCGTTCTTTGATCCGGTGAAGACCAAGTATAAAGTCGTCTTGGATGCTGTTTGAATTGTGTATTAATAATGGAAAACTGGTTTTCCTGGCAAAAATCCACAAGCATCTCACCTCTCTCATTTTGATCCCTAAGCCATAATTACCCATCACATGTTTATTAGTGCTCCTCGCTCCAACTTTAGCATTGAAATCACCAGTGACTATTCGAATGTCTCTCTTATGGATGCCATCTATGGTCTGCTGAAGTTGTTCATAGAACTGTTGGATTTCTTCATCACTTGATGCAGAGGTAGGTGCATACGCTTGGATTACTGTCATATTCATTGGATTGCCATGAATGCGAATAGTCATTATTCTATCGTTTATTGGGTTGTACCCTAGCACACATTGGCAACGTCTTGGTTGGCTATAAAGGCAACTCCACGTTCTATTTTAGTCTCTTGTACCAGAGTGATACACTACATGTTTATCGAGTGTCATGAGGTGCCCTTTTCCTGTCCAACTTATATCAGAAATCCTGCTAAGTGGACATCGTTCTATCTAGTTCATTAGTTAAAATGTCTAGTTTGCCCTGATTTAATGTTCGTACATTCCAGGTCGCATAACTTAATAGTTGATTCCAGAGGTTACGTCTGACATCACTCTCCGTGGGTTATCAGCCCACACCTCCTTGCGCCTTAGCGTGACAATATGCAATTGTACATACAATACATTGAAAAGTAATTTTTTTTGTTAAAGCCCACCAAAGGTTTGGGATTGAGAGTACATGTAAGAGGGATCCAAGTGTGGTCTGTCCATCTGAAATGCTAAATTAACTTTGCAATATACATACATGTCACCATGTATGTCTGATTTCATCCAAACTTTGAAATGCATTAACATGTTGAATATAATAGATGTGAGGAGTGTTTAAAATTTTGGGGTCTTCTTTGGTTTCCAGGGCAGTCATCAACCTTCTGCATACTGTCAACCAATTTAGCACTCATTCACGGCCAATACCATTCCAAGTTCGCTGGAGCATGTCTGGGCTGCTGGATGTTGGATGGTCAGTCTAGAGGGCACTGTTGCTTCAAAATCACCTCTCATGTGAATAATGGGAATAAATCTGGGCTGTGAGGTACCCTTTCATGCAGGTTAAGATGTTTCTGTTGCAATATTACTTTAATATGGGTTGCTGTGTACTTGGGTCATTGTTATGTGGACCGTAAATTGACGACCATTCAGACTTGAAACATAGGGAGTATCTGAGCCATTCTGAGGGCAAGATTATCCTGAGTCATAACATGCCTATGAAAAATTCATCTCTTCAACTCTATTGGCTGCCACACAACTCCAAATCATGAAACATCCTCCACTGTGCTTCACTTTTGGCTCCAAGCATGACTGACTGAAAGCTTCCTACAAGACACACTGGTCCCGTGCATCATATCCAATCACTTTGCACTAATTAGGTCTTAGGACAAAGAGCTAGAACTCAGCAGGCTTGTTCACATGTTGTTTTGCAAAAAGCATTACGCTTTTTTGTTTTAATACTGTTCCTTACATTTGGCTTCTTTCTTGCCAATTATTCCACTTATAGTCAGTAGCCATTTAGCCTGTTGCAGACACTCTTGAGGGCACCCAGTCATTCCTCAGCCTCTGTGCCTTGGATGCCATTTTCTTTGGTCGCTAATTGCAATATTTCATGCTTACTGTCTTTCTATCAATATCATCATGAAAACGGATGTCCACGAGACTACTTTTGCCTCTTAGTGGCTCCCATTTGCGTGAAGGCTGATTGGTCTTCAAGTTGTGTTCCAACATGACAGGGACCCCAAGCATGCAGGGAAGCATATGAAAGCATTATTTTGGCAGAAACTTGTTAAGAAGCTAGAAAAGGCACCTCAGATCCCAGATTTAATCCCCATTTAGCACATGAGATGTGATCTGAAGCACCCTCAAGACTCACCATCAACCCTCCAGCAGCTCCAGGAAACGCTCCAGCGAACTTGGAATGGTATTGGCCGTGAATGTGCTAAATTGGTCTACAGTATGCCAAGGAGGTTGATGACTGCACGGGAAGCCAAAGAAGTCCCCCAAAAGTTTAAAAAATCCCTTTAAAAACCCATCTTCTGAAGTGTACAAATAATTTTTGGGCCGTGATAATTGCAAATGGCGGTCTAGAACTTCCGAGACTGATGGAACATTTGAGATTTAGGTTTCAGGTGATGGTGACATTACCTACCATCTGATATAAATAGTAATTGAGATTTCAAACCAAAACCGATATGTTTAATTTCATTTTTTTCAAAGTGTACAAATAATTTTGGGGGACACTGTACATAAATAAGATTTCACTCATTCCAAACATGGTCACAAGTAGACGAAATTGAATGTTGAACGTCTACCGCTTGCATTTAAATGTATAGACGAAACTGAATTCTTTTCACCTGGTTTTCTAAATTGAGTGGTGTTATTTCAATTTATTTTATCAAAATTTATCGATTAAACAACATAAGTCAAATTGAATCAAATTATTTCCTAATTGAATATTGATGATTCTGATCGTCATTCAAATTTGTTCTAGATTAAATGCTGTAATACACCATTTGGGTGCTGTTTTTACAATTTTGGGCAGAAAAAGACTAATATTAATATTATAAAAAAAAAAATTTTCCCTTTCATTTTTCACAACTTAATGTTTTGTTGACCAGAAAAGCAACCAGATTTCTTCCAGAAATCTAGAATCATTTGTTCTCTATCAAATAATTCTTCATTTCTTTACTCACTATTTAATTCTTTTTTCTTTTTTTTTTAGTTCAGGCCTTCCGTAGGATGTGAGCTGTCCTGAGCAAGCTTGCCTTATGTATCTTTTCAAAGAACTCCTCAATTTTGAGATGAGCTGAGAAGCTTCTGTTTCTCCTTGTTACAGTTCCTAAGGCTCACATGACTATTGGTAAGTACCTTTGGCTTCACCTCCTAGATCCTTTCTACAGCTCTCCCATGCCAGGTTGTTACACTTCTGGTCATGCTTTCCTCTTCACATGTACTCCCAGCTCTGTTGTTTCCTGAAATTGCTATATCTGTGATGCAACTCTACTTTCATTTTTGTTCGTCTCGCCCACCGGAGATGAATGCGAAACATTGGGATCCAAATGGCGCCTGTCTGTTGTCTGGCCGTCCGTCACACCTGTAAGACTCTCTTATGATGCATAATTAATGTGTCCAATGGCAACCAAACTTGGGTAGTAGATATCCTAGGGGTACCATCATGTTGCCGTGCTGTCGGAGGTCACATGGTGAGGTCAAAGGTCAGTGGGGTATAAGTCTAGTAAGCAATTGATGGACCAAAGTTGCAAAGTAAGATAAATTTGTTAATATTCACTAAACCTTCATAACTCCCCATTCCACTAACCATCAGATCCTTTTCTGAAGGTGTATCTCAGGCGTTAACTGTCTAGTAATCAGGAGGTTTTGGATTTGAATCCCGATGAAATCTCATTTTCTTTGCTCTTTATTTTCATATTATTTCTGGTCAGTTTCACCTTTGTTCAAATTTGTACAGTTCTACAAGAATTAAGATAACACTTTGACTCGCCCTTGAAAAATTACAATTTTGGGGAATTTGCCCGTTACTCTTGTACAGGGGAGGAGTAGAAACATACATTTGGAGGCAACAGCTATTATTCTTAGGTGACATGTATTACTGGCATCCATATACAGTGCATTCCAAATAAAGTAAACCCAACTTTTAGAGCCTTTTATTAAAATTGTATTACTTAAGTGTCATTATTTTATTCATATCAAAGAGTAACCCTATTCTATTCATTGATACCAAAATCATACCTGTTACTGTCAAGGATGACTGACCACTTGTTATTTAGAAAAAAAATAGGTCAAAGGCAAATTGTTCCAAATTTAATCAGTCTAAGCAATCCTGGCTTTCTGCTCATTTATCTTTTATGAGCCTTCCTTAGTCCATTCATAAGGGACAATGGATTTCTTGGACTATTGAAATGCAAGTGCTTCTCTAGTGTGTTGGGGTGGTATCTCACTTTCGCAGAGATGCCACCGCGACGGATAAAAAGTATTACTTAGAGATGTCTGATACCTTATTCTGTCGCGGAGATGTCTTATTAACTTTTCAATGATATAAATATCAAGAACGATTAAAATGTACCTAAAAAAAAGCTATCAAGGCTCCAAAGTCGGGTTATGGAACTTCAATGTGATCAATAATGTGATCAAATAACAAATTAACGCATTTTACAGCATTTGACTTTTGACTTTTGTCCGTATTCAGATATTTTTGCATTGAAGCTGACACACTCTTTACATTAGGATATCAATTAAAAAGGGAATATATTTGCCTACATGGTATTAAAAACAACAGAATGACCAAAACGTACCACAAACTCATCATGTCACAAATTTTAGTTGTGGACTTTTTTTGAGGGGTTTGTACATTAGTGGTCAAAAGTTTGAGTACACCTGATGTCAGCTATGTTCAGATCATTTTTTATCAATTTATGTCCAGAATTTCAGTCCAATATTGTTGAAGTACAAAAAAACAATTATGCAAACAATATAATTGATGAATAATTGAATTACGCCTCTTTGGAATTCAGAAATTGGTTCAAAACATACAAAAAGTGCAAAAAATATGATATTGCTCTAATTTCATTTCAATTTCTTAAGAAATGGAATATCTCCTTCAATAACAATCCTATCAACGTGAAATTTTGCATAGACGTTGAGGCACATGTAAAATTTAGTGCTGCAACGTTTGAAAGTATTTTTTAATATGGGCTATTCCACGGTTACTCACGTTTACCATTTGGAGACACCTTGACTCATACTTGGAGCTGTAAACTCCATTATATTTGATAGGAAGTAAACATCTTTTTATCACAACAAAGTACACAGTCTCGACTATCCTTTGTATAAAAACAAAACTTGAGAAATTTTATTATGCTCCTGCAAATTCTTTAAAATGTGTCGGTTACTCACGTAACATGTATTGGACATGCATAAAATGAAAAGTCGACATCAGTGAAAAGTGTCCTCATACAAGGCTTTTATGGAAGTTGATTATATCCATTTCAAAGAAGTATATTAGGGAGACAAAATTTGTATATACCGGTAATTAAAAATAAAGAACACATGGTTTTCACTAGGGGTGCAGATGAAGTGGTTACTCACGTTACGGTTATCACGTTACATTTTGTCCATGTATGGTCAAAACATAAAAGTCACTAAAATTCAGTTAATGTGTTGTAAGGATGGCCTCTCTCTTTACCTCCCTGCACTTTGATGCACAGTGGATATACATGTAATCAACTTTAAACCGGTACACTGCTAAGGGCCAGAAAGTGGCCCATTTTCCAGTTTTCTTAATTGAGGACTTAATTAGGGCACCTAAACTATGATGAAATGATGAAACATATTTAATTTGAAGATATAAACAATATTAAATTTGAAATTGGATGCTTATGTGAGATTTTATAACAAAAATACGGCTAAAAATGGCAAAATGTGCAAAATACTGCTAAATTATGCACATTTCGGACTACGCGGAATTTTGAAATTTCATGGCTTTATGACCGCAAATATTTTAAAAACTAAATGAGAATAAAACAAAAGTTTCATTTTTACGGTTCCTATTATATCATTCTACAAGATGATAGATCATAAAATTGAGATAACTAAATATGTTTGAATATTGAAAATATTAATAATTCATATAATTTTTATGAAAATATGACTTTTTCGATGATAAATTTTCATCTTGAAACGTCCAAAAAAAACTCGTCAAAAACTATTTGAAAATCAAAATATCATACATATGAAATAATATGATTTATTAATCAATATATGACTATGAAAATCATATTTTTGCTGAATATTTCAAAATTATGGGCTCTAGAATTCCCCAAAAAAAACTTTTAAAAAACCCCAGCAGTTCACGGGTTAAGGGCATTCAATTGTATAGTTCGAACACTCTTTAAAGTTTGGTTTATCTAAACTTTGAGTCTATACTAATGCACTCTCGCATTGCGAATACTTCTATTCAATTTGTTGTGTGATTGTATGACCACTGAATATTTTGATGAAAAAAAGATCACATCCAAAGAGGTGTACCTCATTTTGCTTTTAATTAAACAAAAATAACTTCACAACTCACCATGAGACTTAAAACTTGACATCCCACAGAAAATGTTACCTAACTTCATAATTTTTACTGTGTTACTCACGTCTACATGATGGTTACTCACGTTACACGGTTACTCACGTTACAGTTTTTCTTTATCATATTTTATTAAAATGGGGTATTTTTTTATGATTTTGATAGTCATCACCGTGTCATCAAATATGTTTGAAGGAAGAATTTAAAGTCCCACCAATTAACTTGTGAAGAATTTTTCTCTCAGAAAACAAAGTCAGTTTTTTTGGTTACTCACGCTTACATCACCTGAGCGGTTTACAATAATATTTCTTTTGAATGAGTATCTTACAAATTTTCTTGAAGAAGCTGTAAGTCTTATAGTAATTTGACTCTTCTAAACTTCAGAAATATATAAAGTGGTATGATGTTGCAATAACAAAATGTAATAAGGATATTTCATTTTTTTCTATTTTTCTTGTATTTTGGTACAGAATGGAAGACACAACTTTCGACCATTTTTTTCAAGTATATGAAAATTAAACTTTTTAATTTTGTTCCCTGAAAACTATCATGTATGAGGACTAAAAGTATTTAAAAATTCAAAAAAATATTGAATTTGAATTTTTAAGCTCATGTCCACCAACCTATGGAATTGCCCATATGTATTTGCAAATTATTATGCACAACTAGGTGTTATTTTTCATATTTATTAATAATTTATGAAAAAAAAAACATTTTAAAATTTGCTGAATATAATAATCAACAACATTGTGATTAAAAATTAGAGTTTGAATTGAATTCTTGTGTATTCTTATGTTTTATAACTTTCTTTTGTTAATAAATATCTTTTTGCTTCTATTGTTGTTATCATTATAATGTATTTCTTAACATTTTGTAGACTTTCATGAAATGCAATCAAAATGTTCTATGTTGTTATATTTATGAATCTTGATATTTTTCAAGACAACCAAGATGAGACTTGATCCTCAGAATACACAATAAAAATGTTATATTCTCTTTGAAAAACAATAGGCTACTCTCCCCTTTCTTAACATCCTTCAATAGCTTATAAATAGACATTTGGGTCTTGAGTTTAAACAGAAAATGTTTACTTTCTCCTTTAATTCTTCGGATAGAAAAGAGAAAGAAAAAAGTAAGAAATTGAAGGAATAAAGGATTAAGAAGCAAAGGAAAAAGAAGAAGAAAAAAATGAAATAAACATTCATGTAATGAATATGAGCTTCGTAAATTTGAAAAATCAAAACAACAAGAAGATGAAAAATAATATAGATGTAAAATGATAGTAGTTAGTAATTACTTTCATCATAAAATATCATGAAAACGTAATAATATGGTACTGGCCAAAAGAAATTGGTAGCCTAATGTTGTCTAACAGGCTTATTAGTTTTTGGTATATGTATACAGTGCGTCCCAGATAAAGGAATACCCAACTTTGAGAGCCTCATATTAAAATTGTATAACTTATCTGTTTTTAATTTTAATTTCATAACAAAGAGTAACTCATATTCTATGTAATGATACCAAAATCATACGGATAATTTCATGGATGACTGAACGCTCGTGTGTTTAAAAACATTGGTCAAAAGTGATCTGTACCAAGTTGTCTGAGAAGCAGCCCTGGCTTTCTGATCATTCATTGTTTGTTTGAGGTCAGCCTTCCTGAGTCCATTCATTAGGCACAAAGGATTACTTGATCTATTGAAATGCAAGGGCTGCTTTTGCTCAAACTTTGGGACTGGGCACTTTTTACGGTTGTTTTTTAAAGCCCAACTGCTTAGTCATTCGTCACAACACAGGTATAAGTTTTGTATCATTGAAAAGAATATGAGTTGCTCTTTAATTTCAAGGTCACACAAGCTATAATATTCTAATATGAGGCTCTCAAAGTTGGGTATACTTTTTTCTGGGATGCACTGTATATAGGGGAGACCGGGGACAAATGTAACACGGGGCAATTGTAACAGGGGCTCCATTCCTAGCAGAAACACGCTATAAACTTAAAATTTGTACAGAGCATGCGTATATCATCGCTCCACATGCTGTATGAGTGTTACCAGATTTAACGGTTCGTGGAACTTTCTACAGCAGAAAAACCGTTTTTTGAGCAGGAAAGTAATATTTCACATTACCCATTGTTTTTCTTCTGGATAAATATGTAGATGAGCTACGGCTGTCATTTTTATATATTTAGAAATTATGTTCTTAGGCCATATTTTGCTAACGTTTCAACGATGAATACCTAAGCTAAGATAGAAAAAAATCTCTCCAAATATGGTCACCTCTGTCAGGGGCAATTGTAACAGGCTGTTACAATTGCCCCTAAAGGACCATTTCTGTTAAAGTAACTCCCCTAGGAACTCGCGCGGTATTAAGCAGCTTTCCGCTGCATCAACACCAAGCTAACCAATCAGGGGCCACGGAGCGTTTTTGAAAGTGGAGGGGCTGAGCGGCAAGGGGGTTGGGTGGGGGGGGGGGGTGCTGAACAGGCTAAAAATCACAAATGTATGGTCATATGTCCGTTTTTGTACACGTTTGCTGATGAAAGTGGGGGAGGGGGCTTAGAAGTGAGAATTGCATAACTTTGAACGTATCCGTCAATCATTTATTTTATTTACAAGGGAAAAAGGGCCTTATTTATTAGCTCAGATATGAGAATTAAATTACTTTGAACATATCTGTCCAATACGTTTTGTTGAAAAGGCAAAGAAATATTGATTTAGTCCGAAAAAGGGTGTCTTTAGTTTGTTTATCATTTGTTTCATTGTAATCAGAGCCTCAAGTTTTTATTTTTGTTTTTCAATAATTTATATCACTTTACTAGAAACGAAAAAGTAAACAAATATGAAGAGAGTGAACATTAGGTTCTTTTAATGCCAAAGTTGTAAATAGGAGTAGACTTGGAAATAAATAAAAACAGCAAAGAGTAGCCTCGTCGATAAGCTCAAGCATCAGAACTTCATAACTTTAAATGAATTATCGATTATGCTTTACAAAAACAAAAGGTAACCATATCTATAAGCTCAGACATGAGAATTAAATAACTTTGAACATATCTGTCCAATACGTTTTGTTAGAAAGGCAAAGAAATATTGATTTTGTCCGATAAAGTGCCTCTAGTTTGTTTATCATTTGTTTCATTGTAATAAGAGCCTCAAGTTTTTTTAATTCTTGTTGTTTTGATAATTTATATCACTTTACTAGAGAACTTCATAACTTCATATGTTTGAATGTATAGTCAATTATAGTGCTTTGTTTACAATTACAAAATGTAACCTTATCTATGTCAGTTCAAACATGAGAATTAGATATAAGATAACTGTGCACCTATAATTTGATTTGATTTTATTTTATTTTATTTGTCGAGTGTACATGGTAAAAACAAAAAAGAAACACTGACAGGATAGCCCATGAAATCCGAAAAGGCTTATTTTATAGGGTCCTATAAAATGAGAAAGAGATTACGGACCCCCCCCCCTGATTTGCTTTTTCTTAAAAAAAAAACCACACACATTAAAAGAGAGAAAGAAGAGAGAGGAAGGGAGGAAAATAGATAGGAAAGTAAAAAGGTAAAGATGGAGTGAAAGACCGAAAAAAAAAGAAGAAGAAGAAGAGAGAGAGAGAGAGAGGGAGAGATGGGAGCCCCCATAAAAGATTAAGATATATTTTCAATATGATACCTGAAAATATACGTCCAATGCGTTTTGTGAACAGGGCAAAGAAATATTGATTTTACAACGAAAAAAAAAGCTGTCATTTTTTACTTCTTATCA
Source organism: Paracentrotus lividus (assembly GCA_940671915.1). Classification (NCBI taxonomy): domain Eukaryota; kingdom Metazoa; phylum Echinodermata; class Echinoidea; order Camarodonta; family Echinidae; genus Paracentrotus; species Paracentrotus lividus. The sequence goes on along the minus strand of CALNVZ010003435.1, from coordinate 8,490,798 downwards.
GAAATGTATCACTTTATTTGGAAAAGAATGTGTTAGAGTCAAAAGGCGTAGGCCTAATATAAAGTGTTATACCACAGTATCTGTTGTCAGTTTAAAGATATATTGGGTAGGTACAAAGTAGATAAAGAACCAAAATATGAATTGATGAAGGTTCTTTAGTTCTACAGTTAAAAAGATCATAACTTTTGCCCCATATCATGAATATAACAAGTGGAAAACATATTGTAAATAAGTCAAGCATTGTCATGATTTATTATAATTAGCTTATGTGGTTAATGATTTTTAAATCTTGGATCTGTCAAGTGCATAGCTTTGATAATTTCATGTGTTACAATTGCCCCGTACGTCTGTTACAATTGCCCCTGGACACAGGGCAATTGTAACACTCGACCTCTTGTTTTGAAATGGTAATGGCTTCAAAATAACTTGTTGTACTTAGCCCAAACCTATTCATATGTCAAGCTAAGATATGCATATTTCATTTTATTTAATTTTAAGCAAGTATTTGGCTTGAATAAAGTTGATAGGTAAAATTTGGAAAAAACTGTTACAATTGTCCCGGGTCTCCCCTATATATTTATTCTCTTTTCATGTTTGTTGGTTTTTCTTCCTTTTTTTGGTATGGCTAAAAGAGAAAAGAAAAGAAAGAAAGAAGAGCAAAAAAGAAAGAAGAGAAAAAAGAAGAAAAAAAGATAAGGAAAAAAGAAAAGAAAAAAGAAAGAGTAAAATATAACCTATGCTCAAGGCATATATATATTAATTTACAAGAGGTGATTGATGTGAGCAATTTTTCTTTAATGTTGTAATGGAAATTATTTCTAAAAAAAAAAAAAAAAAAAAAAAAAAAAAAAAAAAAAAATTAAACAAATTTTGTGCAAAAATAGTCATTATGACTGATGCTAAATAAAACCAAATATACTACTACTACTACTTACTACTAACTAACTACTACTACTACTACTCTACTACTACTACTACTACTACTACTACTATACATGTATAGAACAATGCAAGTGAGAAATGCACAACACAGAAATATTTTTGTTAGTGTGCAATCTACATGTACTGATTACCTACCGAATACTGTTTCTTTGTAGTAACTCTTCAATAAGGACTAATTTAATCATATTCTGACTGTTGAGGGTCACAACCTTTTTACCAACTATAGAGGGCAAGTCCACGCTATTTGCAGATGTAACAAACGGGACATTCAGAGACAAAATAGGTTTTTGATAAATCTTAAATTGAAATCCCAATCCTTAGGTATATGTTTGAAGGTACTAAGAACTTCAACAAAATCATAAACAATAATTGAAATAACTCAATCATTTTTAATTTATGATAATTTATTCGTTCATAACACATGGGACCAGAAAGAAATGTGGTTTTTCAATTTGAATTTGTTCACATGATACTAGGAATTAAAGAGCAGATAAAAACTTGCATAGTCACATCTCTTAACCATGTTAATAAACTTTGTAATACATTTTTAATGTCAAATATAGCCTCACGTTTTCGGCAAGGTCAGTTTGATAAAATATGAATGTAACACATGGGACAGTAACACATGGGACAATTATTCCATGAAATATTTTCCATTAAATATTTGGTGTAGCCAAGGCATAGCAACATGTTTTGTAAAAAAATCCCGCTGATAAAACAAAGAACCATAATACAACACATTACAATAAAAGTAAATATTTTGTTTATTACTTGGGTGGGAGGCGAAGTAATAAAACTTCATTTTTACATCAGTTCAGTATCTTTTGTGAGACTACGTCTGAGACATGAATACTTAAGGAATAAAATATGGAAAGTTATGTGCTAGTTTGTGATAATTTCACCAGAGGAAGCCAAGATGATATTGAACAGAAAATGTGTACTCTTTGGTTGTATTCCCATACAAACCTTTAGAAATATTGGTTGAAAATAACATTTTTAATGCATTTGATCATTTTTTTCATGAATATTAATGAGCCTTGTGACGTCATATGACCTTGAAATGACTTGTACCTCATTTGCATTAAGTTTATTCATACACTTGTGTGTGATATATGATACTTTATATGATTACCTTTAAAACCTCGCTGACACACTTGACACAAAAATGGTCGAAAAGCTGAAAATCGCCACTCTGGGAACAAATAGCTTGGACTTGCCTATAACACCCATGACTGCTGCGCAACCGCTTCCAATCCTACATTTGGTCATTTTCAATCTAAATGAACATTTAGCTCATTTAGCTGAAATTTTAATGTGGCTCTGTGCCTTTGAAAATGCAAATTAGGATCTGAAATCAACACAAAGGCTTCTTACAATGCAACAATTATTTAAATTAAAAAGTTATGTGATTCAGTTTTCTAACGCGAATAATTGATAAAACAGTAATTTGCACATTTGTGACTATGGTGCTTTAATGCTCTTATTCTATTACGTCACTTTTGTCAGATTTTTTTTTTGCTTAAAGTAATTATCATGTACTACTCTAACATGGCATATATACACAAAGGAATTTGGATCTAGTTGTGTACAAGTTGATTTGTTGCATTTAAGGCACTAGTTGTGTCACTCACGTTTGGATGTCGTGTCACTCACGACACACAGAGGTGGACCATTTTACACAAAGAGGAATGATTGATAAGGACAATAAATGTCAGAGAGGTACACATACTTCATGAACATATACAAGCACTTTGGTACCTTAGAAATCTACCTGGGCACAAATCCAACGTAACCAATAATGGTCAGAAACCATGTCTTTTTTTTCTTTTTTTTGTGTGTCATCACGCACTGTTTTTCAATCATTAATTCCAGACAATTGTAAATTCAAATCCAACGGTAAACGACACATGCCACTCCTACAGTATGGTAGTAATGATCCATTCAAACCTACAAGTGCGAAGATATCGCCCTTCTATCAGTCCAAATGTTGTGTCACTCACGCTTGAAAATGACCATTCGTAATTTGATGACTTTTACCTTTCATGTATAGTGAAGGTATGTTTAATTGTTAATAACTGCACATTATGAGTAAGACTACTCAACATTGTATTATTTCTTGCCAGGCATCAATAGAACAAAACTGTATTTTTTCTGCATTTCTGGAACATAATAACTCCAAAAATGTAAAAATACATAAATAACAAAATTAGAAGTACAAAAGAAACTAAGCTGTAAAACATAAAAGACACACAAAATTCAATTTAAACTAGATTATTATCACAATGATATTTATACACAGCAGCTTTTTAAAGAGAAATGGGTTCATTATAATGTTTTTTTTTTAATATGATTATTAATAATAGTTGAAACACACCTAATTTGCATAAATTGCAATAATTCATAATAGACATTCAAACAAAATTTCAGATGCTGAAGCAATATATTTACATACTTGTGCCTCAATGTCCATGCAAATTTCGCACTTTGGATTGTCATTGAAAAATATTCCATTCCTTAAAAATTGAATAGTTAGTGCAATATCATGTGTTTTGTATTTTTGTATGGCCCGATCTGTTTGCCCAATATTCAATGATTTCCAAATAGGTAGTAATTCTATATCTCATCAAGTATATTGTTTGAAAGACATATTTTTGTACTATTTCACATATTTGGAGTGAAATGCTGGACACAAATTGATAATAAAATGATTGACGCTAGCTGACAGCAAGTGTACTCAAACTTTTGGAAGATTCATTAGTAGTTCAAATTTGTTTTGCAGTGATTTGTTATTATGGAGCAACAAATAAGTGTGTTTTAGGTGGATATATGAAAGAGCTTAATATTTTGTGGGTAAAGGTTGAGAACATTGATTGTTAATTGGACAAATGTAAGCCAAACGCCGTATATGGTAGGTGACAAATAGTTCATATACTAGATGTAGATGCTGATTTTTCACCGTAACAAGGTTAATGCTATAACAGGAGTCGACCATGTCACTACTACTGTGACAGCAACTGCATGTATTCATACTTCAACTAAATTCTAAAATTGATTACATGTATCTGCTATGTAATAGAGAACAAGATATATAAATATTTAACATAATTATCTGCTAAAGAAAATGACCAAAAAAAAATGTAACCGGTTTGTTCTGTAGGTAATTTTTGATTTGATTTTTGATTTGATTTGATTTTATTTCTGCGTTCAAATAATACAATATAAATACATATCTGTATAAACATCATTAATTACCATAGAATATGGAATACAGAAGTAAATTGTAAATATCAATAGCATAAAATATAAACAAAAGTGATAATTTCATTACAAAGAGTGATAATAAATAGAACGCAGGAGACCCCATCATGAGCGGTAAGGCTTGAATGGATGGCGGCCTCGTATAAAGAAATTCCGTGATCTCATAATGCTAAACCAGTGGGTGCAGTGCAAGTGCAAGTGCGGAATGCAGTAGACAGCAGTATAATGATATTTACCATGAGTATATGTAAACCTATATATGAGTATCAGATGAATAAGATTCTATGAAACTTCTTTTCAGTGTCGCTTTTAGGGAATGAATAGATGAACAGGATTGATATTGTCAGGAAACTATTCCATGTATCTGGACCGTGGTGTCGAATTGATTTATGGGTAATTAGCAATTGGGGTTTGTAAGATGGAAATTTTCCAGATATGCGAGTCGGATAAGAATGGACAGAGCTATTGAATGTAAACATGTTATCAAAGATGGTGGAAGTTGCCTATTGATGTATTTAAACATTATTGTAGCTACCTGAACTGTATTCAAATCGAAGATTTTTAGAGTTTTTAATTTATAAAATAGGGATCGGTGTGAGCCAAGTAATGGGATCCTGTACAAATACGGATAGCTTCTTCTGTAGTTTAAAGATAGAAGTTATTTTCGTAGAACCACAATTGCCCAAACAGAGTTGCAAATATGTAAAATAGGGGAGAATTAAGGTGTTATATAATAAAAACAAAGTTTTTGTAGGGAAGAAAAATTTTAGCTTGGAAATAATCCCGTACTTCTGGAAATGCCGCATTGTTACACGGTGGAGGTACTCCTTCCAATTTAGACATTCATCAATAATTACTCCTAAAAATTGATTGAGTTTTCTGTTCTAATGGTGTATTGTCAATTTGTATACGAATCGGTGTATCCAGATTTTGAGGATGCTGTTTAAAGTACATAAAATGGGTTTTTTTGGTATGAGAGAAAGTTGATTGGCTTTAAACCAATTTGATACATTATTCATTTCTTGATTTAAAATAGAAGTCAGTGATATGAGGTTTTTATGGGAAAAGAATATATTTGTCATCAGCAAATAAGACAAAAGACAGAAGTGGGGAAGAATTATAATGTCATTGACATAGAGAAGAAATAATAGTGGCCCTAAAATTGACCCCTGGGGGACGCCACATTGTACTAGAGAGAGTATCAGATGCACAACCATTGAAGGAAACATATTGTTTGCGATTTTTTTAAATAATCTTTAAACCATAAGAGAAGGTACACCTCGAATCCCATAATGATTGAGTTTGGAAATTAAAATATCGTGATTCAGCGTATCAAAGGCTTTACTGAGATCCAAAAAATACCAATAACATGCTCTTTATTAGCAAGGGCATTTGTAATTTTGTCGTATATTTGAATTAATGCTAAGTCAGTGGAATAGTTTTTTCTGAAGCCGAATTGGTTTGCATTTAGTATTCATGTTTATTGACAAATTTGTAAAGTCTGATATAAACTTTTTTTCGAGGATTTTAGATAGAGTTGGAAGAAGAGATATAGGACGATAATTGGTAATTTCATGAGGATTGTCTTTTTTTTAAAATAGGATTGATTTTCCGCTAACTTGAATAAATCTGGGTAAACACCTTTTGATAAGGATTTATTGAATATATAAGTCAAAGGATTAGCTAGTGGATGGATTTATTCTTTTAAGACAGACATACTTATTCGATCATGGCCAAAAGATTTTGAATTATTTAGAGAACGGGTAATATTTATAATTTCGGTCGGGTCTGTTGGATTCAAGAAAAGAGAATCTCGATTGCGTTCGGAAAGAAAGTCGGAAAAAATGTGCGTGGGATTATTAATTTTGTTGGCGAGTTCGGGTCCGATATTCGTAAAAAACGAGTTAAAGTGGTTGGCACAAATAGAAGTGTCGGGTATTTTCAGTACCATTTAAAGTAAGAAGTTTCAGTAGGTGGGGGATCCGTTCTTTTTTCCTAATAACTTCTTTTGATAATTTTCCAAGTTGCAGTTATATTCGAATTGGTTTCCTTTATTTTAGTGGCATAATGCATTTTACGGGATATTCGGATCAATTTAGTTAATTTATTTCGGTATGTTTTATATGTGTTTAAAGAAGTTTCGGTCGGGTTTCATAAATGTAATTTAAAAAGGCGATTATGCGTCCGAATTGATTTTAAAAGACCTTTCGTTATCCAAGGATTCTTAGGTTTATTTCGTTTGTTTTTCGCTCTTCAATAGGAATGTTCTTTTCATAATAGTGTTGTAACTTGGTATTAAAATGAATATATGCAGCATTAACATCTTCTTCATTAAAACGTCAAGCCCATTCCTCTAAAAATAAATCTTGCTTCAATAATTCTATATTACGTTTAGATTCTTTGCGATATGAATTCTGATTAGAAATTTTGGGATACGATAATTTGAAGTCACAGATTGAGAATATAGGTAGATGATCGGAAACCTCAGAGCACAAAATCCCTCCGATGACTTTTTCGTTATGCACATTCGAGAAAATATTGTCAATTTGAGTTGAAGAACGTGTATTAGTTCTGGTGGGTTTGTTATCATAGAAAGGAAGCCAAATGAGTACATCAATTTCAAAAAGTTGGTTGAGTTTGTATAAATTTGATATCACTCTTTAGCAAATCATTCCAAAAAGTAGAATTTAATGAAATCGGTTTTATTAGGTAAAGAAAACAATACTGGGTCAAAATGTATGAAATCATTTTAATGTTTTATTTATTTTTTTTTTAATTATTATTATTATTTTATTTATTATATTTATTTATTTTTATTTTTATTTTATTTTTTATTATATTATTATTATTATTATTATTATTTTTTTTTTTTTGGGGGGGGACTTGTATTGAAATAGTATGTGATATGATAACCACCACAATGCTTTTGTTCAAAATCTAGCAAGGTTTGCTGTATAGATGTATGTTCTCATCTATTATTTGATACTTCCATATTCTATGATCATCATTAAGTATATAAATTGCCATGAAATCAACCTTTTCTCTCTCTTTCTTTGTAGATGGCATGAAGACATTACATGACTGAGATGTTTTGGACTAGAGAAGACACACTAAGAGTGAGCCCAGGATTTGTGTCAGGAAGGGCTGTTTACCCTGATGTAGTTGCCAAGCCACTGCAACATCACGATGTAACAATAAAAATAGAAAAGTTGCTCTTCTTTCTCTAAGGAAGTCTTGATGCTCTCTGTGTCCTTCAATTTCTTCAAATCTTCAGCTAAGAATTTTCAGCAGAATGCCTTGATGGTGTAGAAGATTAAAGTGTAATTTATGGGTATCAGCAAAAGTATTTACAACAATTATGGTAAAACCTATGGACCATTATCAACATTAAGCTAATAAACTTTGAACCAGTTTGTCTGAAATATCAGTAAAATCCATACTTTAGATGAGATGGCAGAGATATTTATTTATTTATTTATTTATTTCGTTTTATTTACCCAGGGTAACCCTTCAGTAAATTAAATACTGTTATACTTGGGGGCCCTGCATATCAAGTTAGTAATATTAATAATGAATTTCTTCTGTCATACTGTGATATATTTTTTGCCTTTAGTAAATAAGGTCACTGGTATGCGAAAATGTTTCTGTGAAAATGCTAAGATGGAAAGACAAGCCAAAGAAAGAGAATTTATGAAATACTATATAATTAATGAGTACGGGAATGAAAATGAAAACAAATACAGTTTCAATATTGAAGAATAAATGTATTCACTAGTTAAACATCTTCTAAAATCCATGATAAATTCTTTAGGCCTCTTAAACAAAATAGATCTGTATCTTTCATTTGAATGACAAGTTAAAAAGGTTGATGTAGTAGGCATAACATTACATAAATTATGCCTATTCAAACATGTTAAACGTTTTTTCATACCGCCACATAAATATTAAGTCTGTGTTATTATTACTTTTTATGTTCATTATACTTTACCATTAGGGTGTGTTTTGTTTTCACTGATGGTTTTTGTCAAACTTTCTGGTGATCAGTATATATATATATATATATGCTGCAAACAACTTTATTGACAGATTATATGAAAACACCATGTTAAAGCATCTCATACCCTATGGGTACTCAGTCCAATTTATAGCTTAATTACCACGATTGTAAAATTTTTTTTTCGAAATAACCCCTGAAATACTTCTTGCAAGTCCAGAACCTTTCTTCAGGTGTTCTGTTGAGTTTGTCTCAGAAGTTCTCTGTAAAACCTCCAGGCCAACTCAGGTTGCCAGGTCTTTGAGCTATCACGTGTGTCTGCCGCTCCACAATCACATTTCTTGTGAGATTCTTGTAAGGACTTTGATTTTCATCTCGGAACATTGATATTGATGTTGCTGAAATACAATAATTGCACTATCCAGACTTGTGAAATTGTTTGAAAAACCTCAATGGGCATGGCAAGAAGTTCAAGATGTCTTCTTGAATGGCTAAAAAGCCTCCTTTGAGGCCCTAAACTACCCACAATGTATGGAAACCATTGACCAGCCAGAGATGAAGGTATCACAAATCGAATAATGCAAAGAGGAGATCTGTATAGAAACTGCCTCATAAAGACCCAATTTTTGCAGTCAGACCCAACTGGGGCTTTTGGGCAGTTCCTGAGCTCAGTTAAACAAAGATTATATCTTTTGATCCATGATTTTATAAGTTAATTAAAGTAAGGTAGAATTGAGGAAAAGATGGACTTTTTCAATCTGATGAAATAAAGTCTTCAACTTAAAGAACATTGTCCTGATTATAGCACATGGCATCCCGTAACAATTATGGATTTTCTTCTTTGCTGGTAGCCTAGAAATCTCTTTAGAGTAAGAGGCATCCTGATAAAGACGATTGTATTAAGATACTGGATGAAAACGTGCAGAAGAATTCTTATGAAGGTTAACTTGGACAGCATTGGACATACCAAAACGACAATGTTCCAACGCATATGGCCAATTTAGTCAAGAAGTGGATCAAGGACAAAATAATGAACGATCTGGAATGGAAAATTTGAAGACCTGACAAGAATTCCACTGGAAATTGTCTTGGAAGTGAAGACTCACATGATGGCTCATAGACATGCAACCTGACTCAGCCTGGAGGTATTCCAGAGGACTCACGAAACAAACCCCACAGAAGACCTTGAGAATGCTTTGGACATTTGCAAGAAATATTTCAGTTGATTATTTGAAGAAAAATTCAAGTGTGGTTATTAAGCAGTAAATTTGACTGAGTACCATAGGTATGAGTACTTGTGAAATGGTGTTTTCCTTAAATCTGTCAATAAAATACCCCTGGAATACCAGATTTGTCAAATTTTGAATTTTCTTAATTGTTCAGTTTGTAGCATACTAATCACCAGACAAAACACATCCAGTTAGCAGCATGACTCAAAAACTTGAAAAAATAAAGGGGTATGAATACTTGTGCGCACAACTGTATTTTTATCAATAATATGACAGTTGAATGAAAGAGCATGGAACATCAATAACTTTGTTCATGCAAGTTTTGTCATGGTAGCACAATAAATATTTAAAGTCTTTTGCAGACAATTTTGAGGGAATTGAATATCTTGTAAATTTCATACCAAACTGTATTGGCACAATCATTGAGTGATAGATGATTAGATGAATTACTTGAGTCAGCGTTGCTTGGGGACTTAGTTAAACAGTAAAATTTACTTTGATCTGTATAGAACAAAGATCACACAAAAACATGCTATTTATGTACAAAATTCCTTCTCTTACATAAACTTTGGATAGCTGTCCAAAAGTTTTTTGACACTAATATGTGTTAACAATACACTCTATTTCCAAATCATGGATCCTGTCAAACCAAAATTATGTCATTGTTAACTTCAAGAGTTAGTATTTGGAGGAATGTTTCATAAAATTCTATCAAATAAAACTTTTATGTTGAAATTTTAATAAATTATTAAATTAATGAGTTTTCACTTTTCGGCCAATCAGGGTAATAACTTGTTGTTACACTGCATCAGAAATACACCAGAAAGTAGATGATATTAACATTGTGCCCTCTTCACCATTATAGAGTATATACCACTACTGGCCATAATTAATTAGCCACCTCATGAATATAAAATGACAAGCCTTTCTGTGTAATTTGAAAGGGGGAAGCTGGTCCATTTTCATTCCTGAGAGCAGATGAAGACCAGTTGCAGTCATCTCACCAAAGGGGGGGGGGGGAAGAAAAATAGCCCCCTAAGATCTCATTTTGTCTGTTTCATATTTTCCCCATGACTGTTTACATGTTTCCTTTATACTTTTCCCAAAGAAGTAATGCCCATAAGGTGCCAATACAAGGTCATAGCAAGATAGTGGGGCCCCAAAGAGCTTTTTACTACGGAAGTCGTGATTATTCAGCAAAATAAAATAAATAACTGTGACATACGGGTGGAAGAAAATTGCATGAAAATGTCTTTGCAATGAATGGAAAAGTGCTATACAGTGTGTCCCACAAAAAAATGCTAATGGTACTTTGCATGGGTATAATATTAGAATTATAACATTATATTGTTTGTATTTTTACACCCGTAAATTACAATTCATGTACTAAAACTGGATGAAATTTTATGTGATATGATCCAATCATCACAAAGATATGAACATTTTTTCATCACACATCAGGAAACCTCTCCATCCAAGTTTTCTAAGTAGTACCGGGCGTATCGAATAAAAGGAAACCGAAGTTCGATCATTAACAATTAGAAAATTATTTCAGTAGTGATTATGAAATTTATATCACTGAAAAGTGCAACTCATTACAATTCTAATGATACCTCTCTCAGCTCACCAATATCACGCAAAGCTCAACCCCATTCTAAAAAAATTTTGCAAAATTATTATTGGTTCACTTTCATGCTCCTTGAGATGGGTTGTTCAAATGTGTCTAAAAGGACACCCAACTTTGATCATCAATAATTTTTTTTTAAATACAGTAGTGATTATGAAGTTTATATGACTGGAAAATGCAACTCATTATAATTTTAATGGTACCTCTGTAAGCTCAGAATGTCATGTTTCAATGAACCCCATTGTTCTGAAAATTGTCTCGTAAAATTGTGATTGGTTCCTTTTCATGCTCCTTGAGATGAGTTGTTTGAATGTGCCTGAACATGATTAGCAATTCAAAGTAAAGCGTTCCAATGATGTTCAATAATTGTTTTGATAAATGGGTTGGAAACGCCTACTTATTTATTTCATCAAGCTTAACATCCAGGTAATTTCTTCATGTCACAGCTCACAACAGCCCAGAGAACATTAAGTTCACCGTGGATAATGTTAGAAACATGACAGTGCATCATTCACAATTTTGCAAGATATTTTCAGAATAATGGGGCTCAGTGATGTGTGACATTGGTGAGCTGAAAGAGGTATCATTAAAATGGTAATAAGTTGCACTTTTCAGAGATATAAAACTTCATAATTACTACTGTAGTATCTTTGAAATTATTGATGATCAAACTTGGGTGTCCTTTTATTCGATATAAGTACTAGTTAATACAAAACTTGGATGGAGAGGCTTTGTGATGTGTAATGGAAAAAAAAATGCTCATATCTTTTTTATTATTGGACCATATCACATAAAATTTCATCCACTTGTAGAAAATGAGTTCGCGGGTGTAAAGATGTAAACTGTAATTTTAATATTGGGCAAGTCCACGCTATTTGTTCCCAAGGTGGTGATTTTTCGACTTTTTGACCATTTTTGTGTCAAGTGTGTCAGTGGGTTTGTAAAAGTATATATAATGTGTCATTTATCGCCCTAAAGGGTATGAAATGAACTTGATGCAAATGAGGTAAAAAAAAGTCATTTCAAGGTCATATGAAGTCACAAGGCTCATTAATATTCATGGAAAATAATAAAATGCACTAAAATGCTATTTTCAACCATTTAGAAAAGGGGTTTGTCATAGGAGTACAACCAAAAAGTATGTATTTTCTTGGCTAACTCTGGTGAAAATATCACGAACCTAGCATATAGCTTTCCATATTTTTAGACTTAAAATATTCAGGTCTCAGAAATATTCTCACAAAGGTTACTGAGCTGATGTAAAATCATGCATTTTTATTACTCACACTCCCACCTATAGAAATGAAACAAAATAAGTGTTTTTTTTTTTTACATTTGTGTTTTGTATTATGTTTCTTTCGTTTTACCAAAGAAATTTTTAACAAAAGATGTTGCTTCGCCTTGGCTACACCAATTGTTTAATGAAAATATTACTGGGAATAATAGTGTTACTTGTCCCGTGTGTTACCTAACATAATTATGTTTTTAAAACTTGACCTTGCCGGAAAACTCGAAGTTGTCTTGACGTTAAAATATGTCCTTACAATGTTTATTACATGTTTAAGAGGATAAGACTATGCCAGTTTAGATCTACTTTTTAAATTCAGAGTTATATGTGAAGAAAGCCAAAATTTGAAAACACCATTTTTTTCTGGTCCCGTTTGTTACCGACGAATAAATGATCATAGATTAATTATGAATTGAGTTATTTCAACTATTTAAAAAAATGTTTTTGTTGAAGATGCTTAGTACCTTCAAGGACATACCTAAGGATTGAGATTTCATTTAAGATTTTTCAAACAAGCCCTATTTTTGGCTCTGAATGTCCTGTTTGTTACCGCACAAAATATAGCTTGGACTTGCCCTATTATACCCATCCAAAGAGCCATTAGCATTTTTTGTGGCACACACTGTATAAATTCCAAATGTATGTATGTCATTTACGTAAAGAGCGAAATACTCCTTGGAAACGTCACAAATAAATTTATCTTCTCGGGGCTCCATTGTCGTGCTCTTCCCTTGTCTTAACACATCATGTCTTTTATTTCTTTGGGAAAAGGAAAACAGAAGGCTATTAACAGTTTGGGGGAAATGTGAAACAACCCAATAACTTATTTCCAATTATAATCCCAACGTCAACAAATTATTTCAGGGTGGTTTTTCTTTTGTCTACACTTTTAATAAAAATGATCGGGTCTGGTCTTCATCTGCTCTTAATAATGCAAGGTACAAACGTCAAACTTCCCTTTGCTGATGATACAAAAATGATCGACAAGACTTTATAATATTATGAATGAAGTATGACATTATAAAGATATGTTTCTTTTTTAATTATTGTTATTTAGGAGGTGGCTAATTAATTATGGCCAGTAGTGTTATGAAAATATTAAACAGGGTATATTATAATACATAGAGTACATCCCTTATCTCATAAAGTAAGATGCAGTACACAATTTATTATGTATATTGCTCTTGCTTTATTCATTTATGCGTATGTTACAGTTTTGAATTGGGGGAGGGGGGGTCTTGACGATCTTAGATCCCCCTCAACCTTCCGTTTGATTTAAAATCAACACAATTTAATTCCCACCGGCCCACCATAATGATGATGATGATGATAATGATAATAATACAATAAATAAGATTTTCCCCCATGTTCTCATTTTGAAGTCCCTTATTATTGACCTTTTATTATGCGTCCAACCCACGCAATGAAATGCATTTTGAGGAATAGGGTAGCACATGTAATTGATGAGGAATACATCAATTGTGAGGTGAATGCTCAAAATTAATTTTTATTCGGGTTCAAACTTTGTTATAAGGGCTAAATCAAAAGTGGTTTATTAGAACAAATATGGGTTTATGAATGTCTTCTGATGTTTGTTTTGCTTTGTTTTGTTTTGGTTTTTTGTTGTAAAATTTTAGTAATAAAACTTTAGATTTCATGCCCATTACATTTTAATCAACATTTTCCCCGAGACAATAGTCCTAATCATGCTACCATAACCGCATAACTAGCCTCGAGACCCTAAACGTCTTCACTATTGGTATAGGACTAGGGGTCAACATAAATTGGCTCCAAGGGGAGGATTAGGCATAAAGGGGGTGGTCAAACATTTTGCATTTAAGTTGACCCCGGAAATGGTGGAGAAAAGTCTAAGATCATTAGGACCAGGTTGTGTTCAAATTGGGACAGCCGCATTGACAAAATAAAAGCTAGAGCAAAATGATGTCGGAGCAAAAGTAAATATTCCACCTCTACATTGCGTCCCTGGGAAAGTAAACCGAACTTTGAAAGCCTCATATTAACATTTTATAGCTTATGTGACCTTGAAATTTATTTCATAATAAAGAGTAACTTATATTCTATTCAATTATACCAAACTTATACCTGTGTTGTGACAAATGACTAGCAGTTGGGCTTTAAAATACAAATTTAAAAACTGCCCTGTCCCAAGTTTGGGCAAAAGCAGCCCTAAGTCCAAGTAATGCTTTGTTTCTAATTAATAGACTCAGGAACGCTGACGTCAAACCAACAATCATTGATCAGAAAGCCAGGGCTGCTTCTAAGTAAACTTGGGGACGACCCAATCCGGGGCTTACTATAGCTCAGATGGTAGAGCGCCTGACTAGTAACCAGGAGGTCTCTGGTTCGAATCCCGATGGTACCCCATTTTCTTTGCTCATTTCTTCACATTATATATTTCTGGTCAGTTTCCTTCATTATTCAAAATTTATATTAAAAAAGTTACATCACTTCACCGTGATCCCTTACATTTACTCCAAGTTGATTTCTATCCTTCGGGTTTATGCCAGGTTTCAATAGCTTCTGACCACTCGAGCAGTGAAGAGATAACGGGTATTAGGGACGACCCCATCCTGGGCTTACTATAGCTCAGATGGTAGAGCGCCTGACTAGTAACCAGGAGGTCTCTGGTTCGAATCACGATGGTACCCCATTTTCTTTGCTCATTTTTTCACATTATAATGAAAAAATGAGCAAAGAAAATGGGGTACAATCGGGATTCGAACCAGAGCCCTCCTGGTTACTAGTCATATTTCTGGTCAGTTTCCTTCATTATTCAAAATCTAAGTAAACTTGGTACAATTTGTTTTTTTTTACTAAAGTTTTTAAAAACTCGAGTGCTCAGTCATCCATGACAGTAGGCTACATGGATTACTTTGGTATCACTGGATAGAATATGAGTTACTCTTTCTTATGATATAAAATTAATGGCACATAAGTTTTACAATTTCAATATGAGGCTCTCAAAATTAGGTTTACTTTAATCTGGGACGCACTGTACAGTGTGTTCCTAAAAAAAGGTAACTGAATTTCAAAGGTCAGTCATTTCAAAAGTACATGGTTTATTCTTGTGATTGGTGTACTAAAATATTAAGTAACTCATCATCTTTAATCTGAGGCAATTGGTTACGTCCAAATTATTACGGGTCAGAGAGTTAGGGTCCTTTGAAGGTGAAAGGTACAAAACCCACTGTTTTCCAATTTTTCGGTTTGTAGGGTACGAAACCAATCTATTGTAAGATTTTGGTTTCTTTTTTCCTTTTCGCATCAAGTTTCAATGAAATGCAATCTCATTTGCCAAAGTACCTATCTCCAACGACTGGCAATAAGATGGGCTCACAATAATAAGTCTCGGATACTTCATCGTTACGTCTCCCGAGTCTTCAGGGCGTCGCGGGAAAAGCGAAAATACTTTTAAAAAATAATTTCAAACCAGTTTTGATTTATTTTAATCGCCAGAAATATCCGACAACGTCTCTACGGCGTCGTGGATACATAGGGGACATCGCGACAACCCCGCAAAGACGTCACAGAGACTTGCTCACATCTGAAAGAAGTCTACTAAAAAAAAATTAAGCATGTTTGACATTTGTTTGGTCTTCTTGCGACTTTCTGGAGACTCAGGAGATGTCGCGGCGACCTCACCCCTACTCCAGAGACTACTAATCGAGAACGCATCTCATTGCCAGTGAGAAAACCGCTTTAGCAAAGGAGATAACATTGCATTAAAACTTGATGAAAAGGACCCAATGACACCAACTACTTTTCAAAAGATTTGTTTGGTACCCTACAAACCAAAAAACTTGGAAAAAGTGGATTTTGTACCATTTACATTCAAATTACCCTAACTCTGTGACCGATAATAATTTGGACGTTAGCAATATCTCAAATTAAAGCTGATGAGCTACATAATATTTCAGTAAACAAATCACCAAGAAAGTACTTTTGAAATGACTGACCATTGAACTTTGGTTACCTTTTTTCAGGAACACACTGTATAACGAAGAGCGCAATTTATAATGTTTTTCCTATGAGGCCCAAGGTGCTAACATTATATAATGATTTACATGTGCATTATGATGCCATAGTGAAGATGGTATAGAAATGAATGAATAAACGACTACATGTTACAAAATAAGATGTGTTTTTAGTGCCTTTTTGAAAGTTTAAATTAATGGAGACTGCCTAATAGAAAGTGGTAAATTACTACTGACAGTGCTCTGAGGTCGATACAATAAACGCTGTAGGAGATGATCACCGACTGATGCTGATCTCAATGATTTAGGGAGTATAAAAGATACATCAGAGACCAATGTAAATACAAAATACTTGAAGCTTAACGCTACTGGAATAGTTTACATAACTATTTATATATTATATTTATACAGTAGCAAGAAAAATAATAATGATGATGATGATTATAATCATAATAATGAAAATGATAGTCAACTGCCCATCTTTGACATTTTGCTAGATCCTGAACAATGACATTATGTACCTCATATAAACCTCTCACAAAAAGTTCCTCGAATCGACTTTAATCCATAATAACTTTACAAGTACGCTTTAGTTGTTTCTGATATTTATACCATTGGAAAGATAATTTATCCCATTTTTCATTATATCATATTTGTAATGATTGTGCCATACTTCAATGCACAAAAATAATATCAGAATATGGTAAGTAAAAGTAAAATGTCAAATGTAACAAAATGCATTGATCAAATTGAAGTTCCGCAATTCGATTTCAACCCCTGATATCTTTTGGGGTATGTTCTATGTTTTATTTAATTTTATACCATTGTCAAGTTCATTAATTCATCTTTTCGATGATACCCTGATTGTAACAAGAACAGAACACCTGCATGTTAGGACAAGACAGAAGTCAAATGCTGCGAATTGAATGCCCAATTTGAGCAATAACATTGCATTTCGTAACTTCTCACTTTTTACTTTGCAAATTTCCTTGTCAAAAAAATCATGGGGGAGCGAGCTTTTGCTCATGCTGGTCTAGCCCTGTGGAATAAACTTCCGCAGGAGCTTAATGAAAATAAAATGAAAATGAAAATGAAAATGCTCCAAATGTTATTGTCCGGAAAGGATATTTATTTTGCCCCTTTTCTCGTAGGCCCGGCAGCCGCTGAGCAGCGCCAGAAGGACATTGCTCTATCCCCCTCTTGTTGAACGCCAAACAGGGAAGCAGCAACTACCATTTTTTAACGTCTTTTGGTATGACGCAGCCGGGGCTCGAACCCATGACCTCCCGATTATGAGGCGGACGCTCTATCCACTGAGCCAACACATCGGTGTAGACTCATCTACACTAGACACGTTCAAGACAGATCTTAAGTCTTATTTGTTCACTTTTGTTTATTCTTGAAGACAGACATTCATCCTTGACATTCATGATTGTGTACTATTCTTTGTAATACTTTGTAAAAGCGCCTTGAGCATTTTATTTAAATGAAGAAAATGGTGCTATAAAAATCTTATATTATTATTATTATTATTATTATCATCATCATCATCATCATCATCATCATCATCATCATCATCATCATCATCATCATCATTATTATTATTATTATAATCATGAATTATATGCATTCAAACATGATGTTACCATTTCAATTACGGTAGCATTAAAAAGAAAAATAAATGAACTTTATGCTATAAAAGTTGATAGTAATTTAAACCCACATTAAAATGTATTGAAGGTTCAAATTTGTGTTAGAGACATTTAAACTGAACAATATCTTTCGCTTTACATTGCATTCAGGTGGAATTCAGGGGTTCTGTGGACCTAGGCATGACATCACCATGACAAATTAGGTATTAATAAAAAAGAGGAATTGACAAGGGAATAAAATTCAATAAAAATTAGAAAATGCCCAAAAAGTTATCAGGGCCTAACTTCGACTTGCAAAACTTCAATATGACCAATAATAAATTTGACAAAATTTGACTTTTTACTTTTCTCCATATTCTGATATTCCGTGCTTTGAAACATGACACAATATGATATCAATAAAAAGGGGAATAAATTATCTTTCCAATGGCATGAATATCGGGAAAAACTAAAGTGTACCTGAAAAATTGTCATGGACCAACGACGATTTGCGGAACTTTTTGTGCGGGTTTAGATCATAAATTTGTTGTGTCTATAGTATTATACATGATTATTGGTAATATCAATCGTGAAGTATCGGATATAAAATACAGACAACATGTTAAGGTAGCTGAAGATTGGATGCTTTTCATACACTGTAGTCTTCACAATGTGTCTGACCTCCTTTCCGAGTAGCACTGTTCTAACAGCCATAAACATAATTCTCACTTCTCTGTCGAACCTTGTTCTTCTACCGTGAAAAGGTCTTTCCTCTATAATCTTCTCTAATTTCTTGCATCTAGGCTACTCTAACTACTCTATCTACGGCTATTGGCAGATTAGAAGCTACCTTAGCTCCCCTTGATCTGTATTGGGGAACAATAATATAAAATAAACTATTAGAAACGCGACTTCAAACAAAATGTAACAGGTGTGACATACGCATCATAATATACTGGGAAAACCCAACTTTGATCAACGATAATTTCAAAAATGTTTCAATGGGGATTATGAAGTTTATCTCACTGTAAAGTGCAACTCACTACCATTCTAATGATACCTCTCTCACCTCACCCATATCATGCTTCGCTGAACCCCATTGTTATGAAAAAAGTCTTGTAAAATTGTGCGTGGTTCACTTTCATGCACCTCCAGATGGTATGTGTGAATGTGCCTGGAAAAAAACCCTACTTTGATCGTCAATAATTTCAAAAATATTTCAGTGGTGATTAAGATGTTTATATCACTGTAAAGTACAACTCATAACCATTCTAATGATACCTCTCTCAGCTCACCAACATCATGCATCACTGAACCCCATTGTTTTGAAAATTGTCTCGCAAAATTGTGATAGGTTCTCTTTCATGCTCCTTGAGATGAGTTGCTTTAAAGGTTCGTAAAAAATCTAAGTAGAGCATTCCGGTGACTTTACATAAATGGGTTGGAAATGTCTACTTATTTAATCCGTTAACCAACCAGGTAATTTCATCATGTTACTGCTCACGACAACCCAGAGAACATTCAGTTCTCCGTGGATAATGTAAGAAAGCATGACAGTGCATCAATCACAAGTTTGCAAGATATTTTCAGAACAATGGGGTTCAGTGATGCGTGACATTGGTGAGCTGAAAGAGATATCAATAAAATAATAATGAGTTGCACTTTCCTGTGATATAAACGTCATAATCACCACTGTCATGTTTTTTTAAATGATTAATGATGAAAGTTGGATTCCCTTTTTAGGCACATTACAACAACCCATCTCAAAGAGCGTGAAAGTGAACCACTCACAATTTTGCAAGTCATTTTCAAAACAATGGGGTTCAGTGATGCATGACGTTGGTGAGCTGAGCAAGGTATCATTAAAATGGTAATGAGTTGCACTTTCCAGTGATATAAATTTTATAATCACCATGGTAATATTTTTGAAATTATTGATGATCAAACTTGGGTTTCCTTTTTTCTGGGTCACCCAGTAGAGTTGGCTCAATGGCTTAGCTATACACTTTCTATTATTTCTAGAAAAAGAAAAGTACATTGACTTTCCTGCAACATAATAGGAGTATATGAGGATATGTACCCTCACTTGTCACCAAGTAATTGGCGCAACCGAAATTGGTGCAATTTTTTATTTTTATTTCACAAGTCCTTTATCATGTTCATGTGTTTTTATATTTCATTCATGATCAGAGTATATTTGACCGTTTTGGTATATTTTTAAAGATGATACTTGTCCCTCTTCATTTCTGGGATCAGTATAAATGACTATACCCGGTCAATTCTGAAACAAAGGAGGGGGAGGGGACACAGGAACAATTAAACCAGCACCCAGAGAGGATAAATTAATTTCATTGAAAAATATAGTCTTGCATTGCAAAGACGGTTTATATAAGTTTACTCTACCAAATAATCAAATTACAGCTGATTTCTTATAGTAAATTTATTGTTTTCCCCATTTTGCTGGATAATCACGACCTCTGGTTAGAGCTTTGTTCCTTTGGTGCTTCCTTTGTTTCCGAAATGACAAAAAATTACGCTTTTTCAAAAACTTCAAATCTATACACGCATTAATGCCGACACCAACCTTGCTGACCTGACCCATTATGTTGAAGAACAATGGAATGCCATCCCCCAGCAAAGATTTTGTAGTTTTTGAAAAAGCATCATTTTGTGTTCATGTTATGCTTTATTCAGCCGTTAAGTCATGGATTTCGCTCATTTTCAAGAATCTGCTTCCTAAGGGTGCTATCTCATTTCGCGGAAACAAAATTGAGACAGATTTGCCAACATGGCATTGTACTAGCTTTTTCTGCGACGAAATCTTTTGTGCGACGTATAAAAGGTTACGTGGCACAAAAGACGGATTAGCCAGCATGCCATTGTACTAAATCTGTCTCCTGTAGCACACATAAATCTGTCGCGGAGACAGAGGAAACAGATATAATGCAATGCCATGCTGGCAAAACTTTCTCAATTTTGTTTCCACGAAGTGAGATAGCACCCTCAGAAGCAGAGTCTTGAAAATGAGCGAAATCCATGACTTAACGGCTGAATAAGCATAACATGAACACAAAATGACGCTTTTTCAAAAACTACAAAATCTTTGCTGGGGGATGGCATTCCATTGTTCTTCAACATAATGGGTCAGGTCAGCAAGGTTGGTGTCGGCATTAATGCGTGTATAGATTTGTAGTTTTTGAAAAAGCATAATTTTTTGTTAATGTTGTTCTCATTCAGCCATTAAGTCACAAATGTCGCTAAATTTCGAGAAACCGCTTCCTAACAATCCTAGCTATATCCCCTGTGTGGTTTCAACTTGAATAATATGTTATATTGAAAGATTTTATGGGGTTCTTTAGGGGGGAACTTACTTTTCATTAGGTTTTTATATACCATTTAAATCGATCATGGGATGCCAATCACGGTTGAATAGGGAAAAGGTGCATCCAATGAATAAAACTGAAGACAAACGTATCACCTTATATCAGTTTGGATTGGATGCAAGATCACGAATATTGGCAAGATGGATGACCCAGAGAGAACAGGATTACTTTAACAAGGACAACGCAGTAACATATCCTCAGCGACCTATGGAATAATGTAAGGCAGAACATATCGCATAGGCCTATATACGAGGCGAGGAAGTTACCAATTATCAGCAAATTATAAAAATTTAATTTTTGTATGGAATGACATGACATTTGTTGTACTCTATTTTGAAACCGTGTACCTTTCACACCATGAGATGAACAAATCTAATCAAATTAATAATTGAAATTCGAGAGATAAATAAATTTTACATAACAAAATAACAATATATCACAGCAAATACATGATTCAATATTTGACTGGCAAGCAGTGTTGACTTTTCATTACAAGAACACTTCAATTTATGTGAGGCACTTGACTTATTGATGGGCAGTTAAAGCTATATTAATTGTATCTCACGTTGTCATGGCAACAGATAAAGTAGTAAAAGGATGTTCTCTATCTAAGAGGGGAAATATTATGCTACTAATTTGTAGAGAGTTTGAAATATTTAGGCCTATATAGACTGATTTTTGAAATGTGCTCATTCTTACATAAAGATATACCTAATTTATAGCAAAATACCAGTTTATTTATTTTCGTTGCAACATGGCAACATTATTTTAAACATTGACTTTAAACAAAAATAAATTTAAAATTATGTTCATCGTATATTAAAGATTATCTTAAAAGTACATGCTTCACCCCGACATTTCCCAAATCAGTGGTATTTCTTTAAAAGAAAAAAAAACTCGCTCGTTACCATGGCAATGACCATTGGGGTTGTAAAACCTTGAAGTAGAATACACGGAGCTCAGGGTTTCGTTAAAATAAAAAGGGTTCCTTAAAATTACGGGTTGCATTGTGTTTGTCCGTTTCGTAATGAAATATTACATTATTATGTTAGGATACTATATGTTACCATGGCAACGGTCGAGGAAACCATTGAGAAGAACAGTAACAGTGTATATTCATGCACGATTCTAAACTAGGGAAATCATGGACTGATATTTGACAAGAATCAAATTTTATTAGACCCTTATATGAAATTTCATGATATTATGTAACTTTAAAGAAATTCAAGCGTTACCATGCCAACGGCAGCACTTCAGTGGTCAACCCATCACTATGGATAACCTGGATTTAAATTGTTATTAAATTAGTGCATGTAAATTAAAATATTATAACTAATTACATTAAGCTTTAAGTGAATAAATGAAATTTCTGCCTAATGTAATTGAAGTGTAATGGAAATTATACGTTACCATGGTAACGGTCAAGGATGTCTCCAACAAAAAAAGTTCAGTTCATCACCCAAAATAATTAAGAAAAACTCATGAAATCGTACTAGGCTATAAAGAAGTTTTTACGTAACTCATTCGATAGCGATATTCATTTCATCCAGTAAGAGACTGCTAGTCTCGTAAAAGAGACACATTTATGATATTACTACTTATTTTGAGATTTAAAAAAAAGATATTCACCTTTTAGTTTTAATTATATATATATATAAATATGTTTTCATATTGTTTATTTGACTTCCATTACATTATAAATGAATGTATAGACTATGTTTACTCTAGATGCATTATAAGGGCAAACCTCGAACTCTATAAGGGTCTGTGTATATAGCCTATTATGATTGGACACTAGAGGGCGCACAATTTTTTGCTAAAATAAGTCATTATATATTACCATTTTTCTAGTTTAAAAATGATAATATATTTGTTAAGTGTTGTGACTTTTAAATTAGGGGCATGACTGATCCATGGGAAATCATTTGCCTCGTCACTAAAGTTATAATATTCTAATTATAAGACTTCAAAGTAAGGGTCCAAATTTTATTATAATACATGAGTCAATGGCAGAGTGATAAATTTGACCTAGCTTTTACTAAAAATTCCTCAAATTTTAGGAATTTCTGGGATAGTCACCCCCCAAAAGTACCAATTATTATCACAATGACTGTAACAAACAATGTTTTAACAAATTATTTAAGAATTTATGAACTTTTGAAATATTGAAAAATCGGCAAATCTCTTTCCCCGCCATTATAGAGATACCATCCAAAAAAAAATGTTTAAAAAAAAAATATTAAAGATACCAACAAAATAATATTTGGATTTGCAACACAGATATATTTTCCAGTGGCTAAAAGCTATTAAACACTATTTGAATGCTTTAAATACTAAATATGGCCTAAATCTCAATAAAGGACAAAAAGAAAAAAATCGTAAGTATCTATCTATGAACTTATACATGGTACTACTGCAGATTTTCCCGAAAAATAGGTGTGAAACACAAATTTTGCCCCAAATATTTTTTAACCCTCTTATAGAGCTTACCAAGCCCTTTCGTTTGATATATAAATGGTTTGCATTCCCCAATTATTAAAGAAAATATGCCGTTTTTAAGTGCTGACATTTGGCACTTTGTATATGATCTTTGAGTTCCGTTACGCGTGCGAGAGAGAGAGAGAGAGAAGGAGAGAGAGAGAGAGAGAGAGAGAGAGAGAGAGAGAGAGAGAGAGAGAGAGAGAGAGAGAGAGAGAGAGAGAGAGAGAGAGAGAGAGAGAGAGAGAGAGAGAGAGATAGAGGATGGATAAAGATAGAGAGGGAGAGATTTTGAAAGAGAGACTGTCATGACTGTTAATTTTCAGTAATTTTTGTGGCGGCGAGTGTATAGCCGAATCGCAGAAAAATACTTAAAATGTCATATAGAAATTGTAAACATTATCTAATACAATTTTCCATAGCAAATTGTATAGCACTTAGGCCCATTCATTATTTACGAATAGGCCTAACAGTCGTAAATACATATAGGCCTTTTAGATAGAGAATATACGAAAATAGAATAAAATCAAATTGGAGACATACGAGGCAACCCACGAAAGGGTGGAGATGGCAAGAGATAGTTGGGGAGAGAGCAAGAGCGCGAGAGGGTGGATGGAGAGAGACAATAAAGGAGAATGAATAAAGAGAAAGAAAGAGAGAGAGAGAGAGAGAGAGAGAGAGAGAGAGAGAGAGAGAGAGAGAGAGAGAGAGAGAGAGAGAGAGAGAGAGTGGAGGAAGAGGAGGTTGATGACAATTGGAATGAACTTTGCAGGATATTCTAAATGACAAAAAATGCCATGCATTCTACTTTATGTTCATCCGACGCTTGATGAATTCATTCTGGCAATCAAGACGCGGATGTTTTGGCGTTTAAGGGCTTTTCCTTTTTCTCCATCTCCTCCCCCCCCCCTCTCTCTCTCTCTCTCTCTCTCTACGATCTACTCCATATCTTCGGTTTCTTTGTCATCCCATTTAAACATTTAAAACATTGATATACTTTCCGAACCGGAGACGCATAATTAGGCAGAAAACATTCGTTGATGAAATCAAATTTGGAGTTGAAGCATAGGGATAAATGCATTAATAAATGATTGAATTACACCAAACGAGCCTGCATTCAAACAAGTTTATTGATAATCCTCTAGCAGGTTTGATTACAAACACTTGAGCATTTTATTGATTGAAATGATGTAGTTCCGCCGGCGTGATCACGAGTGTCTCTTGGAATATTTATTCTGATCAGGGTCATCCGATGGTGAAGCTATATGAGTCAGTGGATGAACCCGTGGATGAACTCCGGTATGAACCTCGATAAGATCGAAGATCAGTTTGACATCAAAGAGCATCTCCAGAGTGGAGTCGTCTTACGAAATGATAATTTGTAATTAATGTGCTGAGAACTTCAAGGTCGTTTTATTTCGGTCGCACAAACGAGACAGACTCAGAACCGACAAAATATTACATTTGACCTGTTTGAACAACAAAGGAAACTGATCAGAAATATTAAATATGAAAAATATTACCAAAATATTTCATTAGCATGAAAAATAAGTAAGTGGTTGACTAGGATTTGATCCTAATAAGCTACATGATAACATGCTACATTATAATGAGTTCTGAGGGCTTTTTTTAATAGTCAGTATAGTCTCAAAACCTGTGACGTATAAAGGTTTGATAACTTGCCTTCATTCATCATTAAAGTGCTACACTGTACAAAAATACTGTAGTGTTTTACAGTAAATTACTGGCAACTCTGCTGCACAGTAATTTACTGTAATTTTCTCTTTAAGTAAGCTACTTTCAACAGTCAATTACTGTAAATTCCCTCAAGATACAGGAAACTACCGTCAAATATGCTGTTATTTACTGTGCAGCAGAGTTGCCAGTAATTTACTGTAAAAAGCTACAGCAATTTTTTACAGTGTATGAATGTTAATAAGACTCAAGGGATGATTTCCTATTATGCTTTCCAAAAATTGCATCTCTCCAAAAGTGCCAAAAGTGCATTAGATTGTATGCTCGATCAGCTATGTATATCAATGGAAATAAAGAATAACAAATATCGTGGAATCGTGAGAGATTTGAACCCTCCACATCTACTTCTACTTGGGAAGCGACTTCGAAACGGCATTGCCATTTCTGGTTCGTGCAGTAGAGAGTTCAACGTGTTGGAGGTTTTGATATACAAGTAGGCCTACTAAGGAGGACATAATTAGTGACGTTCATACCTTTTTTTTCAATGATGATTTTATATTATATTTATCAAATTCGTTCCAACTCGCCTGGGTCTATAAGTAGATGGCAACGTGTTGTAAGGCTTAATTCGGGTACAGAACTTCGGGTAAACGGTAAAGGTAAAGAGTGTTGCAGATGCGAACCCAACCTGGGGGGCATTTCATCAAAGGACTTGTAGGATATTTTATCCGACAATTTTGCTCTCAGCCAATCAGATGCAAGCATTTCAGTAGCTTATAACAGTTTATCGGATAAAACGTCCGACAAGTCCTTTGACGAAATGCCCCCCAGGTTCCATGATTGATCTTTCAAACTTTATTTTCATTCAAATACAGATCGAGTATTTTATTAAACGAACTGGGATGTAAACAGTATAATCGTGTTTTTTTTTTCAATCAATTGATTAATTGAATAATTTATTTCTTATTAAATGAATT
Source organism: Paracentrotus lividus (assembly GCA_940671915.1). Lineage (NCBI taxonomy): Eukaryota > Metazoa > Echinodermata > Echinoidea > Camarodonta > Echinidae > Paracentrotus > Paracentrotus lividus. The sequence continues at coordinate 8,464,301 of CALNVZ010003435.1, read as the reverse complement.
TCTAGGCAATCAGATAAAATAGATAAAACTTGCGATGCGACCGCTCCTCAGATGTTATGTAAGATATTTCTAGGAAATTTGTCTGAGACATGAATTCAATAATAATCATTGTGATCATGGAGTGTTATATAATATTACGTACATCGTATAGTTAAGTAAGCCTAAGCAAAATTAATCTCCTTTGTTGAAAATGCAGATATTAATGATGTAAAAAATAAGAAATAAGTATATAGGCAAAGATATGTTGATGTCTTGGTAACAAGCAAACCACAATGACCAATCAATATATCTTCAGGATGCTGTATATACATTAATAATTCATATTTCACAATACTAGATATTGAATATAAGCAGAAAGATTAAAGATGAAAAGTCATAGTTTTAAGATTTACGAGGGAAACAAGAGAATAAGTGATGCCAAAATAAACCCTGATGGCTAAGATGATAATAAATCATTTTGACATTCCTTTTTTTCCCCTTCTTCTTCTTCCAATATTCATAATCGTTTACAAAATAAAATCACACCACAAATACAATATAAATCTACCCTATATTCCGGCCTTGCCCTGCTAACAGTTCATATGCAATTCAATATTAATGTTTTTGTTGTGTTTGATATATATTATTGGTAGTTTTGTTTTATGTACGTGTCACGAACATACCAGGAGAAAATTATTTTAAAAACCACAAAAAAAGGAATTACTTTGCTGTGTCTGATACCATTTAATTAAAAAATACATACATTAATGTCACACAACTCGCTATGATCGTACGTGAAAGTGTTTTTAGGGGCGGACTAGTGAGGAAGTGGAGGGTATATGAAGAGTTTACTCAGGGACAGTGTACGCATTTCAACCGATTGGCTGTCCCGCCGTCGGCCCGAACATTCGCTAGTTGTTTTTAAATCGTCCCTCGAATGTCGTCTCACTGCGAAGAAATTGTAAGGACAAACTAAACCTGCCACAAGGGATGATAACCAGGGATGTGTTTTTTATACACCCAAGAAGCCTCGGTGAGATAAGATTCGGAAACGAAGACGCTCGAAAATGAAACTTAAACACAACTCGGTGATGAAAATGACTGGTGATATGATTGATAATTGGTACAGGCTTCTACTATGGCACTGTTAATCATGATTGAGCTGTGTAGGCGATATGGCTGTAGTATTATGGGATAGCATCACCGAAAATCAAAATAGCGACTTTTATTTTCTCCATATTTTTAACCGAAATTTGACAATATAAATTTGTAAATGACAATACAGTACAAGGTATAGCCTATGCAATTCTCATAAACATGTCAATGAAGACACTGAAATTATTGGCAAGGATTTCAGGTGCCTTCGGGCAGTAACATATTAAATATTCACTGATATGCAGTATTAATCTCAAAAATTAAAGATAGAGATTTGTTTTTCCAGTATATCCATAATAAAAAATGTTCTACAAAGAAATAAATATATCAGTGAATACTATATCGTACATGGCTATAGTGAATTATGATAAATAAGTTATGCTGTGCAACCTAAACAGTACAAGCACTAGTTATTTTAGTTAACCAAATATTGCAGAATAGTTGATTGACACAAATCAAGGGGGAGGGTCCACGAGGCCGAGGGCCCACGAGGCTGAGGGTCCATGAGTCCGTGTATTTTCCCACGAGGCCGAGAGCCCACGAGGCCGAGCGCCCACGAGGCCGAGGGTCCACGAGGCCGATGTTTCCCATATTGTGTTGTGTAATATACTGCTCGGCCTCGTAGACCCTCGGCCTCGTGGGAAAATACCGTAGTCGTGAACCCTCGGCCTCGTGGACCCTCGGCCTCGTGGACCCTCGGCCTCGTGGGCGCTTGGCCTCGTGGGAAGACCCCAAATCAAGAATATAAATCAGATGTGTAATATGAGAGAGAGCATGAATTAAAGTTAAGTGATGAATAGTGATCAGCACATATATATAACACAATAAAGAATCGCATAATGAATGGAATAGAAGCGAAGCCAATAAACTATTATAAAATTGAAATGCAAAGAAAAAGAAAATAAAAGTAGTCTGGATTGTAATAAGCCCAAATATGCCTTTCAAGTTTAGGTGACCTTACACTTTATTCCAGGTTACTATAATACCATGTTTTAATTTCATGATTAGGCCTTTAAAAAAAAAATCTTTCTAAAAGTAAACGGAAGAGACATTTAGCACTGTAGCTGTCGGCATTCCGCAAAAAATGTAAAAACCTTTCCTCATAATGAATAAAAGACTATTCCCGAGCCGCTTTCTAATGTACACACTAACGTCACGATGTACGTCATCAATTGTGAAAGAACACGTGATTTTCTCATCCAAAATGGCGCCGCCGCATGAATGTGATTTAATGGCGGCGTACAAAGCAACACTGCATTTTCAATCACGTGATTGTGCTGGAGGTTGCATAATAGGTTCATACGTGCTATCCTATGTGCTTTATTAACTTACAGAGTTGAACAGAATAGACAGACTTAATTTGGTTCCATGTGGAAAAATACGATAGCATACTCATTTGACTTGTGATAGCAACGATGCATTTTGGTCACGTGACAATGCTTGAGTTTTATAAGGCTTAATACGTATTGGGATGGTTGTGTGTCATGTAGTTATCTCGTTGAACCGTGTAGGCCTTGACAAAATTAATACTCCCCATGTAGAAATGCAACCTATTTGACTGATCGTATGCACTCCATAGATGAAGAGCGATCTTATCAGAAGTTAAATTGCGCCATCTCTTGACAAATACCTTCAATGCAACTGCGAAATATTGTAACAATATATATTATAACAATATATTACCATATTGTATCATTATTTGCACCAATGTAATTATGCTGTTAAGGCATGGTGTAATAATAAAGGTTACATTATGAAGCTTATTTTGGAAAAGAGCAGTTATAATTTGAAAGCATTTTTCCTATCGCTTGAAAACGCTAATTCATCATTGTTGGTGATAGAAATATATATTTTCATTTATCCAACTCTTTTCCAAATTACTAGAGAACACGACACGCGAAACAAAATAACTACCAATGTATGCAAACAAGCACAAATTGGGTTAAATATAATGTTTGGCAAGTTTACCAAAACATGCTATTTGTGCACCATACTTTGTAAGGTGAACGTCTTCCGTACCATCCAACCATAATTGTTACACAAGCGAGCAATAATTCAGTCACATTGCTAAAGTGACCACAAATCATTCCCTTGCCTCTCATATCAATAAAACATTTGGTCTTGTGTAGGTTTAGGGGCAACCCCACCGGTGTGACTGCTGTATAATGAGTCCTCTTCATGAGTGCCAATGGCAGATGCTAACAAGGTCCAGATGCCGCAATTTCAAGAAGATGAAAACGAGAAAGATGGAAGAATGACATCCTCAAATAATGTTTAGGAGAAAGAGAGGAATCTTAGTCCTCTAACCATTATGAAAGGATGATTGGATTTTAAAGCAAGATGGATAAATGGGAGGATGTGTTGGAGTTCACGCTAAGGTATCTGGCGGTCATGCACCTACCGGTAACAGGTGGAAGTGGTGATGGTGGAAGCAGTGGTAAAAGTTGTGGTGGAGAGATGGTGTGGTTGTGGTGACGGTTGCAGGATGGTGAAGGTGATGATGGTGCATGCTAGTGATGGAGTGGGATGTTGATGGAGATATTGCTAATCGGTTATTATGATCTTGGAGGTGTTGGTGGTGGTGGTGGTGGTGGTGGTGGTGGAAGTGGTGGACTGGTGCTGATGAGGGCAGAGGTGTGGGTGGTATTGGTGGTGATGGTGTTAATGACGTGGCATTGGGTCGTATTGGATGAAATAATGTATACATTTTGAAATGAGAGAGAATGCTGGTAGTTGGGTGGTGATGGTGATAATTGGTGATGATAATGATAGCGTGGAGGTGGTAGGTTAAGAGGGTTGAAATGAATTGTGCTCTGAGATGAGATTGGATGAGTGGTGATGATGGTGATGGAGATGTTCTTGATCTTGTTGTTTTGGAGTTGGTGGTTGAAATAGTTACTATAGTGGGGATGGTGGTGGGGTGGGAGGGTATAGGGGCGAAATGCATCACGTTCTGAGTTAAGATATGATGTTGGTAGTTGTGTGGTGATGGTGGTGGTGGTGTCGGTGATGATGATGGTGGTGGTGGTGGTGGTGGTGTCGGTGATGATGGTGGAGGTGGTCGTAGTTGTGCGGTCTTCATGGGGTGGTAGGAAAGAGGGGCTGAAATACTTCACGCTCTGTGATGAGAGAGGGTGTTGGTAAGGACGAGAGGTAATGGTATTCTACCCCTATGATTATTTTTTTTATGGGGGCGGTGGAGAGGAATGTATTTTCGAATGCAGAAAAGGTTAAACATTGTCAAAAAGTTTAATCCATACAAAAATGTGAACAATTAATTATTCAATAGCTTTCAGTATCAGTTGAAGTTTATTTTCAATGGAAGTATTTCACATTCTATCAATTGCCGGTATGAAAAAAAAAATCATATAAAGGTATTTCTAATCGAGCCTAAACATAAAAGCACTACAGCACAATAAGGATACAAACAATAATATTTAACAATAATTACTGGTATATTATTTCTTATGAGACGCGTGAATTTGTGGGAGGAAGGACATATCTACTCTTTTTGTTCATTCTATACTCACTGTTTCCACTGAATTACAATGCTATATTCTGTTGGTCATGTAAAAGTTTCTCTTTATTCATCATTACAAACTATATCGTTACAAAAGATACTAGTTAGTGATAAAATGAATTAGAAACGCCAAGGGATATTTTCCAGTTGAAATGCGCCTCTCTTACTCCTTCTGTTAAAACAAACTTTAATTTAGTTCACTACCAAAATAATGCTTTAGGGGGGAATGCAACACACACCAATTAAGGGAAGCAAGGCGTATATATATTTTCCTTTTTAAAGAGATATCTTCATTTTCTTCTCAACTTGATGTTTGTTTTATCATCATGCCCACAGGAAAATTAACGCGCATTATTCTCTTTATAATTCACCAATACCCACACTCGATAGATTCTAAATAACACAATATCTACACCAATTAGTGACGGGAAAAGAAAACTTATTGAGAAATTCTTGCTTTTCCTTCTGGGCGTAAAAATAATTGGAAGGAGGAGATGGATGTTCTTAAAAATTGTGCGTCTCAATTTGGTATATTTCGTTGCTTTTTGAAAAATAGTATCTCGGGTTTCTTTTGCTCTGGTGGAGCTCCCAACAGGTCATCTTGAGTCACCTGGAGAGCTCAGTCTGAAAAAAAAAATACTCAAAATGACTCGATGCTGATTCCATCCATTGGACCAAACGACATTCCGGATCAATTCATTTGGTGTGTGGCCTAAATGGACCCAGAAAAGCGTCATAGCGATTGTCCAATTTTATCATGGTATACATGTGAGCTCACTTGCCATGAGACGGGTTGGAGACAAGTTTGGGACAGATTAGTTGATTAGAAATTAGATTTAGATTAGAAATTAGTTGCGGATATGTCTTAAAGGCATCTCAAGAATCTCCGCGTCGTCTCAGAGACGTCTCATCTGCTCATGATTTGCGGGAAATTAGAACATGTATGAAATTATTTCCGTCGTGGAGACGTCTCATGCAGAGACAGAAAGTATTGCAGATGTCTCCAATTTTCCTAGTCTCAGAGACGTCTCCGCGAAGTGAGATACCACCTTCAGAGTGAACTGATGTTAATGTTTGATAATTAATACGTCGTCTATATGGCAATGATGGTTGTGATAAAGGTGCGCACCGACAAGCGCTCCCTCGAAGGTTGCTTTATAGGCCTTCATTTCGTTAAGAAGGTTAGTTATAGATCTAGTAGGGTTTAGTGTTTGGGTCAGATATAGAGATATATAGGATTAAGTCTAGAACTAAAGGTAGACATACGACTAATATTAGAGGTTGACTGTTGAGCAATTGTCACCTGAGGATTTTGTGGTGCAACTCTCCGTCGGTGATGCCTGAGATTTAATCCACAGTGCCTGGTTGCAGATATGAATAAACTGGTGGTGTTAAGGAAATTAAAAACTGGCTTGTGTGTCGTGTCTGCTCCTCCAGGCTTTCTTGTGTGTGCCGATGAGAATGAAAGATGTCCAGGGATATTGGAGCTGGGTGGATGAGGAGGATGATAAGGAGAAAAACAGAGAGAGAGAGAGAGGGGGGGAGGAAGTGTGATAGAAAGAAAAGGAGGACGAATTGAGAGAGAGAGAGAGAGAGAGAGAGAGAGGGGGGGAGAGAGAGAGAGAGAGAGAGAGAGAGAGAGAGAGAGAGAGAGAGAGAGAGAGAGAGCGAGAAACCTGCTCATAGCTTAATATTTAAGAGCTTATTTCGATCGGCGTCCAAAAACATAACACAACAGAATACGGTAAATCTAATATAACCTACGTAGGTTATTATCATAAAACTAGTAATACAGCAACTTTGAAAGTAAACAAAAAGCTAAAATAAATAATGTACAAAAAAGTAATAACGAGAAAGGGGAATGAATGGAGGGAGAAAGGTAACAGAAAGTTAAAAAAAAAAAAAAAAAACCTGGTAGATCATAATGATGGGCTTTAATAATTATATAATTGCAACATAGTTAGTAAGGATCCTAAATAACAATATATTGCAAATAAGGGATCTCATAATTACGTCATTAATTACGTAAAAAACTAGGCCATTTATTTGTTTACGTGGACGAGCATTGAAATTGTTACGTCACAGTCATACCGTTAACTACGCGCAATCAGATCCTGCGCGCGCAGTCACATGCAAGTGCATATTGCATTGTTACGTAACACCCATACCAATAATTTTCATAATGTAAACAAACGCGTTGATTATAATCAGATCACTGTTATTCTCGATGAGAGTTAGCCGTTATCTTACGTTGCTGCCAAAATTTCATTGCTTTTTGGTCTGAAGATAGACAAATCTCTGTCGAGAATTTTTTATATTTGGTATCAGCATTTGAGACTACTATGGTTTTCAAGAAATCTAGAAAGATCACTCGGTAAGCCGACGCTCAGATGTCTAATCATTACCTATGTATTGAAATAAAATGGAAAGGAAGTGTAATAATGTCTCAGCTCTATACTAGAATTTTTATTTTTATTATTATTTTTTAAAAATTTAAATTCAAATTAAAAATCTATGAATAAAGTTATTTATCCATCAATCAGGTCCCTGTGCCGACATTTTCTTTTTATTGGCTGTCACCTGAATTCACGTTTAAACTGCTTTTTTTTCCCAATATAAACAGACCTCGGGTCTCGGTTTTTCTATTTACTCCAATATCAGTCTTCTCGAATAAGCCTCCAATAAAGTGATCAAATACAGCTAAATTGGACTATAGTCTGTCAGAAAGCGATATAAAAATCGAAACAAACAAAGTAGGTTATGCGATCATTTTATTGATTCAGAACAAAAACAAGAAATGTCATATACACTGTTATAGTATAGCCTTTGAGTATCTTTTTTTCTTCTAAACCCGGTTAAAGTATTCAGATTACCAATTATGGTAATTGCATCAGCAAAGTTATCTGTCGTGTTTAAACGCCTTTAAGCTCTCCTTATATCAGAACCCCTTCTCTCTCAAAGTGCGCCATCTATTTTTAACAATACTGTATGCCTCTAAAAAAAAAAAAAACTATAATGACGGGTGAAAATTTATAGTACAAAATCAATTATTAATAACTTCTTTATTGAGAGTTTGAGACACGACTTTCAATAGCTATTTATAGCACTATTATTGTTATATTTTCTACATCATGAAATATGAGCCGCAAGACGATTTTTATGCAACTTTTGTTTGTTCATAACAATAAATTCAATCGATCAATTAATCAATCAATCCATTATGATATAGATTTTAAGAACAAATTATTGAATTTATCAATGTTGTGAATTAGTGTGACGATCACATTCTATTGGCCCTGGGCTCGAGTCATAGCAGCCATCAAATCTCGCCGGGTAGCCAAGTCGGGCAACCAGGACAAGAAGGTTGACATCGAGGGCAACCAGGAAAAGAAGATTGACTTCAAGGGCAAGCAAGCTGCCCAGAAAGTTGCAGGATCCAGGAGAGCAAGAGCTTGGGTAAAAAAGGGGGCGGACACAAAGAAAAAGGCATCCAAAGGTCAGAACACTTTACAGTCACTTCTTAATCTGTTTAATAGCCTACATTCAATAAAAAAAATGGACCGTCAGAGTTAGGTCTTACTTACATGATGTTTCCCGTAAACTATTGCATCGAAATTCCTTTTCCAAATTTAAGCTTTATCATCAACGTCATTTCAGTTTCCAAGTTGGAATCTATTTGTGTAAAAGGTTTTGCACTTATTTTGTTTATTAACTTTGTTTATCTTTATCTTCTATTCCATCTATGAATAGATGATGATAAAGTAAAGACTACCAAAACCAAGAACAATCCTTTCAAAGAGTGTCTCCCAGTCTTCAAAGGACTCCAGAATCTCTTCCATCGATCTCCTAAACGTACATCAGTTCAATATCTTTATGAAGAGGATGGCGAAGAAGTCTGGTACAAGAGAAGACAAATGACCATTACTCAACACATGGGCAAGATGCGTGAAGCTATCCTCAAAAGGGCAAAGGTAAATAATCATAGAAAATTATAGACAATTTCATTTAAAAAATCTTAATAACAATTCAGCACTTTTGGTCATTATACATTCTTTAGAGAGCTCTTGTATATTGTTTTCTCATGCATTATACATTTTTGGCTTGAAGTTTCAGATAATCCAGTGTAATCAAGTAATCAAGTAAAGTCTAGCTGACTAATTGTTATTTTAAATCTCCTCTGCTTTCTCCCTGCCCCCCCCACCCTCTCGTCTCTCTCTCGCTCTCTCTTTCTAGGCCAAGGAATTCAACGATCTGGAGGATGACGACGATACCCTTTCCCAACTTTCACTTCCCGCTAAACAATATCCATGGTGGTGTAAGAAGTGGTGGAACCTGTTTGAAGCGGGTGATCCAGTGGTCGAGAAGACCCCTGAAGAACTGGCTGATACGACTGCTATGAAAGACAGACTGAGATCGCTAAGATTAGAACTTGGTCTAGCTGAAGAATGGATGCAGAAAGAGATAGAGCAAGAGATGGATATTAGTAACGTCATCTCTTTAGATGAAGAGAGTCTTCCTGAAACCCCGGTAAGCTTTTCGTAAATTATTTCCCCTTTTTTGGTCAAATCATCTCTTCCACGTTGCTTTTTTAGAATTCACTTTTGACATGTTTGATTAATAACTATTTTACTTGTAGTGATAAATTATTTCTTTTCAATGAGATTACCATGAAATGGGGTTTAACGATGTGGTTCAGCGATGATATACCAATTTGGAAACATACTATTCTTCTTAATTTTTCATTCATTTTGCTTCCATGTTTTCTGTAGAGCCCTCCTGAGAATCCATGGGTCGTCATCTCAAGTTTCTTCACCAATCCTTCATTAGCCTTGACACAGAGCCCTTATCCCATCGATGGTAAGCATGCTCTACCCGACTCAATGATCAACAATACAGTCTGGATGAACCAACAACTTCCAGGAATGAGGCCTACACAGAGCCCCGATAATAATGACGACAAACAACCTCTACCTGACTCCATGATCAATAATACAGCCTGGAAGAATCAGACAATTCCAGGGATGAGCGAAATGTAGGGAGGTGGAGGAGGACCGGTGAGGATGATTTGAGGAGGAGGGAGAAAAGGAGGAGGAGGAGGAGGAGGAAGAAGAAGAAGAAGAAGAGGAGAAGGAGGAGAAGGATGATGAGAACAAGGGGGAGGTTTTAAAAATGTCCACGGTAAATACATGTAAATAAAATGTACATATCTGTGAATATATACGCTTTGTTTCAAATAGTGTTTCTCTTTACTTCTTAAGGATTGGAAATGAGGCCACGGGAAAATGAAATAGAGGTCGTAAGTATTACGGAGGGGAGATTGAGTAGTATGAAAAAGGGGAGAAGAGAGAGAGAGAGAGAGAGAACTGAGAGAGAGAGAGAGAGAGAGAGAGAGTGAGAGTAAGAGAGAGAGAGAGAGATAATAACAAGAAGAGAGAACAAAATGAAAACAAGAAGCAGAAGAGTATATAGGGAGGACACAAAAATTTAAGAGAACTAAACATAACGACACACTAACAAAATACACACCTATCGATCCTAATCCGGGGAACGTTTATGAAAGTGGAAGAGGTGCGGCTGAACATATAAAAATCGCAATTTATAATTTTTGCGTTTTACCGAAAGAAAGAGTGGAGCTGAAGCCCCCCCCCCCCTGCCCCATCGTATCCACAGCCAATGCCTTTTGTCAATGTAGTAGAGAATTCAATCATTCAAAGTATGTCTTCCGAATAGAAGTAGTCAAACGCCCTCATGTGGCCAATATGTTCACATCTACAGTAGAAAGTGCGATACCCTGTTGAGTCTATAGCTAGAAGCGACAACCTGATTTTATGACACGACTGTCAGTTATTATTGAAATAAATAAAACTTGTGTATAAAGAGCTGAACATAAGATCAGTATTATTCTCTCAAAAAGTACAAAACAGACGTTCATTTAACCTTAATGTCAAGAGGAGCGCATACATTTTTAAAGGATGTTGATGAAACCAAAAGGTGTGGGAAAAAGGCAAGGTGTTATACGCTGGCACACCCATACAAATAAAAAAAACTAGTATTACAAAACAACTGGGTATGTCTTAGTGCCAAACTGGATCATTTTATCAGAATCTATTGGCTTCTCTACCATCATTTTGGCATCGAAAAAAAACTACAACAAACAAACAAGGTTTAATATTATCATATCAATATGCAATGTCCATATACAGCTAAAATCGCCTGAAGTTTTCAAACATTTAGTAGTTCATATAATATAACATGCCTATATCTAATAAAGACAGTTAATATTGTACTTTCCCATCTAACACTCGACCACCCCCCCCC
>CALNVZ010003435.1:8387273-8453290 GCA_940671915.1 Paracentrotus lividus | reverse complement strand
AAGAGGAGCTAAGAACCAAGAAACCCAAAACTACAACCTTTCGAACCTAGACGGTACATATTGATCTATTCTGGGTCATACGTTATCATGTTCTATTTCCTTGTCATGTGACAGTTCTACCGGATCTATAAAACGGCTTGGCTGACGCAGAAAATCCTTACACCATAATATTGGCTGGACTTTGCTGTAATTTATAGCACGCCCCCAAGCGTTCTAACGTGTCATCATTCGCAAGCTGCCAGTCGGAAGAGACAAGCTCTGACGTGTGTCAAAACAAAAGAATCATGTTAGAATAATAGTGGGCGAAATTATGGAGGGCAGGTATTTTGTTTTTAATATATTGCACGTGTGGGGCTGGAGGGCAAGTCATTTTAATAGACATAATGGCCCCAGTCAATTATGTATCGGGCGCGAGATCGCATGGCAATTAACGTATGAATTAGGCATGTTAGGGAGGAGCAGCCCAGGGCTTATTTTGAATAAATAACGGCGTACGTTATAGTGACCTAATTTTCAAAATTACTCCACACTACAGCGAAAATAATTGTACGAATTGTATTTTCATCGCTTTTTCAGTTCATTTTCTTAAGCCATTCCCAATTGAAGATAAACCTTCTTGTATTTACAGGGGGGGGGGGGGATACGTCTCAGAATATATCTGAAAATGAAAGAAATGTCTGAATATGATAATAAAAAATTAAACCATGAAACATGCGCATATGAGGGTAGTTTGACATGAAATGAAGGGAATAGCAAACATAAATAAGTAAACCAATCAATTAAAAAATTATATATATTAAAGAAAACACACCAAGTAAAATATTTTAAAATATGTCGATAACTACTCCGAGTTTGTACTAACCATGCCAACCTAAGTTTGTCAAAGTAGTATAAATTATGGCGTAACTTAAACTGTTTTGCATATAACATTTTGGGATAAATACCGGCGCTGTCGACAACATTGGCCTACTTATCATTATTTGGAAACTTTACCTAATGCCAAATGTTAATTTCAAGTGTTTAATAAAAAAAAATGGATTTCATGCAATAGGAATCGAGCCTTATCCCCCTCTCTCTTTTTCATTCTCCCTCTCTCTTTCCTTCTCTCTCTCTCTCTCTCCATTACTTTATCTCTCCTTCCTTGCTTGTCGATTGTTCTTCTTATCTCTCCTTCCTATAACTTTACCTATCCCTGCCCTTTTTATATTTATTTACAATAATCGTCCCTGCACTTTTTAAAGCCAATACGCTCACCACACTATGTCGTTTGGCTTCTTGGAGGACATATTACGGATGATAATTGCCTGACACCATCCTTATTGTCATTCGAAAGGGCGAACCGTGAAAATTCTGTGGCAGTTCGCAACACAGGCGTATCGTATAATACCGTCACAAATAAACCGTGGCATTCGAAAGTGCGCTAAATTCGTCACGACCACAAATTCGTTCCAATTAGCGCGGGACTATTATAGCTGGACATGACGGACGGATTGACGGGAAGAGACGTGGTGGAGAGGTTTAATTGAATCTCTTCTTTCTGTTTCTCACTCTCGGGTGAAAGTGGGTGAATTCCTCAGGGATTGATGGGATTTTGAGATTGACCAGCTGTCTCCCATCATCGATTTGTCGCACCTTATCTTCTCTCAGACGATCCGGACATCGACAAATAAGACGTGATCGAGCTCAAAAATGAAGATGTCGTCGTAATTGATCAACTCAAAAAGAGCTCAACTGATAATCGCACCCAGCCATTTTGCATTCTTACTTTTTATTGTATTACCTGTTTTTATTAATATCCCAAGATCCTTTTCATTGATAAATTGCTACTGTCCGGGATTTCATATTTATCGATCAAGTATTGATGGTTTTCAAACAGATATCAATCTTTAACACCTAGCCTGTCCTTACCTCGCCTCTGCACCTCCCCTCCCTCTCTCTCCTCATCTCTTCTCTCTCTTCTCTCTCTCCCTCCTCTCTCTCTCTCTCTCTCCTCTCTCTCCTCTCTCTCTCTCTCTCTCTTCTCCTCTCTAGGTGTCTAGAGCCTCTCTCCGAAGAGTTCTCTTCTCCCTCTCCTCTCTCATCCTCTCACTCTCTCTTCGGCTCTCTCGTCTTTGTCTCTCCATCTCCTCTAATCTTCCACCTTTTTTTTATTTATTCAATAGTGCTTTATGTGCTGTTTTTTCTCTCTCTCTTTACCCCAAGTTAAATGTCTTAATTCACAAACTCGTATTACCTGTTTTTATTAATATCCCAAGATCCTTTTCATTGATAAATGCTACTGTCCGGGATTTCATATTTATCGATCAAGTATTGATGGTTTTCAAACAGATATCAATCTTTAACACCTAGCCTGTCCTTACTCTCCCTCTCCCTCCCCTCCCTCTCTCTTTCTCTCTTTTTCTCTCTCTCTCTCTCTCTCTCTCTCTCTCTCTCTCTCTCTCTCTCTCTCTTTCTCTCTCTCTCGCTCTCTCTCTTGTCTCTCCATCTCCTCTAATCTTCCACCTTTTTTTTTTATCTATTCAATAGTGCTTTATGTGCTGTTTTTTCTCTCTCTCTTTACCCCAAGTTAAATGTCTTAATTCACAAACTTGATGTATCTTGGATTCATTGTTTGACCTCGCTGCAGCTCTTCATTATAAGTATGTGCTTTATGTTACAGTATAGTTCTATGTTTGATAATGAATAGTACGACATATGGCATATAATTTATACAGGTCTGGGATACACACTGTCCTTTCTGGTATAATGAAAGGTCTCCCTCTTTCAACAACTTGAAGTTAGGAATAGTAAATACAATAATGCTTAGAATCTGATCTTGACATTTTTGCTCGAAGAGCATTGAAAAAAAATGTAAATGTTTCTCATTATGATAGCAAAAAAAAAAATAAAAAAATACAAACATAAAGAATTGGCAAACTTATTTAGGAATATTCAGACCGATATTGATATGCTTGCATATGAATTGGGCATCTCAGCTGCATTTTATGCCTGGTATATTAATTTTTTTAAACGGAGGTTAGGGGAAAGCCACCATCTTTAGGATTCGTCTCCTAAACTGTTAACTTGTAGTGTACAGGAATGTAATAATTATCATCCTTATAATAATAAGTATTTATAATAAACACATTATTGTTATGATGATAACATTATTATAAGAACTCATAATAATAATAATGAGTACCTTTGTGCTTATAATTAGTCCAATTACATCATTTATAAAACCTTTGAACATGGGATAAAAATGATAACACATCCCTAAACGGTGTTGTGATGCCTCGGTTGATGTTTAAATCACACTGATAGTAATATCATTGGACTTTGTGAGGATATGCTTTTAAAAGCATACCCGCGAGGTCTACAGGTGCGTTGATACAGAGCTTAGTTCTGCATGCTCCAGTCAGGAAATGTGTGCTTTAGAGATAAGGTGCAACTTTATGGGCAGAACGAATATTAATGCTGGTGTATAGTTTCGGGAGAAGGAAAAAATTAATTTGGATTCACATTTAGATAATATAAAAGATTGAATCCAATAACTATGATAAAGCAAATTATAGTACTTGAAATTTCGTTTTAGTGTCTTTATTTTATAATAAGTATAAAACTTGGAAAGACGGGGACCCGACTCGTTTCAACGTTGAGTCAGCTTTCACGTGGTAAACCAATGGGGATTCTCTTGTGTGGGTGTTACATACAGAACGTACACACCATTCACGCCCTAACCCCAGGCTTGCGAACCTCCCAGCAGGGGTTTAAAACGGCGGTTACATTATGTTACTTTCAAACATTTTCACTGAAATTCATCGGAAATCATAAAAGGAGAAAACTAGCACACATAATCAAACCTTAATTCATTTCAGGAACTAAACACTATATTCGGGTTCGTAAAACTATTCTGTCTTAAAAGAAGCCAACAACGGTCATGTAAATAATTTCCCGTACACACTTGTAGGCCTACCTTTTATTGTGAGAGCCATAGAGTTAATGATTCAAAACATAGGTGCATGCTAAAAAAAAATCTTCAGTTTTAGACTCCGATCATTTCTAAAAAAACAAAAAAACAAAAAAGAACAAAAAAACAAAGCAAAAACAGGATTATGTCAAGTTCTCCCTATATAAGCATGTAGACAAAATTATTGCCTTAGTTTTGATAACAATCATCATGACACCTATTATAATTATTTATATTATAATAAATAACGATATTACAAGTAGTAAAGCAAATGATAAGAATTGGTATGGACACACCCTATGTCTATCCATTCAAAGCACACCACTTAGAGTTTCCTCGGTTCATATGCCCTTTCTCTGATTTCATTTGACAGGTGTTTTTACAAGATGTTTCAGCAAAACAACCGGGATGATATTCCGTTTTCTCGTAAAGCGAGTTAAGACAACAACGCGTACCCCAATGATATTCATTCAATGCTCCAAGTATTATTGTAGCGTTACTAATATCGTGAATCAGGATTCAAACACTTTATAAGGTAACAGGGTGTTTCAAAAAAGGATCACTAGTCTCCAAAACTTGGTGACATTGGATTCAGAAATGCTGCCCAAGATAGGAAGAACGACATTGCTGATCATACCCAGATGACATGTGCTTTCTTTTTGGTTGTTCTTGTATTGCTCATTGTATCATCAAAACAAACAACAACAAAAGAAGCAAGAAAAATAAACAAATAAATAAACAAAACAAAAAAATCAATGAAATCAGCAGTAGATGTGAACATTGTAAATTGGGTAAAATTACACTGTTCGTCATAAAGGTGGAATATTTTTTTCTGGCACAAGCGACATTATGTTGCTCCGTTATTAATTTCTTGAATGTGTTTGTCACCGCTTTCACTTTCTGGGATCCTGGGTGTATCTCGGACGTTCCCTCAACCCTTCCCGGGGATTTTTCTTCAAAAAAATTTGTCACCCCCAGAAGATGGCCATTTTCGTTATTTTTTCTTATTTTTGGGGCCCTTTTTTGTTCACGCGACCCACCAAGGCCCCCTCAGTCCTACCCCAAGTAAACACGTCTGAGGTGGAGATTTGTTATTGTTCTTTAAATCAAATCTAGATTTATGGTTACAGGCTCGACCCTTTTGTCTAGGGGAGGGGTCTAAATTTATTTTGATTGGGGTTCAACATTCATTTTATTCATTTTTACACCATGGAAATTTCTATCTTCCCTAAATTGTATTGTAAAATCTCAACCAAACATAAATCAAATAAAATATTATCAATGATGACTATTTACAGCCTTGTCATCAAGGCTAAACAAAATTTAAGGGGAAAATGGTGATATTTAAGGGTTAAAGGTGGTTTTTCATTTCTTTTGTTTTCAGCATAAAGATGGAATAAAATATTCCGGATTTTCACGGATCTCGTTTTTTACTTCAAGCCCTCCCCTAGACAAGAGACCTTAACCTGTCCCCAGAAATATGGATTTAAATTAAAGAGCAATATAAAACAATACACCTCAGTCGCGTTTCCTGGGGGTAGGACTGAGGGGGGCTTGATCGGCCGGGAAAACAAAAAAGGGCCCCAAAATGAGAAAAATGACAAAAATGGGCATCACGGGGGTTGACAAAACTTTTTTAGAAAAAGGTCCACGTGAAGAGTTGGGAGAATGTCCAAGATATAGCCAGAGTCTCAAAAAGTAAAAGCAGGGACAAACATATTCAAAAAATTAAAGCCAGAGCAAATCATGTCGCTATAGCGGCAAAAAAATATTCTACCTTTATGATGAACAGTGTATTATTTTCATTTATATATGGATAATAATAATAAAGAAAATAATGATGATAATAATAATAATCATAACAAAGCAAAAACAAAAACGTATTGAAACTGTCCAAATACTGTCTGAGAATATATCAATATCATTAAATTGACCACACAATCAGCAGTAGATGTGGACATATTGGATTGTGATTAACGATGATATTGAAGGATTTTGTTGCACCTAAATAATTAATTTAATGCTTGTATTATTTTATTAATTAATTGATTAACATTTTTTTTTTGTGCGTGTAAAATGTCCTCATTTTATGACAGATTCATGCCAAATCCATCGACTTGACCAATATCAAAATAGTTAATCAGAAAATAAGATTTTTTTTCTAAAATATCAATGAAAAGTTCATTTGATAACTTCCTGACAGGTATAAAAGTTTTTATAATGAATTTCCAGAAATCAAATCTAGTTTAACTGAAAAATAAGAAATATCCACATTATTTTTAGCATCAAAATGTCAATATGTATCTCCTTTTCATGTCACACCGTGACGTTTCGCCGATAGCTCCATATCGATTGTAATTAAAAAGCCATCGTTTTCTTCGATCGCCAACGGGATCGTTAAGCGATCGAAAGCGACGGAAATTGTCTTTTCTCGCCTGCAGACAGTAGATCAGTCCCTCAACGTCAGGGACAGAGATCACTCTGGAGACTTATTATGGAATTATATGACGGGGGGGGGGGGAGGGGGGAGGGGGGTAATCTTATGACCCTCCGTCTGGACAAAATTACATTCCCTATCTAAAATAAATAAATAAATAAATAAAATACCATAAATACGTATATTTAAAGCATCTCTGACATCGGATCGTTAAAAGTCACGAATTAGTTAATTATGATTATGATAACACCCCTCTCAAAACCCCTTTCACTTTGGAATCAGTCGCCCTGATACAAATTCAGAGGTAAGGCGATTTGCAATTCCTTCAATTCTATAGCAAAGATGCTCCCAAAATCAAAAGTTTTTGACATTGATTAATTATGTGTTAGGACACACATTCTATACCGGTCGATTGCCAGAGGTATATTCCCCCGCTCAGAATATTAAATGACTTCCTGTCGAACTTGTTTTGAATGTAAATGCCTTGGATGTCAAATTCCGTTTACCAGGGTAGAAAAACAAAATGATTATTTCCCCCTTTTTTCTATTTTGGAATACCATAAATGACTGGTTCATTCATGCAGCCAAAAACTTTTATCGACTACTTCTTGTCATGTAATGGAACAAGGAGAAATGCCGTAAGGATTTATAAAGATCGTAATAACATTGTTGGGGCAATCATAGAGATAATGCCCCATTAAAAAATTAAAAAAACCAGGTGCACGCCCTTTTTTCAAATCCTATATCAGCCGGTGATGGAGGCTTATATTATTCTCGTAATTTCTCAACTCGTATCCTAATGATAGCTTGATGTATATTAAGTGGAATGTTAGTTTAATAACCATGATCACGTTCATAATCTGCATTACCAGCGCGAACCCTTGATCAAAATGCATTATTGTTTTCGTGGAGATTTAAAATGACGTATCTCTCACACTCTCCGCGGTTTATGTTACCTTGAAAACGGCATATCGATATCTTGGTAAAAGGCTTGCGGGTACAGCTGGAACTTGAACCCCAAACCTGTTGGTATTGATCCTATAGCAGACAAACCGCTAAATCAGGGAACTTAGTAATCGAATATGGGATATGATGGTGGCCAAGAGAGTAGACAGTTCATGGAATTTATTGTCCCTTTTTTAAATGTGTACTCTGTATTGGTACATATTCGGGAAATAGGCTTCATGTATATATTTTCAAACCTTGATTATTATATACATAATCATAATCAAGCGCTCTAATGATATAGCGTCAAGCCTTTCCTATCGAAGTTTCTTCCATTTAAACATGTAAATTTAATCAAATTGATACATATTGTAACCCACACCTTTAAGCTTGAGCTATTCTTCCCTGTGTATCTTTATATAAAGGAAATACGAGGTTAGAAAAACATGACAAATGTTATCAATTCTCAACAATCTTTTTCTCCGAAAACAATATTTGGGCCAAGGGGTTGACGTTCCCAAAAGACGGCATATCAAAATCCACCTGTATACCAGTAATAGTGTTTTCATTCATGCTTTGATGCCGGAGATTTTGACATCAAGCCCGAGGTGGGATGGGAAATCGAATTTAAGGATGACAACTCTTTCAGATTGTATCGTGAGCAGTTTGAAAGTGACGTAATACGTATGATTCGTAAAGGTTTAATAGGTTAGGAGAAGAAGGAATTCAAGGGAAGGGTGTCGAAAATAATTATTGCAGTTTTAACAATATTAAAGAATGAATTCAATTTAAGTATATTAAAATATATTTTTGTTTGTGTGTATAATGACGGTTTGCGTGTGTGTGTAAGGTGCAGCTAGTGAGTGTGTGTGTGTGTGTGTACTGTGTGTGTGTGTGTCTTGTGTGTGTGTGTGTGTGTGTGTGTGTGTGTGTGTGTGTGTGTGTGGTGTGTGTGTGTTAGGATGTGTATATGGGTTTGTAAGTGTGTATGTAAGATTGAATGCTCTGATCTTAGCGAAGCTTTTAATGTTTCAGAAGAATGTTGTCCCAGATTGAATAGAGGATATTATTTCTATGACTCCTACTTCTAAATTCCAAACTGAAGTGTAAAAGTATATGTTGCAAAGTTCTAGAAATTCAGAGTAAAATATTAAGAAACACGGTAGAGGCATTAACAAGAAAGAACATTAACATCAACATTAACAAGAATTGTCACCGAAAATGTTCTACCCTTTTTTTTTTTTTCATATATCTATATCAATATCTGATGAACGATTGAAGGAACATTGAATGTAATGATCATTTTGTCTTTCGTTGTTCACAACACATAATTAGACGAAGAGGTTCTATCAATCAAAAACACTCTTAAATATACTCGGAAACGACTCATGAGCGAGCCTTCTTCAGTCCATCCTTCAAAATTAACCACTTCATTTCTAACAAGATCATTTGAGGATGGTACAATCGCGCCATTAGCTGAAACCGATACGATTATCGATACTTGCGCAATAGCGGATTCACTTACTATGCACTCTGTATGGTATCTGAATGGGAAAACAGAAGCACAGCTGAAGATGAAATCGATGAAAAGTGAGAATATTAACTTACTCCGTGAGCAAAGGAATACTTTAGAACTGACGATAAGTACGTCTGTCACTTATATAAAATTGTTCAATGGATGGCGAGGGGAATTCGGAGGGGAGATGATTGTCGAGACAGGTTGTCTGCTTGTGAGCGAGTTATAGAAATGTGTTAGAAAGAGTGGGAAGGAAGGAGAAAGATATTGAGAAAGAGAGAGAGACGGGTTAGAGAGATCGAGAGAGAAATGTATATTTGGAAAAAGAAGAAAAAAAAACGAATAAAGAGGAATTGTGACAGAATGAAAGAGTATACGACTATGAAAGAATAAAACATAATACATGACAAAACCATGTATGGCGACAGAAAAGAAGATAGAGAGAGAGAGAGAGAGAGAGTGAGAAAGCATTGAAGGAGAAATATAAAAAAATTGGAAATTACTTGTATGTTACCCCTCTCTCTCTCTCTCTCTCTCTGACACACACACACACACACACACTTCTTTCTTTTTTTAACATTTAAAATGTTTAAATGTACAAACAAAAATAAATGTTCATGTTTGTTTTGTTAGTAAACTTTCTCTTTATTTAACACAGAGAAGCGTCATAGTTCTTGACTCTACTTCTTAGTATAGAGTGATTGATGAATTATTCTTTTTTTTTTTTTTTACAATGAATGAGAACAAGCGAAATAGAGATGCTGAAATAGATACGTTGAAATCTTTCACAGAAAGAAAAATTTCTACAACACAGAAAAGAAGCAGAAAAACGGAACTAATCAAACAAAACATCATTCTGTTACCAGATAACAATAACGCCATGTACGTGGAAAACTAATCAGATAAATTCATTGCAACAACACGTTCTTCATTCTTCCTGATACACGAGATTTACACATTTAAAAAAAAACTGCGTATCAAAATTGATCATATGACACTTCCTCAAACCTAACAATCTCACGTAACTCTATATCATTCATTCAAGCTTTGGAGTGTAATTAGATGGATGTATGGAATAGAAGATTTTATACTTTCTCACCTGAAACGTCCGATTCATTTTCTCTTTTTATTTGCTTTTGTTATGTTTTCATTAAAAACATCTGTGCTCCAGAGGATATTGAACTCATCAATGAACCAGCAACGAAACCTTTCTGAAATTCTATAATTAAATCATTTTATGAATATTTTTACTGCAACACCGAGAGAAAGAAAAGAAGAAGATGATGCGTATCAAATACCTCGATTGGCTTGATCGGGCTCGGGGTAACAAACGCGTATCACATTAAAAAGTGCATGTATTCCGAGTTACTTGGGGCCATACCAGATATATGGCGATTGACCCGGGACGGTGTATGGCGCCAAAATACCCGGAATGGGGTCAATTTGACCCTTCTTTTTTCATTTTATTTTTCTATTTAGGTCGTACATGTAAATAAATTACCAGAGATTACATTAGAGGAAAGAGCCCTCATTATATATCAAACAATGCACCCGAGAACCAAAATACACGTGAAGTATAAATTAATTTGTGTTTTGCTTCCGATACTTTTTTTTTCTGTCGTAGAAACACAAATTTCAAAACCGTCTCAAAGTAGTCCAAAATCCGTCTCAAATTCGTCTCCGCGAAGTAAGAGGAACTGATAACAGCTGACTGTAATAATATACAAAGCACCTGTAGCTTTCGGGTGTAATTATACATTCTATAGGCCCACTTTCTTTAGTACCCCTCCGACATTAAGAAAAAAACATGCTTACAAAGACTTTATACTTGAAGATTATACATATATACAGTTGAGGCCAAAAGTTTACATACACCTGGTAAGAAAACATATAAATACATTTTTTTACCCTCCTAAGTACATTGGCCAGCATTTATGTTGATGAATATGGTTAGGTATCATATCTACTTTGTTTTCAGAGAGCATGTTTTAATTCAAGATATTTAGAAACATAAATATGGTTGATCTTCCTTCAGTTTGTATAAATTCAATGGGTCAAAATATAACATACACTAACCAAAATTGGTGATGGTGCTGCCTGTATTTTGCTTTATTTTTCATTGTTTTTCACTTGTTGAAGCTATCAACGAGCTTTCTACATACTTATCCTGAGATTATTGTCCATTCCTCCAGTAATATTGCAAACATTAAGTCCCATTTTCAGGTGTCTTTGGGCGAATACCATTTTTGGGTCTGCCCATATGGTTTGTACAGGGATCTGGTCTAAACATGTGACAACCACTCCTTAATCATCCTTTTCTCTGTTAACCCACTCTAAAACCTAATCTAAATGGATGTCTGGGTTATTGTGGCGATTAAAGACTCAATTTTAATATGGTTCCAACATTAAGGCTGGCGTATTGATACGATGCTACATACTCCAACATCACATTTTACAATCCATATGGTTTATCAATGTGGTTTATACATTGTCCGTGTTGTGTGATGTTGGAGCATGTAGCATCATATCAATATGCAAGCCTGAAAGTTAGAACCATTGAGTCTTTAATCATCATAATAACCCAAACATTAATTTGAATTGTTTTATAGTGAAAAAGAGAAAAGGGGAGATTATGGAGGGATTGTCACATGTCTAAACCAGATCCCTGTACAAACCATATGGGAAACCCCCCACAAAAAGATATTCGCCCAAGGAAAGTTGTAAATAGGACTGAATAGTAACAATCTTGCTGGAGGAATGGACAATAATCTCAGGAGAAGTATATAAAAGCTCGTTGACAGCTTCAACAAGTGAAAAAATGAAAAACAAAGCAAAATACAGGCAGAATCATCACCAATTTGGTTAGTGTACGTAAACTTTTGACCCATTGAATTTATCCAAACTGAAGGAAGATCAACCATATCTTGAATTAAAACATACTCTTTGAAAACGAAGTAAATACCATACCCTACCATCTTCATCGAAATAAATGATGCCCAATGTTCTTATGATGGTAAAAATATTAGTTATATGTTTTCGTATCAGGTGTATGTAAACTTTTGGCCTCAACTGTATAAATAACGCGTCTTTGGATGCGTTATTTTCTTCGCGCCATGGCGAGTTTCACAATCCGTCTGCTCATGAACAGTCGTGTTTTTCGTCCGTTTCAGAAACGGATTTTGAATACATCTTTTTGTCACACCATGAACACTGACGAAGAGTGTGACTTCGCCTTTCAGTTTTGAGAGCTATGCTCCTTTTTATTATAAAACGATTTTATTTTTGGCATTCTTTTTTTTATATATATCAACGGTGTTACACACACACACACACACACACACACACACACACACACACACACACTCTCTCTCACACACACATACACTCCTTTAAAAGAAAGAATGAATTATAATCCTCGTTGTTTTCTTCACGAACTTCCATTGCTCTCTATACAGTGTGTTCCTAAAAAAGGGTAATCGAAGTTCAAAGGTCAGTCATTTCAAAAGTATATGATTTATTTTTGTGATTTTCTTACTAAAATACGAGATAACTTATCAGCTTTAATTTGAGACATTACATAAGTCCAAACTGTAATGGGTCACAGAGTTAGGGTCCTTTGAAGGTAATGGATACAAAACCCATTTTTTCCAAGTTTTTCGTTTTTAGGGTATGAAACCAACTTTTTATAAATTTTAGGTTACATAGTTTTGGGGGGTTTTGTCACACAAAGTTTCAATGAAATGCAATTTCATTTGTCAAAGAACCTATATCACTGGCAATGACATAGGTTCTCGATTATGCATGAGTCTCTGGAATCTCGGAGAGGTCGCCGCGACGTCTCTTGATTCTGCAAGAAGTCGCGAGAAAAATCAAACAAATGTCAAACATGTCCAATCTTTTAGTAGACTTCTTTAATACGTGAGCAAGTCTCTGTGACATCTTTGCAGACGGTTGCCGCGACGTCCCTTAAGTATATCCACGACGTCGCAGAGACGTTGTCGGAACTTGCTAACGATTAAAAAAAATCCAACGGGCTAATAATTTTTACTTGCTGGCGTCTTAAAGAAGTCTTCTAAAAAAATGAACATGGTTGACTTTTGTTCCATTTTCCCTCGACGCCCTGAAGTCTCAGGAGACGTCACCACGACATCTCCACGACTCAAGAGACTCATAATTGCAAACCCCTCTCATTGCCATTGAGATAGGTCCTTTGACAAATAAAATCGCATTTCATTGAAACTTTTTGTGACAAAACCCCGCAAAACTATGAAACCAAAAATTTATAAATAGTTGGTTTCATACCCTAAAAACGAAAAACTTGGAAAAAATGGGTTTTGTACCTATTACCTTCAAATGACCCTAACTCTGTGACCCATTACAGTTCGGACGTAATCAATGTCTCAAATTAAAGCTGATGAGTTACCTAACACTTTAGTAAACAAATCACAAAAATAAACCATATACTTTTGAAATGACTGACCTTTGAACTTCGATTACCTTTTTTTTAGGAACACACTGTATAGACGGCACTCAAGTTAATGAAAAATAACCAAAGTAACAACAAACAGCGCATATAGGACATCATGGTCATGCATCTATATTGAAGCTTCAAGAATATAGGATAGAGAGAGAGATCATCCATTTACTTTTTATTTATGTTGATAAATAATATAATCACTTCTTTTTCTGTTTATATTTCTATTTGCTTAGTATTTTCATGTTTAATCATTATTTTGCTTGTCCTTATATTAGTTTATTTTTGTTTTGTTTTAACATGTATCTGTCTTTCTTTCTTTCTTTCTTTCTCATTTTTTGTTGTATCTTCCATTTTCTCTCCTGTCCTGTCCCGTTTTTCTTTCTTTTTAAAACTTTCTACATGCCCTTTCTTCTTCCACTATTACCACCCTCTAACATGCGTTATATGTCAAGCCCCCCCCCTCTCTCTCTCTCTCTCTTCACCATCTTTCTTTCTCTCTCTCTCTCTTTCTTCCTCCTATCACTAGTCTCTTTCTCATTATCGTTTATAGACACTTCTCACGGAGTGGAGATTGTAATCTCCTTAATTAAAGTGACAGTGAATAACATGGGACTGAACATATTACGCCCTCTGAATGCTTTAACGACAGGTATAAAACTAATTTGAGCAATGTCGTAAGTATACCAGCGTAGACCCTATACCCCTTCCCGAATACATCCACCTTCATAATAAAAATTGTTTTGATTACTGAACGCCTCTCCAGATCCATCCACACTATAATCATTTTTTTTTCTTTCTGATTAATGTCCATACGCCAATGGGAAATAACATTAGTCAATTGTAGTCATCCCGACCTCACTCAAATACATGCATGCTTCTTTTTTGAATTACTAAAAGCCAACAACTTCTATAAACAAATATTATCGATTAAATGAATTCACGCCCATATACCAATTCTGAAATAAATGTTCATGGACATAAATTAAAGTTATTTAACTCATCATGAACTTGCGGTAATAGTGTTTAGGTGAGAAAGGAGGTAAGATCATCCGCTGCTAGACGTTTAGGTGCCCCACAGACCAAAGTTCGATTTCAGATTTCTGATTTCCTCGTCTTCCTCCCACCCCCCCCCCCCTTCTCCGTGAGAACCCTAAAGCGAAATACGTTAAATTGTCTCTTTTTAACGCCCTCCCGTTCTTTGGTGCCTCCTTTTATCCCCCTCCTTTTTCTCCTGTTTCTCACTTTGCACGCCTTTTTTTTAATCATTATCATTATTTTTTTTTAAATCTAAGCCTACCCCTCACCCCATCTACGTACCTCTATTCCAACCCTCTCCGGCACGCACCTTCGATTCTCTCATCCAAACTAACTAGCATCTTGATACTAATCTACATAATTAACTGACCCTGCACGGAATAAAGTAAGAGCGTTATTAACCCCTGAACGGTCCTTTCTGGCACCCTTAGAATGATGAATGGGGGAGAGGAAAGAGCCACTTTGGAATTGACAAATTCAGTGCACGTACTAATTGGAGCCTGTTTAATGAACGTGGAAAAGATAAATCACCTTTGAACGAAAGGCAGAGAGCGTGAGCGGGAATAAAATTTATGGCTGAAATAATGTCACAGTCTTTGAGGAATTACACGTCCATTTTGCTACACCTTCTGAGAGTGGGCCGAGAGTCTAATTTCTGCACGTAATTGTTGTCAGTTCCTTGCCTTTATGTATGCATGTGCACGGTGTATGGACAAAGAATGTTTGCTATGAAGTAAAGCTTGCCAATCATTATGAATGACATGCATAATGTATTTTGAAGCAGTTCATCACTATAACTGGGAAAACTTTGATGAAGATAAATTTACACAAGGAACTGGTCAAACTTCAATGTCAATGGATTATCATGAAGAGGATTAAATTTTGAGATGTTAAAGCATTTTTAATTTACGCTGAATTGTTCCTGAATGTATATCGTATACTGTGAGCTTATGGGTTTTGCTCCCCTTATATTGACATTTACCAATCAACATATATTTTTGTTCGTTTGATGCAGTAGGCAAGAAATATCCCGTGAAGGAAACAAAAAAATCATGACTATATGTATAAGGCACACATTTCCATTCGAAGTGATTTTCAGAAACAAGTTTAAATTGAGTAGAAAAGAGCCTGAGCTTTCAACCTTAGCAAAATCTTCGTCAGAAACAAAATGACAAACATGTACAGTAAGCTAGCACTAATAAAGACAAGAATATAAAAGGTAGGGAAGGTCTAGAAAGAAAGAAAGAGAAAGAGGGAGAGAGAGAGAGAGAGAGAGAGAAAGAATGAGAAAGAGAGAGAATGAGAATGAGACAGAGGGAAAGAGAGAGAGAGAGAAAGAGAAGAAAGAGATAGACAGAGAGAAAGAGACAGAAAGAGAGAGAGAGAGAAAGAAAAGAAGAAATAGATAGACAGAGAGAAAGAGAGAGAGAGAGAGAGAGAGAGAGAGAGAGCAAAAGGAACAAAGTGGTGAATTAAGAAGTGTGGGGAGGGGCAGCTAATCTAAGCTTCACACTTCTATAACAATCTCTTTCTCTCTCGAAACTTGACGAAGAAACAATCCTAATTATGAAATATCGTCAAAAAAGATCCTATTGTTATGATGGTCATACATACTAATAATTGTCAAACGTACTTTTACAAATATAAAGCATTTCTATCATATCTGACCTTCGTTAAACATTTAAAGCAATCTAACTTAACCCCTGGTTGAGTCGGTGAAACGGCTGATGAAAATTGTCTCCGTTTCTACTGTATGGCAAGCACTAAAAAAAAAAACCCGAAGCTTGGTTCTAAGGTGACATCCAAAAACAAAATGATTCCCGTTAATGACATCGTCAGCTAAATCGAGGCAACTTCAAAACGTGATGACCAGCATATTCTTTTAATCAAGACAGTGTTTACACAATACAGATGCTTCTAACCCACCAACTTGGAAGGTTCACGGGAAGTCGACATTTATTTAATGTTTTACCACAGATATACAAATATACTTAAATGGTGAGATCCATCCTTATTGAAATGGAAAGTCAATAATCATGACAATATTCAAAATAAATACAAAACATAATTGAAGTCAACACTTGTCATTCTTGTATACGAGCTTCAAAACTTGAAATCAAATATGTAAATTAGCAAGCAAGCATTAATTTTAAAAGATTACAAAGGGATCAGTTCAATTTAATTCAACATTATTTAGCATTTCCATTTACATTTCAACAAAACAGAATCGTCCATTATAACATTTAAAAATATAATTTACAAAATAATTATACAACTGGATAATTTTTATACAAATACATTTTTCGTATATTTAATATAAGATCATTTAAGACAGAATTGATAACAACTACTTTTTCTTTTACTTTTTTTTTTAAAAATCTAAAATTACTATTTATAACAATAATAAGTTGCAAATTTCATTATAATTATATACATGTAAATACTAAAATATGCATTGCAATAACTTTTTATGACACAAATTTAGAAAATACACTTATCTTGATCTATTTAGATTCACCTGTAGGGTATACTTCTTGAATAATAAATTTGTAATAAAGATGATTTGCCATTCTAAACCGCAACTAAAGATTACGGTCTCTTTAAATAGACAGAGCTTCTTCCTCTTCTTCTTCTTCTTCTTCTTCTCTCTCTCTCTCCTCCTCTCCCTCCCTCCCTCCCTCCTCCCTCCCTCCCCCTCTCTCTCTCTCTCCCTCCCTCTCTCTCTCTTTAATTTTTTATTATATTTTTTATTTTAGCAAGGACAGAATATCGTTCCTACACATGCATCAATCACCTTGTAGGAAAATGGGTGATGTTCGTAATATAAACATGATTCTTAAATTACAGAACATTAGTCACTTGCAATAATTACAACTTGATTATAAGAACCAGTATGACAAACGAAGCGGATTGTTATAAATGTTTATTGCTTGAAGAAAAGAAAGTATGTGAAATGTTATAAACATAAGTTTGAAAAGCAGATCATTAGTCACTTCAGTTACAACTTTATTATTAAACATTGTTAAAGAACTGAAGCATCGTTATAAAATTATTTTGCATTAAGCAGAGGAAGTAAGTTTTTAATATTTTGTATTTCACTGCATAATTATGTGAAATATCATAAAACGTTTAAAGACACCGGATAGGATATAAATAAAAAGATAATTGTACACATTGCATCAGATCTAGTTAACTATAGAGTATATCATATCAAGAAGTATAAGTACATAATATTTAAATTACTCACAATCATAATAAAACATTGCTTTTGAATACATTGATACGCACGGACAGTGAAACGTGCGAGTAATAGATAAAGATAATTCGATCAGGGTAAAAGCTTGAGTATCGACACATTGCGAATCTCCAACTAAACATCCAGCCTTGAAGACTGATGAAGAGAGACCTGGGGGTGTCAGGCAGTAACTCATTGTCGACATTGAGCGGCTTAATCAATTGACCCAGTGACAAACGGTGAACGACAGCGCACAGACGGCGCCCAGGGGCACGGGGTTGAAACTTTTTGGCGCCATTCTAGAATATACGTGATGAGATGCATGTAGCATTCTCCGTGTGATGGCGCTCTGACGTATTTATTCCAGGGAGGGTTGTTTTGATAGAGGCAAGGGGATGGGGATTCAGGGTTAATGCCGTGGTCACAACTCGTCGTAGGCTACGGGGCACGTGCCATCAACGCAGCCTGCGTTGCATGTACAATGCACGCACAGGTCCTGGGTCAACTTCTGCGATTCCTGCGTTTCTGTAGTAAGGGTATTGTAAAAACTTCCTGCACGTCGTACATGCATTGTACCTGCAAGGTACCTCCGCTGCACGAATTTTCTATGAAATGCATCGTAGGGAGTTGCACGTCGAAGGTACTGCGAGTTTTGACCGCCCATAGGATACAGGACTGACATGTCTGGGACAACACAGTATCTTATTATTTAAGATTGAAGTGTCGTATTGGAGTGTTCTAAACACTTCATTGTGGATGCTAAGGTCGTGGGTTCGAGTTCCAAAACGGCATCAAGACAGTATTTCCATCGCCAAGTTTCAGCCTTAACACCTTAGCAATGTTTAGGTATTGATTGGGTACCTGGTGGATTTATTCCAGCAAACATTTGCAGAATTTAACGCGGGTAAATTTTGTCCGAAGCTTTTTCTTTAACGCATGAATACGTTATCATTTCATATGATTAATGCTACACAAAAACTGAATATATTTAAGTTAGCTTGTCCTTCAGTCAACATTACAAATATTTATATTTTCGAAAAATAGGAAAGCTATAAAATTCAAGCGCTTTATGTATACTTGTTTAATATCTACCAAAGATTAAGCGTTAATACGTAGGATCATTTAAATTATTGAGGGTGATATTCGAAACATTGTGTTACCCTATCTCTAGATACAATCAGTGAAGGTGTAAACATTATGATAAAGAAATGATGAGAAAGTCTTGTAAATTGATACATCTAGCCATCTGTTTAATGTCAATCAAGGCTCTCTCCCTTGTTTGTAAGCAGAAAGGAGGGGGGAAATTCATTGTTTGTTTATAATAGGGAGTGAAAGCGGACATTTTTTGCTTACAATTTTAAGCGTTAATTCAAACGGTGAGTCAATTTTGTTCTTGCTAGTTTATTCCATACTGACTTGAAGCAAAAATAAAGGCGTGTATATATTCAGCGTTGGTGTACTGTCTCAGATTAAAGGTTAATAGATCAAAGATTTATAAGAATCAAATTATGATAGCTACAACGTATAGCTTTTGGTGGCTTTTGTAAAAAGAAGTGTCAATTTCTTTACTTAATATTAATTCTTTATTGCACTATATAAATTTAATGGAATCGAATACTAGGAATATATTTAAACTAATAGTATACTTTTCGACGATGTAGCCGAGACCCTACCAACATGACCAAGAGGCAATGGATTCACCAAGATCAGGTTCAGGTTCGACCTGCACCCCTGGCGTACCCCCTTTTAATCCCCAAGTGTTGTTGGTCGGTAACCATACATCATCACACTAGCATGATGCTGATCAGAAGACGTATTTCCCAAGCGGGACCAATTACCCAAATTACCCTTCCACATGGTCGACATGACTTGGATCTGTCTTCACTCGCGTCTCGCTCTTGATGCGGAAAGATAAGGATAGTGATAAGAACATCTCAGAAGGAGAAAAAGAAGGTGGAAAGAATAAGATGAAGAGAAGGTGGAAGATTGCCAGGAAGGTCATGAAGGTGGAGGAGGAAAAAGAAGAAAGATGAGAAAGGTTGTGGAGGAGTACAACATAACATCTGAACAGGAATGAAGAGAAGGAATGAAGAGAAAATGGAAAGAAGAAGAAGAGGAAGGTCATGAAGGTGGAGGAGGGAAAGGAGGAAGGATGGGAAATGTTTAGGAGGAACTCAAAATAAAGAATACATGGAATAAGAAGGATGAATATAAGAAGAAAACGGAGATGAAGAATGAGGAGGAGAAGAGTGAAAAGAAGAATGAGGGAAATGAAGAGGATAAAAAGACAAAGAATAAGAAGGAGAAGATGTAGATGAAGAGTATGTAAAAAGTTGAAAGAAAAAGAGATAAGAAGATGGGAAACCAAGAACAAAGAAACGGAAAGGAGAGGAGAAGAATAAAATAATAGTTTTTATGTAGTGTCCGTGTTATTCACTTGTCTATCATGGTTGCGTAGAAAAAAAAAACTGAATACGTTGTCGGAGTTAGAGTAATGATAGTTTCGGTTTAATATTGTTTGTTTAGATACACGTGTATTATAGAAACAGGGGACCACATACTAACTGAATTATAAGACAAACTAACAATTTTCAGAAATCATGATTTATATAAATTTTTCCATGATTTTATAGTTTGCATTTTCGATATTCTTGTACCTTTTAAAAGCAGCGATGAACATCTGAATATTGAAGAAAAAAAAGTTAATTTGTAGTAGTTTTCGTAACAGGACAGAAAGATTAGAAGTATTTACGTCATGTCAATACCACAGTCAGACAGTACATTGAGAAGAGAAGTGATAGAAACTCAAATGACGTCATGACTTTAAGAAAGTTTGACATGTTTGAAGGCAAGGCAGCGATACCTGTTGTTCCATATGTCATCGTTTGACAGACAACCCCCTGTATGTCACTCATATGCTTACCATCGATCTAGATATCGATCATACCATCTTTAAAACCCTATAAAACATGGCGATCGGACGACCGAAGCAGTGGGAGCAGTTGTCGGCTGCGAATCGGAGCGGAAATAAGAAGCCACTCATTGTGAATTAGACTTCTAAGACTCCATTTCTTTATCCATTTAGCAAATTGTCCAAGAAACCATCT
This sequence comes from Paracentrotus lividus, assembly GCA_940671915.1. Lineage (NCBI taxonomy): Eukaryota > Metazoa > Echinodermata > Echinoidea > Camarodonta > Echinidae > Paracentrotus > Paracentrotus lividus. The sequence goes on along the minus strand of CALNVZ010003435.1, from coordinate 8,432,589 downwards.
ATTGTGTATTTGCGAAGTCCATTAAGGACGGAGGTTGGGGATGGAACGCAAGTCCATATGTCTTCGGTCCCGCCTATAGAGTTTCGTGTGTCAACACTGAAGCTCACGCCGAGGACGTCTTCTTCAAGGCGTTTCAGGCAGGATCGGTAAACACTTTTGGCTCGGAAGATTTAGCTCCAACACCAAGGCCGCTTCATCCTGCAAAAGAGAATAAAGGAGAGAATGTGAGAAAAGGTTTAAAAGAAGAACGGAGTGCATTTTCGATTCAATTTCCTATCTTTTGTTGTCATATTTCGGATGATTTTTTTTTCTACAGAGAACGTGCTAAATGGGACAAAATGAAATGTCATGAAAAGCGCGCGTGCTCTCAAGGTGCTAAAATTGAGTATGGACTGATGGCGAGTAATAGAATTACAGAAAACTGCGGATTCCGGTGGGAAACCTTAGTAATATGGTAACTGAGAATAAAGCACAATTGCTTCCATTTCAAAAGGAAAACCTTTTTATTGAATCGCACGGCAGAATGAATTTGTAATGATGAGTAAAGTTCAGGGTAATATGCTCGACGATTCCACGGCTATAGAGAAAGAGAGAGAGAGAGAGGGGGGGGGGGGGATGCGATCTCACGGACAGAAATAGTGAACATTCAGAATGCGCGAACATTAAACTGTTTGTTTATGTTTGCTTCTCCTACAATTTGACAAACAACACCCTTTAATGCCGTGAAAAGGCAATGAAAACATTTTCTATTATATCCTAGAAATGAAGAGAGAATAAACCCAGAAAAACGTTCTCTTCGTTGCAATTTCCGTGATCGCATCCCTTTAAATTACTACCAGTATTATATACTTGGCGTCAAGCCCCCCCCCCCCTCCCCTCCCCTCACCACCACGACTACACACATTGTACAATCCTGGCAACACAACAATCGGTAACTCTATTTGTAATTCTAACAATACCTCTGGAAATTCCAATTCACCGCGAGTGATATGGATATACTCGGTCCGGGTATGTTCACATCTTGAATAGATAACTACTATACATTCATGTATTTCAGTAAAACCTGTCATAGCGACCACCTCATTATATAAAGGTCATTTCTGTATACAGTGGTCACCTACTTTGATCACTCGAAGGAAATTTGTGTTGCATTTTTTTTCACTGTTTCCCAGAAGTGGTCTTAATCCGGCTTGTGCCCTGTAACATAAAAGATACGATCGATCTTACGATTGATACCACTCGTAAGTCTATGGCAAAACATGCACAATGAGTTACAGGATAGATATCTTTTATGTTATAGGACACTGGTCTAAGTAGGCAGGTTTTTCCGGCGTTTATGTAACACATATTCTCTTGACTTTCTCATAAATAGGGAAAAATAGGTGATCATAAATAATCAATAATATTAAACACTATTGCAGTAAAGATCTGAGTTACATGGAACGTATAAAAAGATACAATATAAATAAAAATGTTTATATTGATAAGTACAATAATGTAAGAGAGAGGATGATATACATTATTAATGAGATGAGGGAGAAAGAGAAAAATATAGACAAAGAGAGGGAGGGAGAGAGAGAGAGAGAGAGCACAGTGACAACAAAATGTAATTGTGTTTTATGGGCACTATACTTCTTATCTTATGTCGTAGAACATGATCATGGCCTGATCATGGCGATGGTTTCTCATCGAAATGAAATTGTAAGAAGATATGGATGACCACTACTTCAACTCTATAATATCAGATTCATATTCAACCATGGGCATTTTTACACAAAATGAATTTTCAGTAAATACTGAATGTACCTTTGCTATGGAGCATCAAACAGATTGTGGTGAAGCTGGTGTGTACGCCCAAAACCGGCCCTTTCGACAATGTTTCGGAGGCGAGTGAGGAAGGCGTGCATTTTTCTCTTCCGCTTCGTATTATTTTATATAAATTATTGTTTACTTTAGAGTAATGTCCATATAAAAACTTTTGATATGAACCGACAAATTCCGATTTACCTCGGCAGCAGCCACAATCATAGAGATATCAATGAAAAGGTGAATTCAATTCATGCGCATATCAATCCATACAAAGCAACGACATGCGATTTTTTTTTTCTGCAAAGAATTTAGATACCAATATAATGATTAACTTGTCCCTTGCATTTACCCTCTACTATTTACTGTATGTATTTTAATATTCATTTCAAACTCACTCGTGTAAACGCATTCTCCGGCACAGAACGAATAAAGCGATGTGACATAAATTGATGATCCTCGTACACGTGGTTGGAACCCATCTTGTATTAACATTATAGTCGCCCCAATGGATCTGTTATGAACTGGAAAAGTCATTGCTAAGTCAATGGGGATTATAATCTCATCCTATTACTATTAAGAACCAAGCTGTTCCATGAACGTATGGAAAATTGATCTCACGATTGAGATGCTTTAAGGTTGTCCTTTGTTTTATCTGGTATCTCAGCATTTTCGACTCCAGTTTGTTTGGAGACCGGTATATGAAAATATATGAATATCGAATGTGCGGACATGTGGTTTTTAAGGTACGACTGTAATATCATACTTCTTTGAATTAATTTGTGTTATGATTTCTGAAATAGGTCCACGGTGATATAAAATGAGAGAATGAGAGGGGAAAAAAAAATTAAAAAAATAACGCAGTGGCGGATACAGGCAGGGCGGTAGTATTTCACGCCCAGCCTTTGTTTGTTTGTTTGTTTGTTTGTTGTTGAGAATTACATATTGAACATAATCATTACCAAGAAAAAATGGCTTCTGCGTCCCCTCTTTTTTTTAAATTTTGTGCCCCCTTTATTTCCAAATCATGGATCCATCACCTGAAAAACTTATAATTATTTACACCAATTTTTTAGCTTTGCTTTGAAAATATTAGTGTCGAATTTCATTATGTGGGTCACTCAAATTACGCAAAACAACAATAGATGTAAAATAATTGCTGATGATGTTCTAAATATTTAAATAGATAACGTGTTTGGGGCGACCACTCAGTGAAAACAATTTAAGAATAGGCATGTTTCCCTTATTTCATATTAGTATTGGGGAAGAAAATATGTTGTCTCTAGAGCTGACATGACTGCTTCAGGTGGCAGCTAAGCAATTTGACTTTCCGATGTCAGTTTAATCATTGATGAAATAAACTTAACCTTTCCAATTCTAACTTGGTTGCCAATTCTGTGTGAATATTTGGTTATACTCAAGGGAAATGTAAAGTCAGACACGCATCTTATGTCCTTCAAATTGACCTTTAGCGAGGAATGTTGCCTACATTCCCTCAAATTTCCCTCAATTCTTATGGCATCCATTGGTAATTTTAGGATGCAAATTAATTTGAGCCTCCCCCTTACATTCAATCTATTTTTAAATCGCCATACACATGACTGTTATTCCTCCAACATATTCGCCATTGCCATCCAATTAATTCAGAAGAAACAAACCACAATCAACATGCTCTGACCACATTCATGGTTTTCAAATACCAAATGTAAACACTGTCTCTCTCACTATTTCTCATTTTTCTCTACAGTGGCGGGTCCTGGGTTCATTGAGAGGGGCGAGGGGGAGGGGGTTGGGAAAGCAAAATTTGAATTTCAGACTTTGGTACATCAAAATTTTCCCCATTACATCGGGCAAGCAAAAAGGTACATTAAAATATGCTGACGGACCGATAAACGGCGGGGTGTAGGTGTTTAAAAAAAAAAAGAAAAAAGAAGGTCATCATTATTATTTGCCATAGGGGTAGAGTTCGGTCGGTCAATGTGGGGTCAGTCGTCCATCACATTTCCCCCTTTTTCCCTTTAAAAAAAAAAATTACTTGGGGGGGGGGGCAGGCTCGCTGGCCCTTTGGATCCGCGCTCCATTTTTCTCTGTCTGTCTGTCTGTCTGTTTGTCTGTCTGTCTGTCTCTCACTTTCTCCCTTTCTCTTAATGTCTCTTCACGGAGTTCGTAAGAAAACGTATCGCCAGTAAACTGATTGTTGGTGTTTAGATTGAACGTGGTCTACATCAACAATTTATGTTCATTTTTTTTTTTGCCTTTCTTTATTTCTGTTGCTTTAATTATAGTGTTCCTATTTTCTCGTCTCAAAATATATTTTTCTGAGTACCATTGTCAAAATGGAATACTATACCAAAAACAATCCGTACTTTCTTCCCCTAGTTTACATTAAAATATGTGCCAAGGACAAGTATTACGTCAATTCACCAGAAATAGGTATACAAATAATCATCGCTCAATTCTGATGTATTTCTACACATTTCGGCCCCTGAATTGTCTTTGCAATTCCTGCTTCTTTGTTTACGACCATGCTTATTTCATTTTTATAGGAGTAGTAGCCATATTTTTTTTTATTATTTACTTTTCTCTTTCTCTAAAGTTCCTTCTTCATAAAAGCAACCTAACTTGAGTTCGGAGTATTCTTTTATACAATACTAAACCAAAACATGGTTTCGGTTATTTTTGTGTAATATGTATATCATTCTGTAATAAAAAAAAAAATGTATAATATTTTATCGTTTAAGAATTACTTGTAAATTATCTGTTCTTAAGATCTTAAGAGGGCATTGTGCCATGTGACCAGATTTACGACAGTGCCTGGAGGCAATCAAACCCGTTTAATTGCAAACGAAATAAAAAAAAAAATCGTCAAATTTCTGCCCTCAATATTTACTTCAACGGTTTTAACGTTTGTTGTTGTTGTTGTTGTTTTGTTTTTAAATTTATTTATTATTTTAAAAAAATCATGTCTATCTTAGCTCTCTTCGATACATCTGACAAAAATATTGCTTTCTGCTATTTTATACGCATATCTATTTTTAATTGAAACCCAAAATAGGCTTACCCAATAAATGGCGTAAAATGGAAAGTAAATCCCATCATATGACCAGTATATCGTATGAAGGATGGTGCGCGCCGCAATTAGAATAAGACGTGGAGACAATTAAAGCCGAAAATAAAATCAAAATACGACTCATCAGGCCCGTAACTAGGATTTTTACGGGAGGGTTCGAAATCTGCAAAAGTGCACCAAAAGGTACATCTTAGTTTTCCTCGATACATTTAAAACCAAATTTTGTCACGATTATATGAGCATATTTATTCTCAACACACTCTTGAAGAAATAAAGGCCTACACTGAAGAAGAAAAAAAAAAAAAACGGTGGTGTTAAACAGGTGTTAGATTAACACCACTTGTGTTTATTTATGACAATTCTCATGGTGGCGTTGTCCTATATAGTAAGCACTTGATTGATTTAACACCAATCTAACATCAAAGTTTGTCCAGTGTACTTGAGAAGTCAAGGTATTGTGTGTGAGTACGAAATGGACTTCGCATCACGTGACCAGCAAAGCTTTTTTTCGAGAGAGGCGCCATAGTCAGAACAAGGCAATCAATGTCGCTTAATGGCAAATGAAATCCAAATGTGGCTCAATCGATAATCATTTTGTGAGAAACAGAAAGACGTTAAATAAAGAGGCAGTGCCATTTTGACTTGAGCACCAATGTGGAGTCGACGTTATATATGGTATTGATATTTTTGAAGGCTAGTTTATACATTTTTTCAATATTAATTCATACCCCTTTTGACTGGATGAAGAAATTGTGAAATTGACCCGGATTAATTATACAAAATATTGAAAAAGAGTGTTGCTTCTAAAAATGTCCTAATAACAAAATTACAATTCCAGGGAGACAAAATTTTCCCAATGAGAAACACTTTCTCATGAAAAATCTGTAGCAAACGGATATTGCAAAGTCTAAAGGTCAACAAATATTTTTGAATATACATTGGCGCTTTATCTTTGAAAAGCATTTTGATAATCATCCAAGTTATGGAATATTTTTGTCTTAATTTTGATATAATTCATTTCATCAGTTATATTTTTTTTTCTGGCGATTGACCTAAAGAGTTGTTTCTTTGGGGATAAGCTGAAGATATATCTAAATGCAAATGAGGCCTTCTTCAGGATTTGACTTGGAACTGAGGAAATCTGTATCATCTTTATTAGTTTGCTTAAATTTTTGATAAGGCGATATAATTAATCATTACGTCGAGAATAAAACAGATTATAAGGACTTTGATTTAAAAAAACCCCTGGCTTTCTGATCATTTATTCATTGTTTTAGGTCAGCCTTCCTGAGTCCATTCATAAAGGACAAAAGATTGCCAAAACTTGGTACAAGGGATTTTTTACACTATTTTTTTTTTAAAGCCAAGGCGCTTAATCATTCCAGACAGGTATAAGTTTGGTATCGTTGAATACACTGTAAATAAAATTTTAAAAAATACAGAAAAAATACAGCAAAGTGATGTCAGCAGAGTCGCCATACAAAAATGTAATTTAAAATACAGTTTTGCTGTAAATTTCTCCCTTAAGAATTGATGAAATTGAAGGAAAAATATCATTAGAGTTTTGTAGCATACGTATTTGGTTAAAACGGAACAAATGTGTTACTCCTGATGTATATTTTGTATTTCTCACGTAATTATTTGCAGGAGAAACTTACAACAAAACTGTTTTTTGAATTACATTTTTTATGGCGACTCTGCTGACAGCAGATTTGCTATAAAAATACATATATTTTTTACAGTGTAGAATATGAGTGACTCGTTATTATGAAATGAATATCAAGGTAACACGAGCAATGAAATTTTGAAATGAGGCTTTCAAAGTTGGGTTTATTTTTTTCTGGGACGCGGAATTGACCATCAAGCTACGTCACTGAAGTTCATCTGACCGTGGATTATTTCTCAGGAGAATCCTAGATTTTGAAAGGAGAATGCGCCAAGCAAATAAAGCGAGAAAATTCGAGATGCATGGACGACTTTTTTTTTTCTCTCCTTTTTATATGAGGGGCATTAAGGTAGCTTTAATAATAATTGTAATTTGAGAAGATTGATTGAATTTGAGTTTAGTCCCTAAACGTATGTCTACCTAAATTGAAATCTTGATGAGGTAGGCCTAACGTTATTCTATGAATCGCATATTAAGCTGCGTGGAAATACCTTTTGAAATGTAATTTTCTGTTTCTTTATTTTATATAGAGAAAAATCTATTCGTTTCTCTTTGTCTTTTTTTTTTTCACTGATTATTGAGATAATTTAGCATGTGTTTTTTTGTCCATATTGATTGCCTAATTTATTGCAGGTTTCTCGGGACTGTTTTATCAAATGTCTTGGTCCGCGTTCTGCATTTGTCTTTGGACGATACCCTATTATCTCTACAAGGTACCTCCCTAGTCCCAGCAACACCATTGCTTGTAGTATGAAATCGTGATAATGCAAAAAATAAATCATGAATTGTTAGGATTATACCTCTCTGGTCTCATCGTCACTCTCTCCAACCAACCTATAAATCAGTTGGCAAAGCGAGCTAAGAACTTAAAGCTCAAGATTTGAATTTTGGAAGGCACTTTAGAATGTATACAGCACACAGCCCCCTGAGAAATCTCTTCCAGGCGATCAGCCGACGTAATCAGCTTTCTAATTCGCAAAGAGTTCTCGCCAAATAATGAACAAGGGAAGGGCTCGTATTTCATTTGCATAACGTGTACGCCATATGAACCATATAAAGTGTATATCTTTCATTCTGTTTTGTAAAGCTTTACTTCTATATTCAACAAAAGAAAGACTAACTAATATAAGGTAAAAGCAAATCTTCTGAATAGATACGCTTTATTAGCCAAGGGCAAGGATATACGAGCTCTCTCCAGTCCGTGATATGTGTTAATTATTATCTCTTATTTCCTTGACAAAGATTTTGCAGCTTATCAGGGGAAAAGACACTGACGCACAAGATTGTGGAACGACGTAATAAGAAGTAATAGAAAAACAGAGGTTTTGATTAACAAAAACATCTCTAAATCTCGAGAATCCAAAGACATCTTAAGTCATGCATCATAAATCTGTTGTGTTACAATAACATATTCATTGTAATAATGTAATACACTGTAATACTTTACAAGAGGTAAATCCGTTTTTGTCTTTATGTTATTAATGTTAATGGCGAAGTTCATAATGTTTAAATTATGTCTGTGTAGTGTCACGGTTTTCAATTGGTGCCTTGATATTTCATTGTCGACAACATATAAAACCTGCGTATATGGACTGGCAGACGTGCTGTATTCTTTTGTTTTGTTTTGTTTGTTTGTTTGTTTGTTTTTGTTTTTTGTTTGTTGTTGTTGTTGTTTGTGGTTTTTTTTAAGGGGGGGGGGGTAGTTTTGTTTTTATACGATATCGAAATGATCTGCCCAATGCAAACATCATCTGACCTCGAAGTCTGTATCTTGTGAGAGAAAGTAATCATTACTAAATCATTCAGAACGGAAAAGGGTTATTTTCCAATCTGGCATTTAGAAGAGCAATCTAATAGCGGTGCTAGTTCAAAGGAAATTCTATTTGAACTTACTTTCGGCAATTTTTTGAGGGTAACTGTTGACTTTTGAAACCTATTTTCTTAGCATTCAATAGAAATGAAAATTGTGAAGAAAAAAATCCTGATGTGCGATATTGCCTCAAGAAATGCAAAAGAAATCCTTTTCTTTTGTAATCTCAGAAAAGAAAATCATCTTATCATAATTACGATTATCATCACCATCATAATTATTCATCATCACCATAATCATCATTGTCATTAACATTGGCCATCCATACCTATTCACCTTTAAGATTATTTCCAAGGCATCTGCAAATCTACTGAATAAAAATGTAGAGCACATGTAAACAAGCTGTTTAAACTTCCCATGAAAATTTATAAAGATTCCCATCCAGGGATACCTATATAATCCTCATATCATATCTTTATCAAAACGTCAATTTCTGAACATTTATCTTCTATTCTGATGAAAAGATATCGCCATTACACTTTATATTTCATATATCTCTTTGGCAAAATGTAAACCATTTTTTCTCGAATCTAGGCTAGTATCCGGGCTTCGAGTTTCAGACATGCATCCCTCGGTGTATCAAATAACGGATATTATGCATCTTGACATACTTTCCATTCCGGTGTTATTTCAATGCGGTATTTACTATGTCTTGTCTTGAGGCCATTTCTCTTTTTGATGCGTATTAATTTATTTTTGTGTATTTTCTAAGAAATATCATGTGTCTTTTATTGATGTATTTAGTTCAAATAATATTAGTTTGTCTCGTAAAATATGTCAACCAAAGTATTTCAGAAAATAGATTCAAAAATAGATCATTAATAAGAAGCCTATTTTGGTATAAAATGTGGAAGCGGAAATAACACAGTTGGCCAAAGCTTATATCGACTTTGAAGTGAATGTGCACAGCGTTAGTTGTTTTGTAAACGTCTATTAAATAATAATAATAATAATAATAATAATAATAATAATCATTGTTGCATACCATAGGTATTTTTTTTCTTTGATATGTTTGTATTTTTGTTGTTGTTGAGAAAGTGCGTTTTTCAATCCATATTTTGCTTGAGCTTTGAGTGAAAATAAGATACACGCACAATGCCACTCTGATTAATATACTAAATGCAATATAATGACGAAAATTAATACATCAACCATCAGCATGATCAGAAACCTATGTACAAAAAGTGCAAACGGATATGCTTTTTAAAAGCATGTAATTAGTTCTGTCTACCAGGGACATGTTTTTATTACGTAAACTCAATACCCTATTATGCCCCAATTCATGTGCTTCATGTAGGCTCAAGAGATCGATGCTTTTAGTGCTCAGTAATGGATATGAATAGGAGAAATATAATAACTTTGCGCTAATGGGGAGTTTAGACGAGCAATTATCCGGTATTCATAACGATCGAGCTTATGATTAGGATGTTTAGCAGCAACATGGGGCAGGTCGTTCTTTTGAGAAAAAAAAAAAAGAAGAAAAGAAAAAACAACAACAAACAAACAAACAAACAAACAAACAAACAAACAAACAGAAGAGCTACCCTCCCGCTATCTCTCTCTCTCTCTCCAACTTTCCTAATGTAAAACAGTGGGGAATTACTCAATATGAGACGGGCTGAGAGGGAGGGAGGGATGGAGAAAGAGAAAGAGAGATGGAAAGGTGCAAATAGAAAGAAATTGGGGGTAGAGGTAGAGGAAGAGATTGAGACAGGGGAGATGTAAAACTTACATTCATGTCACAGTGAAAATTGTCAATTAGACCAAATTGTTCGTTTATCCCATTTGGCATTAGACTATTAAACGGATAATTTGATCAAGTGCTGTTAGACCAAGAGGATAACCTATACCATACGGTAGGTACTTATATAACAAGACTAAAATTGTAAATTATACTTCATTGTTTTTCAAGATAAGGAGGGATGTACAATATTATACTTATTATAATTTCGTCATTTTGTCATTAATTCTCATTCTCTTTCTCTCTATATCTTCCTGTCTCTTTCACTATAAATAGTTCTACTACCGTACACACATCAATTCAACTCTTTACTGCCTTAATCTGGGATAAGAATATTATTGTTCCTAAAATCACAATGCCATACGCTCTTTCGCAGACGTGAAGGTAATAATCTTTTTAGTTAAAAGTCTAATGACAAATACACGCTTCACTCTTTCCCATATTGCTATACGGTATACGGCTCTTCGTGAAATTTTAATTCAGTTTCTTTGAAGAATGGTTATCGAAGCTATACAATCACTCCTGGCTAGAATATAATCATGGGAATACTGTTATTTTCCATCTTGGGAATCATAGAAAATAAATCTCTTTGAAATCGCAAACCTTTTCATAGCCGTCGACTCTCCAAAATTTAAGAGGGAAGGACGGAGAGGCGGTGTTGAGGTTTAATTCGGCGTGAATTGTTACAATAAAACGCCAACGAAAGTCTCTTTTTCGCCGTCGGTGGCTTTTTAAAGTGCACGTTCTTATGCAGTCGTCGGTTTAATATCCTCGCTCTCGGGCTTTCTTTCTCTATTTCTTTCGTCTTCTATTTCTTATTCCTTTTTCTTGAGAAGCGGTTGCAATATTAAATGGATTTATGACCGGTGGTGATTGCCTCGCTGTTGTTAGTAACACCCATTGTGTATTCTGCAATTTATATTATGATCATGTCTTGTTGACGTCATTAAACCAGGCTTGAATATCGACTTCTGCTATAGTGATCTTGATGATCACTGTCTTTATGACATGTCTCGCGTACTTCTCTTCTATTTATATCATATTCACGACTATTATCTCTTTCTCTCTTCCTCCCCTCAATCTCTCGCTTTATTTTTCTCCGTCCTTCTTTCTTCCCTCTCTCCCAGCCAGTCCCAGGTCTCTCCTTATTTTTTTCTTTTGTCTCTGTGTCTCTCTCTTCTCTCCCTGTTTTTCTATCTCCCTGTTTCTCTCTCTCTGTTTCTCTCTCTCTCTCTTCCCTTCTCTCTCTCTATTTCTTACGAACTATTCATCTTCTCTCTTTAAATTTGTATCCGCTATGTCTACATCTACTGTTGATATATTTAAGACCTAATACTCCATTCATTCTTCCTTTTTCCACTCTTTCTTTCTATCTCTTTTCTTACTCACTCTTTAACTTATTTTCTTCGAATCTATATCCAACATGTCCACATCTACTGCTGATGTAAAAAACGCAAAAACACCCCCCCCCCCAAATAAACAAACAAAAACAAAAACAAAAACAAAAACAAAAAACAAAACAAAACATTACGTCCCTCTTATATATGTATATATTATATATATATATATATATATATATATATACATATATATATCTTATTGGAAGTTCCAGTTCCACCATATCCATACCTACCGCAGAGTACCGGACATGATAGCGCAATCGGTTAGAGCGCCCCTAAAAAGGTAGCCTTTCTTGCTTTCAAGAACGGGAGGTCGTGAGTTCGAAACCGGGCCGAGTCATACCAAAGATTTACAAAAATGGTACCTAAAGTTGCCTTTTAACAAAGGAGCTTAGGGGTAATAATAACATCTTGCAGGGCCCGCTGGGAGAACAGTTGTCAGAACTGAAGTGGCTACCCTGGGTAAATAAAACGATATTATTATTATTATTATTATTATTATTATGTATAAAACCTCAAACGTCATATTAAACAAAGAATAATAAGGAAATAGCATCTCACTTTTTATCTTCTCTACCGTCTTTCTTTTCTCTCTCTCTCTCTCTCTCTCTCTCTCTCTTTTAAATTAAAAAAAAAAAAAATCTCTCTATTTACCTCTCACTTGTTTTCCCCTCTCTATTTCCCTTTTTCTATATCTTTTCAATCTTCTCGTTTCTTATAGAAATACGTTGATATGCAAAAACAAACAAACAAATAAACAAAACAATGCAAAACAAAACAAAGCAAACAACAAAATAAAACACCAATATCTTTAAATTAACAGTAATTTCCAGATGTCCAGCGATGTCAAAGTTATTCAACATAATACCACAGGATTATAAAAAGCAAATGTGACTACTTTCCAGAAAGTCATTGAAAATCGTAAAGATTTATAACTTATATTATGTCAACATCTATGAAACTAAAGCCAGTGTATCCGCCATTTTTTCAAACTTTTTAAGACTGATAGTCCGTAGTCACACCATTTTTGAAACCGACTCCGAACTGATATTAAACTGAACAAAATATTACGTCACCATAACTAGTGGTCGGTTTCATTGGTGTAACTCCGCTATGAGAAGTTGATTTAAATGCATCAAAAACTTGGAACATTAAATTAATTGGAGGATAAAATGATGTCCCACCGAGATTCGAACTCGGATCCAGAGTCTCGAGTGCTAACCGTTACACCATGGAACCGCGCATGCATCATTCTTTCATTACTATTTTTCCGTTCTCTCCTATATCCGTCTTATTTGTATTTCTTTATTCTTTAGTGTTATTTTCCTCTTTATTGCTCTCTCTCTCTCTCTCTCTCTCTGTCTCTCATATAATGTGTATTCTCCCACCTCAGAAAGGGTATATTTGCACACATCATTATTGAAGAAGTTCCCAGCGCAAAATGAAATTCTTAACCTTTAATAAAGCTCTCCACACCTCACGCCCCCGTGTCTGGAAACATTGTAATACAGGTGTGATAATAAGAAACATGAGCTACATGACATGCAGAATTTTTTTTTCTTGTGTACACACTCGTATCATTCTTAATTTATCAAATCTTAGATGATTGTGTGAACATATTCGGCGACAATTTATCCGCTGTAAATTCCAGACACTAATCAAATGACTTTAATTTTAACCCAGACTTAACACTATACTATAACCTAAACCTAATACACTGTATACATTAAACAATACAAAATCAATTTCAATTTTGATAATAAAGTAGACCTATATCATAACAACCTAGCCTGAAGTATTATACTTCCCCACGAAAATTATTATTTGATTTGATTTATTGGTTTCCGTATAATACCAATGTAAATTGTATACATACATGTCGCTTACATGACTTACTATTCAATCAATTATATCCCAAAATGTCATGTTTCAAATCTAGAATGCTGATTCCTGATTCCAGCTTCTTTATGTTTCCATACAATAGTCTTTAGGGGTTTCCCATTTCATTCTTTTCCCAAGGCGAACCCCAAGGTAATATATCAAGAAGGTTTAATTCAATTGATAAATCCCAAAGAGATCAACTTGACAAATTACGTGGGTGCAAAGAAGTGGGTAGAGAATAGTTGATAACAAAACAAAAAATCAATTTGATATACATGCATGATGCCTCAGGACTTTTTTTTCTTCGGTTCTAAAAAAAACACACACAAAAAAAACAACAACTTTGATATGTATCTGAAATGGGTTATATAGATATACTAAAGCACAGTATTGTTGAACCCTTTCCGGTTTGTCATATGTATTTGATGTAACTCTCACTACCCATACAAACACTTTTTTTTAAAGCCTTTTTAAAATTGTATATTTATTTGCTTGTTTTTGTTCTCTTTTTTTTTTAGAGAGAGAGGGTGATAGAGAAAGAGAGAGAGGGAGAGAGAGAGAGAGAGAGAGAGAGACGGAGACAGAAGATGGAATCATTTATTTCCTTTATATGGTTTTATAATAACTGTTGATCCGTCTAAAAGAAGAAATGATTAAATCCGCCTTATAGAAATTCTTCATTTATAGTTCAGTGCTCATTCGGATATATATTTTTGCAACAGATTTGTTTATATTGTATGCATACCAGTGAAACAAGTATTGTGACTTCTCTTTGAATATTATCTCCTCTCATATTATCTCGCTTTTAAATCATAATGCTCTCTAGATTGCTCGATCAATTTCCTTTTACCTGACAACCACTTGCTTCTTAAAAGGAGATATGTATAAGAATTCTCCTCTGTAGTAGAGACCTGCATTATAATTAATCCTAATACATATGTAATGGATGTCGTACCCTCGTACTTGCCAATCCCAGCGATACCTCATTAAAGTTGTCAATTTACTGCACTTAGTTACTAATCCATGACCGGAAGAAATGGGGATTAAATCGCGGTTTTAGAGTGTTTTTACATTAAAAAGCTTAGAATAAGATATTTGAATTCAAATGACAAAAGGGAGAAATGAATAATTCTCAGCTGTTTTCTTTATTTTTTCTTTTAACGAAGTGGTGTAGAACACAAAATAGCACAAACAGTGCTTGACGTTCCTGTCACGAATGAAATTTATTTTCGTTTTCACTTTTTTTTGTTAAGCATGTAAAGCGTTCTTTGAGTACAAGGCTGTTTTGGTCATTGGCCCAACTAATGATAGAGCATGATTTGAAGTGTGTGTAAGAATCGCCAAAGTCAAGATTTAAAAAAAAAATTAGTTTTTATCTATTTCAGAACGTAGTGAATGTAGTGGACTTGAATCGTTTTTATATGCAGGTGCAGATCTTTAATATTCTGTTAAACTTAAACAAGGAATTAACGAAGGCATCTGAACGGATTTATCCAAGTTCAAATATTCATTGACGATGTTCTTCATCATGAAATGATGTGAAAGATAATCAGATGCCATGACAACCTAATGCGGCGGTCACAACTCGCCGTACCTTCGACGTGCAACTCCCTAAGATGGATTTCGTAGAAAATTCGTGCAGCGGAGGTACCTCCGAGGTACAATGCATGTAGGCCTACGACGTACAGGAAGTTTTTACAATACCCTTACAGAAACGCAGGAATCGCAGAAGTTGACCAGGACCTGTGCGTGCGTTGTACATGCAACGCAGGCTACGTTGCTGGCACGTGCCCCGTAGCCTACGACGAGTTGTGACCGCCGCATAACATGGCAATAAATCGTAAAACTTTGAAAAGCCTCTCTAGACCCAAACAATTAACGATCTCACTAACTAGTCTCCTAATTGCAAAATCGTCTCATCAGTTCGGATCCGGCTTAAGACATTTTAAAAATGTTACAAATATATGAATGCCTTATCAAGTCGATTGGAGATAAGTGAAGGTGCTGCGGATTAAGAAATAAATTTATGCATGGAAATTTCCATTATGAGGGGCATATTCAGAAAATGACGGGACTTCATTTTTCTTGAGGATACTTAAAGGACTCATCCGGGCTGGAGTTTGCATTGTAAGAAAAATAAAGTAAAATCGAAAAAGCACAACACTGAAAATTTCATCAAAATCGGTAAGAAAACAGCAAGTTATGAATTTTCTTAGGTTTTGAATTTTTTAGGAAACAGTTCTTCAAATTGGCAAACTGATGATGTCTCAGTCCCCCTACTTTTCTTTGTATTTTATTGTATGAAATACCAATTATCAAAGATTTTCGCCCCAAGGACATAAAAACACGGATTAATCCTTGTGGAAATGTTCAAGGTCACAAGTGCTTTTTACTTTTATTTCAGTATGGGGGACAGATTTTCTGTATACGCAATATATGAAAAAAATGAGATAAATAGGATTTCATATAAATATACACAAGAAGTAGGGGGACTTGTGACATCATCAGTTTGCTAATTTGAATATTCAAATATTCAAATGAGACAATGAGACATTGTCAAGAACTGTTTTACAAAAAAAAAAACCAAGGCCTAAAAAAATGCATAACTTTGTTTTATTTTTCATCCCGATTTTGGATGAAATTTTCTGTGTTTGTGCTTGATGAATTTTACATTAATTTTACAAAACTTTTTCATTTCAGCCCGGACTCCTCCTTTAACACTTGTTTTTCTGCCTAGCATCGCCAAAAGCCGGGAAAGGAGGGAGGGGAGGGGGGGGGGGGGGGGGGGTTGCAAACCTATCTTTCACAATATACAATAATATATACAATATATATTTCAATAGAGGGCGCTCTGCAGCAGCCGTGAGCTATTTTTAACTGTCAGCTTAAGGGGAATCCAACCCAAGGAGAGAATAACCTTACAGGAAAGAGGAAAAATGAGAGGAGCAATCTAAAAAAAGTTCATCAAAATCGGTTATAAAATAAGGGAGTTATGGAAGTTTGAAAGTCTAGTTGTTCCTTCTATGGGATCCTCAAATTGGGCATCATCGGCTTCAAAATGGCCGATCTCATGGACAACTCTCCATTCATTTTGTACACAAATTTCAGATTTTCCCATTTTCTTTCAAATATGTCTATTACTTCTGAGCTCAAAATATGTCATGGGAAAATATATTTTCACACAACAATATGTTGAGCTCAAGAAGGAGGTAAGATATATTTCGAAAGAAATGGGGAAATCTGAAATTTGTGTACAAAATGAATGGAGAGTTGTCCATAAGATCGGCCATTTTGAAGCCGATGATGCCAATTTGAGGATCCCCATAGAAGGAACAACTAGACTTTTCAAACTTCCCATATCTCCCTTATTTTATAACCGATTTTGATGAAACTTTTTTTAGATTGCTCCTCTCATTTTCCTCTTTCCTGTAAGGTTGATTCTCTCCTTGGGTTGGATTCCCCTTTAATTTTTGTTATATTTTCTTCAATGTTGTCTGTTTCAATTCGTCTTTTTTGCACCTGTCTCTTCATGTCTTGAACTTCACCAGTTTAGCACACTATTTTGCTAGTTTTGGACACAGTCATGCTTTAACTTTAACTTTATTTATGACTGTGCCCTTAAATTTAGTTGTGTTAATATGAATTTCTTTATTTTTTCTAAGTAGACTTGACCTTCTATGTTTAATTGTCTTTTGCAATCTGTTTTTGTTATGTTGTTAACTGTTATTTGTGCAATAATATCACCTATGTATTCACTTATTGTATTTTTGATGTACCCAAGACAATTATCGGTCCCTGACTGTTTGTCCTTGGTTTTTTATGTATGATGATGATGAACAATAAAATCCTATATATATACGCAACTGCCCTTTCTTTGTACGATTAACATTTATTTTATTAATTGTGTTGTTGAAATGATCGTAATGCTTTATTACTAAAAGTTACAAGTTTGGCATTTAAAAATAGCTAAGATTTAATCATTATTTTGAAAACATCCATCATCAAATTAAAAAAAAGATAATTATAATCTAACCTTATTAGAATTTAAATCCATAATTAAGCTGAATTCGTATATTAATGTACATGTATAGAATATATGAATTACTTGGCAAATCGTATTAGCAATTCGAGATTCCTGCAATTAGAATTCTTTTCATGCAGCTTTTCTACCATTTACTTCATGCCCGATATGACCCCACCCCTGCCCCCGAAGACAATGCCAAATATCAGGCGTTATAAGTAACACCCCTGGTAATCAGCTGGGCTGCATGATGTCGCCTTGCACGTGCTGCCAAAAATTAATTTTCTGAAATTGAACAAAAAGGCAGGTGTCAGGAGAAAACTCGTGGCTGTAATTATAAAGACTCAGGTTACTAGGTAACTAGGTGAAGAGAATGTCCAGAATGTGTAATTACTCGCGCCAGCGCTCATAGGGGAAAATTCGTCACTGTTCCGACCAAGCGACAGAGCTACAGACGATTGACATAAATCTACTTTTCCCGTGCTGAGTGCATAGGAAAAAAGGCGGGAAATGTTAACAGAAATAGTGCTAGGCATGCTGGGAGAAAAGGAAAGTGAAAGCCATGGGCATGGCCAAGAAGGAAAGTGAGATCGAGTTTTGAGAGGAAATCGACCCTTATCGATAATCTTGGGGCGAAGAAATAGGCTTGGTAAACACAAATCGTGATAAAAAAACAGAAAGAGAAAAGTAGAAAGCTGCCAGCGATATGGTTGCTTATAGGACAAAATTACTCGTCTTGGGTGACTGATGGATGAGATGATGAGAATGTGATAGGAATAAGAACGATAGACCAGTATCATGTTGAGAAGAAGAAGAAGGCCTATTTCTCTTGGGTTCACACTCAAGAGGAGAACTCCGCTGATAGGTTTCCAAACTGTGATGAAATGAACTGTCTCGAATATCTTTGTTAAATCGAATATATGTATATATTATATATTCAAGGGACGTGGATGAAGAGTCATAATAGATATAATGATGATAATAGTAAAAATAGTGATAATAAATAATAAATAGTGATAATACTACTACTTCTGACGAATAATAATAATAACAAGTATGATCCTCATCCCGTCTACCGAAAAGTTATTGGAACATTAGTAAAATTAGCTGGAATATGTTAACATCTAACAGAGATAAGTATAAGTAACGTTACTATTGTTATCAGATGAGTGAATGCAATGAATGAAAATTTAATATTCCAAAAATTTGTATTTCATAACTCATTCTTTTTCACTCGGAATGATTCATCGTCTGAAAAAGAAACAATATGTTCATAAAATAAGTTAGAACAATGTCATAATTATATTGTCACACATGGTCGCTATAAAAAATTTCTTTAGAAATTTCATTTCCTGCAGGGACCTACTTTCATTCTCTGAACGATATTTGCTCTTCCCTGCTCGATACAACCTTATCGATTCTTTTATATCGAGATCATAAAATTTTCAGAGCATACACCAATCGATTGCAAGGATCTTCGCTAAAAAAATTATGGAAACAATAGGAATAGACCGAAAAGTCGAAACAAAACCCCTCCCCATTTTGATCAAAGAATGAGTAATGATTACTCGCTAGTCTCATATTTCATCTTTTGTACATTAAGAAGCGAGGGAAAAAATCTTTAAAGCCTTCATTATTTTGTTATCACAAGACAAATAGCGATTGTATTGTGACGTGAGCGACACAATGTCGTTTCATTTTCGTAGATGATTTGATTTGATATTAAAGCGGGAAGAAAAGGAACGCAACAGAATATTTAAATATGTTTAGTGATATTCTCAATGACATTTTAAGCGGAAAAGTGGCCTATACATGTACCCCTCTCAGGAGTAAAAAAAGACAAAAGAAAATAAACAGCAGGCTTTTTAGATAGCAGGTTGTAGACATGCACTATTTGTTCTACAAGCAATATATTGATTCCCCTGCATGATAATGAGTCCATCACATTACAATCTTTTTCTCTTATACTATAATAGAAATATACAAAATTAGATTTTATTGAGTCTTTTGCTTTAATTTGTTTGGCCCCCATCCACCCCCAAAACGGGTAATCTAAACGACATTATGTTAACAAGGGTTTTTAGAATATTCTACAAATATATCTTTACTTTTTAATACTGTCATGATATATGAGTGATGCATCATCATTGGTTATGCAAATTATTGCACCTATGCTGGACCCTTTTTTCTTCTTTCAATGCAAAAAAAAAACCAACAACCGTGCAATTTAACATCAATTCTATGTTGATATGAGGATTGGATTACCAGCGGAAATAAGTCGAAATCCATCAATCAAATATTCTGGAATATATAAATATATATACCAAAATTAAATACATAACCTCTTAAAATTGTTCACCAAAAGTCGAAATCTCCCTTTAATACTCGGAGCCCATATCAGCGTGAAAAGTTAAACAAAATGCATACGATTTCTTTCTGTCCCGTCCAATACTGGTATGATATGCGCTGTCACGAATAGCTAAAGAGATAGCTGATCACATTGTTTGATTTAGGTCGACAATCGACGAGCTAAAAAAATCCCCAGAAAAGAGCAAAAATGAAAGACTACCCTATGGTAGAAGACTATTTATTTTGTGGGAGAAGCTAGTAGTAAAGGGATATGTTTTTAGTTTATTGATTCATAGTAGATTGCACAAGCGGGTTTTCATGAATTTGTATGCATCAGGGAATTGTTGAGGAAGGAAAAATCCGCAATATTCATACTATATAATATATAGTAATAATTACGCTTATATATATATATATTTTTTTTTTTTTTTTTTTTTTTTTTACGTCACCCATACTCTCTTTTTTTCATAAAACAATTAAATTATGTCCACATCTACTGCTGATGGTAAATCCCGAAACACCAAATCCAAACTTAATCTCAGAAGTTATTTGATTTATGACTGAGTTCTTAATTTGATCATCATGCTGTAACACCTAACATTTAAACCCCCGCAAAAATAGGGCTTTACTTAAGATTGGGATTAAGAAAAGAAAAAAAAAGAGAAGGTCCCATTTAGATTTGAACTCGGATCGCGAGATTCAGAGTCTCGAGTGCTAACCGTTACACCATGGAACACTTGCACTTCCAACATAGGATGCAATGATGACTTTCTTATATTATTTGCCCCCCCCCTTTCTCCATACAACTAACACAATGAAATATTCCCCTTCTAAATAATAAAAATTAATCATGACAATATTTTTAGTATTTTAATCTTTTTATTTATTTTTTATAGATCACTGTAAATTTCTTTCGCATAATAATGTACAAACATGAAATAACAACCATGCAATCGATGTTTTGCCGAGAAAAACATTGTACGACATTTTAATATCATCTAATAAATATAATGTATAATTCTTATTCATGTAAGTAGAAATATCGTGAAACTGTTCATCTTACTAAATTTTTCTATAATGAAACAATACATTATTGAATAATATATAGAAAAAAAAAAAAAAAACTACGGAAGACAAAACAGTTTCACAATTAAAGGAAAAGTTCACCCTGGGTTTCCATTTTTTTTTAAATAAGCAGAAAATGAAAGAAAAATGTGAGTGAAGGTTTGGAGAAAATTGACCAAAAATATGAATATGTAAAGTTTTAATTATGTGGCGTCACGTGCGAGCAGTTCCCCCATGTAAATTCCCCGTGTAAATTCCATCAAAAGTCATTTTTTTTTCAGAAGAAAATTAATTATTTCATTTATATATCATCAGACATATGTTAATATACATGCCTCCATCAAATTGACCCATTCCTTTATCAAGAACCATGAAAAAATCCAAATTTATGGAATTTACATACACAACACATGGGAAACCTGCTCGCACGTGACGTCACAGAATCAAAACTTTAAATATTCATATCTTCGCTATTTTTTGGTCGATTTTCTTCAAACTTTCACTCGTATTTCTCTTTTATTTTTTTCTGCATTTTTTAAAACCAATAAAATTCCAGGGTGAGCTTCTCCTTTAATATGCATTCATGTCACAAGAATCTTACAGGTTTCAAATAGTATTCAAAACAATGTAAAAAAAGAAAAGAAAAAAAAAGAGGTCCCACCGAGATTTGAACTCGGATCGCGAGATTCAGAGTCTCGAGTGCTAACCGTTACACCATGGAACCGTTCATATACGGTACTCAGTTACAGAAGATCCCTATTTTACCAACCAACGTAGAGCCTGGTCAGTTTGTCACGGACGGACATTTTGCAAATTTTCAAAGTTTGACAGCCTGTGAAAAGTTACTTATGAGAAATATTAAACTATTCTGTGTTTTATAGTGAAGGGTACCACTGGATGTGCCAAATGATGGCAACATTTTGTTGCCACGGATACATGCTAAGAATAGAATCCTTTAAATGTTCAATGTCACGGACAGACGGGATAGAAATGGGTCTCCCGACTTCTCATGACTCTTTTGGCATTTCTATCTAAAATAATTGCCAATGTTAATCAAATAACATATCATACAATAGCCAAGTAATTTTAATTCGCTGCCATGTAAAAATCATTTTGATAAAAGCTCCAATTTTTGATTGACGGCTAAAAACATTTTGTCACGGACGGACATTTTCAGTGTCACGGACGGACATTTGGTTATCACGGACGGACATCATAGGGAAACTGTTGCAGAAATCAACTTTTCCGTCAAAGAATATTAAAATTCCACGGTAATACAATTCAACAACCAATCAGAATGAAGGTTTTAAAGTCAAACGCGGATCCAGGGGGTCATTCCCCCGACCCCGACCCCCCCCCTCCTCCCACCCAAAAAATAAAAAATAAATGAATAAATAAATAAACAATGAAATGAAATGAAAAACCCTCCGCTAACCCAATGGCTGTTACTTAAATAAGGATGACACATTTGACGGACGAAGGTCATTTTTTTCACACCTACCCACCCCCGGAGTAATTTTCACTAATGTGACCTGAAAAATTGTTTATTGTACGTTTTTGCTTGTCCTGTAATCCACTGTAAACATTCGACTAAATATACAGTAAACAGAAAGTCTGGGGGGCCACCCACCCTCCCCCCCCCCAAAAAAAAAAAAAAAACAAAAACAAACAAACAAAAAACCAAAAACAAACAAAACAATTAAAAAAAAAAAAATGGCATATAGCCTACCCATATTATATATATATATATATATTATATATATATATATATATATATATATATATATATATATATATATATATATGGGCAATTCCACAGAAATCCGGACAAGGGTGCCGGAAATTCAAAATGATATTTGGTTAAAATTATTTTGATTTCAAAAAAATACATGAGTTGAAGTTTTGGAATCAATAAAATTTTTCCCGATGGCGGCCATTTTCTTTTTCTAATCATGCGCTGAAGTATTCCAATATTTTTTCTATAGAAAAGCTATATTAACAAGAAACTCATTTTCGTTTTCTCAACTAAACCGTTTCTGTTCCCGATAATCTTTCACATGATAAAGTTGTTAGAGAGACACTTTATCAAACTGTATTTTTAAAAAATTGGTTCAATTGTGACTTTGGTCAAAACTTAGTATTAATCAACCTCACTTTGCAGTGTAACGTCAGTTACCGAAAACATGAACTTGTTAATTTTTTTCCACAACGGAGACAGTACACTATGCCAATTAGATTTCTAATATATGACTGCATCTCATTATTATCAATAGCTAGCTTGGGATATTCACATACAATCAAGTCAAAATTGACAACCAATATGTGTAACGTCAGTTACCATGACCTAGTGTAACGTCAGTTACCATGATCCATTATCGTTTCATAGAAACAATTATAATTTGGACTCATGTATGCATCTGAACTATACCACTGCTTAAACTAACCATCTAGCAAAAAAGAGACTGCCAGTGCCAATAGTAACTGCTTCTTTTAATGATTTAAGAGTTTGGAAACCCATGCAGTGTACATGTCAATGTAAGCCCCTCCAAATCTTTAGATTTTCAGTCGATTATCTATTGGTGTGATCAAGGTTCCATTGCTATATATTCTGAATTTTGAATATGAGCTATAATTTCAGATGTTATGATAAATCTAAATGAAATTATTAGTTGTATTCTAATGTAAATAAATGAAGGGAAAAAAGAAAAGAAAGAAAGTATGATCATAGCTCCAATGTCTGTGCATCTGCTTAGATGTAAGCATACATGTACATGTAATTTGTGGCAGAACAAAGCACAAAACAAACCTTTACTTTAACAGATTTCATTTTGATGCCAAGACGACAGTAATTTTCAGTAAATTTCGTTACCTAGCTTGAAATTCCGCATTTTATGACTGCGGATCACAACTGTACAAAATGAGTCAAACGGAAATTACTGTTGCAGTTATAAGATTGAATTGAGGAAGAAATTGTTTAAAAGTGATTTTAAAAATCGATTCACCTAAGAACTGTTGTGTGCTTGACGATTTAGAATCAACGATTATAATAATGGCACTTTTTTATAATTCTTCCAAGATTCACATGCCTAACACAAAAATACATGTGTGGGACATCCTACGATATTAATCAGTCACAATACTATTTTAGAGTTTTTAATGTCTTAATACTAAAAATTCCTTGTTTATAATATGATGATGGAATTAGTTCTTAAAAGTAGTAAGAAATAAAATTTTCAAAATATTCTGTACAAACCTATAAGATATATGTGTAAAACTGTCATGGTCACAGTTTTGTTTTAACTGAATAAGAGGAAAATGATTACATCACTTCTTATTTAGCCAATCTGTTGCCTAGAACATAGGTATGATATCATATCAAACACCAGAATCCTCAGAACGCCGGAACACAAAATATTTTGATCCAATCAAAATTGGGTTTTACATGTGTAAGAGTCCATAGAAGATGTAAGGGTAACGTCAGTTACGTAACGTCAGTTACCGACATGTCTTCACAAAAGTTTCCCAGCATAAACAAAAATAATGAAAATCTCTCTTATTTTGTAAATCTGTTCATAGGACCTAGGTATGATGTCATATAAGACTTATCATTATGACATGTCATGGACATGAGATATGAGATTTGATCAAACACATGATTTTGCATGTCCGTTTTCTGTAACGTCAGTTACCGACACGTTTTTGCTTGGCGTTTCAATGGAAATAATGTTTAAGTTGAATTTTTAGACAAAACTTCTTCCTTTACACTTACTTATTTAGGTATATTAATTTGAGAGACCCACATATTCTTATTATGTGACTGCAGTACAAAAAATGTAGAAAATTCTGGTTGTGTGTAACGTCAGTTACCGTGGAATGCCCATAATATATATATATATATATATAATTATATATATATATATATATAAGAAATTTTTTTTTTTTTTAATAATAATAAGGATGACATATTGGACGGGCGGTCTTTTTTTTTTAATCTGCCACCCCCACCCCAAGAGGAGTGATGTGAACATTTTTAGTGAACATTTTTGCTTGACTGGCGTATCATGCAAAACTTCGTTTTGTCCAAAATCTAAAGTCTTTAAAAAATCGGGAAATCCTGGATTTGCGCCTGCATACATGTACATGTATTTGTGTGTTATTATAAAGAATTTTGGTGTGCATGTGGGGGAGGGGGGGGGGTAATGTACATGACTGTGATCTCATGCTATCTAATTTGAATGAAATTAAGGGTTTAATTCAAGATAATTACCTGGAG
Organism: Paracentrotus lividus; assembly: GCA_940671915.1. NCBI lineage: Eukaryota > Metazoa > Echinodermata > Echinoidea > Camarodonta > Echinidae > Paracentrotus > Paracentrotus lividus. The sequence continues at coordinate 8,407,447 of CALNVZ010003435.1, read as the reverse complement.
TGATTGAAAATGATTAATTTCAACCCAAACCAGTGCAGCATATTGCATGTAAGTACTGATTTGTCCGTCTGTGACAAAAAATGTCACGGACGGACAAAATTTCAAATTCATATGAAATAAATGCATCACAATTGATAAAAGTATAATTCATACATAGCAAAGGTCTTATAATGGGGAGATAGCTTTGCCTGATTTTAATTTCAAACAAGCAATAACAAAGGGAAAAAATACTTATGTTCTGTTTTTGTTTTTTTGTCACGGACGGACATTTTTTTGGTCAAAATGTTTAAATTTATCGCACAGAATTATTTCCCCAGTTTATAATTCTATTGTTTTCTTGTTTTGTTTAGAAATACTTTCAACCTCTCTGTATCAGTAAAGAAAAAAAATGAAAAGTTGTGTAGATATTGAACTGAGACTTATTTTACTTTTACTGAAAAATGTCCGTTCGTGACATTATTTTTAGGCACCCCGTAGAAAAATAATATATCTCAAGGGCTTCTCATCATTGCATGTCTCTGAAAATCATATTTTAACAACTTCAGATGTTAGTCTAAATCCTGAAAATACTTTCATCCCCTAAATCTTAATATGAAATTTTCACCCCAGTGCTCACTCTTAACTGACCAGGCTCCGCATCTTTCTACTTCTTTATTTATGTCCTTACAAACTTCCTTTATGGCCACATGTCATGAGTTGGGTGGAAAATGCGTTACATGTCCAAAAAGATTGTAGAAATGTACATTGTCACAATCAAACATCTCTAGTTTCTTAGTAGTAAGTCAGACACGTATAAAAGTATATATATCTTGAAAGCAGAGATTGAAAGGAAGATGTTTAACATATTTTTGTACCTGTATAGTGTGTGTCATAAAAGCTATACAGAGTGTTACAGGAAAAAATGGTTTGAAAAACCTCACAATTTTACCGGCGAATAATTTTTTAATCTTTTCACCAAATGAAATGAATAATCGTGGATTGTGTAAATAAGACGTTATGCTTCTAAAAAATATAAACTTGTAATACAAAATTATTTTTTCTAACCGCGCTGCAGGGTGTCAAAAAAGAAAAAAAAAATAGTGCAAAAAGGGCAGAAATCCTGTTTTTTACACTTGGATTACAAGTCAAACAAAGTTTATTGCAAGTAATATGTTTCCACTTAATTGTGTTTTTACATGCATGCAAAGAAAATGGCGGGAAAAAAAATGACAATTATTGTTATAAAATTGCATGTGACAATTTTTGATGTCTGCAAGGCATTGTCTATGAGGATGTGTGCATTAAGTTTGTTTTAATTGATTAATTAATTGATTAAATTACTTTTGAAAAATCTATAGAACCACATAAATTCCCAAGAGAATGATATATCACTCAACCCATAAGACCAATTGGCTGCAAAGATATAACGCAGCAAACAATAAGAAAGTAACACAAATGGGAATTCCCTATGCTTTAACACGTGCCTCCACCGTAGGATCCTCCACCCCTTACCCTACTCCACTAAAAGTATCTTTTTATTAAAACTATCAGCATATCGAATCGGAAACGTCACAGACATGTAGACTGATAAATTATCTACAATATGAATTATTGCACAGCTTATGACTGTACATCATTTTCAAGCTATGTGAAAAATGTGATGATTTTCCCTCCAAAATGTAACGCCTCCACCCTTTTACAATACCCCAACTTGTGACACATGGCCTTATTAAAAGGAATACTTTCTTAAAGTCAGGTGCGGATCCAAGAAAATCGAATTGAATGCATTTCGGGGGCCCAATTGTCTGGGGACAAAAGCGGCTCTATTATGTTTACGCATGGGCCCGGTAAGTTCATTGTGTGACTCCGGTCTGCGTCCGCTACTGAAAGTAATTGGAATTTGCAAATTTTCTCTCCCTCTCCATCCATTTTCCACTTTAAAAATCACAGCGACAAGAAAAAAGTGACAAAAACTTTTTTTCAGTCTTCCACCATTAAATCTCTCCGATCAAAATATCATGAAGCTCCGGGATGCGTAACTATGGCAACAGCTGGAGCGCGTGAAACTGGTCTTGATCCGATTAAAAAGTACACCGTCACCGAATCACCAAGCAGATGAGAGAGTTAAAAGAGAACCAGTGCGTTAGAGGGCTCGGAAGTCATCTGTAATTGATACATGTATAATGTGATAACACGACACATGACTTGCATATCAGATCAGATATAGGAAATTTGAGAGAGAGATGGAGAGATAATAGATAGAGGAGGGAGAGGGGCAGTGAAAAGGCGAGATGATGACAGAGAAAAATAGAGAGGAAAAGATGAGGGATCATAAAGCAAGAATCACTGTGCCTTATATCAGCGGTTCCATGGTGTAACGGTTAGCACTCGAGACTCTGAATCTCGCGATCCGAGTTCAAATCTCGGTGGGACCTTTTCTTTTCGATTAACTTTTCATCTTGGTAAATTTTGTTTTGAACAGCAACAACAAAAACAGCAATTTGCTTATTTCATTTTTGACATAATCATCTTGTTGAAAATTGTATTGAATTTACCACATTTCATTCCATTGACACTAAAAAAAAAAAAAAAAAAAAAAAAAACAATAACGAATTTAATATTATTATTATTATACAAAAGTGTATCAAGTTGTGGAGGCATCATGCATGCTCCAAAAGAGCCCGGACACAAAGTATGGGGTTAGAATCCACGCCCCTATACTGACATTCTTTTACGTAACTATGTCACTCTCCATCCGGGTAAATGTAAACGGGTACATGGAAGAAGGAACGGGAATCAAAGCCAAGTATAGAGTTGTGTTTATATGAATTGTTCCATGGTGTAACGGTTAGCACTCGAGACTCTGAATCTTGCGATCCGAGTTCAAATCTCGGTGGGACCTCTTTTTTTTCTTTGCTTGTATTTATTTTTTGAATATTTGATCATTTTTGTAAAAACCGTGTGTAGGATTTACAAATACACACAATCAAAACATTAACTTTTTCATAGAAGATGAGAATTGAGCTAAAATAATAGAGTGAGCAAGAATAGAAAATTAAATCAAATTTGATAAGAGAAAATATTATCAGTAGTAAATGAGTGAGAGAAAGAGAGAACGAGAGAAAGACTCAAAAGAGAAAGAGAGAGGGAGAGAGAGAGAGAGAGAGGGGGGGGGATAGAGATGAAGTGAGATAGAAGCATTGTGATGAGCTGACTGTAAGAAATAAATGAGAATGAAAAATAAAAAGAAGGAGACATACAGAGGGAATGGGAGATAGATAGAGAGATGGATAGATAGAGAGAGAAGGGGTGGAGAAGTGAAGAGTGTGTTGAAGATATCATGTATAACTTTGATTACATTAACTCGACGAAATGATGGTCTACTAATGAAATTAATTTAATTTAACTAAGGTATGGTGCGCAGTGTAACAGATTAACGACGCTCGAGACCGTCTTAAAGGAAACCAATACCCAAGGAAATAATCACTTTCATAGGAAAGAGCATAATGAGAGGAGCAATTTAAAAAAAAGTTTCATCGAAATCGGTTATAAAATAAGAGAGTTATTGAAGTTTGAAAAGTCTCGTTTTACTTTCTATGGGGATCCTCAAACTGGCAACATCAGCTTCAAAATGGCCGATTTTATGGACAACTCTCCATTGGTTTTGTACACAAATTTTCAGATTTTCCCTGTTTTCTTTCAAAATATGTCTTATTTACTTCTGAGCTCAAAATATGTCATGTGAAAATATATTTCACACAAGATATGTTGAGCTCAGAAGGAGGTAAGACATATTTTGAAAGAAAATGGGGAAAATCTGAAAATTTGTGTACAAAACCAATGGAGAGTTGTCCATAAAATCGGCCATTTTGAAGCCAATGTTGCCAGTTTGAGGATCCCCATAGAAGGTAAAACGAGACTTTTCAAACTTCCATAACTTTCTTATTTTATAACCGATTTTGATGAAACTTCTTGTAAATTGCTCCTCTGATTGTGCTCTTTCTTATAGAAAATGACTATTTCCTTGGGTATTGGTCCCCTTTAAATGGACTGTACTTGCTAATTCACGATATTCTGTGCATTGGGAAACATCATGAACCGCAATTATTTCGTAGCGAATTATACGAATGAGACTGAAACTAAAACTGTAAATACTGCCTACGAGCAATTATACATTTATCCCTATACATGTATAGAACCTGGATAAAAGCAACTCAATTAATTCAATATATATTTCGAATATCAAATCATAATAATATTAATATATATATATTATGTATAATATTGCATATTTATTACATATTATTGCATTTTTATTACATATTATTGCATATCATTACATATTTTTCATATTAGACTCAGAGCAACAATCTCATTTTTGTCCTTCTTCTCGTTTCAATGCCCTTGAATCTGAAACTCATTCATCTAGTTGATTGTGGGAACGAATTTGGCAAAGATTTTCGACGACGACAGCGGAACCGCGAATCTTGCAGCCAAAAAATTAATGGGCCCCATGAAACTAGGCTAATGGCCTTTTTTCCTGATCTTTTGAAATAGGCTAATGGCCTGTTCATAGGATGGTGGTTAATACCTAGCTAAGATGATAAATTAATTAAATGTTATAAAAGTTAATGATAGTCTGATGAGAACCAAAAGGACGTTTCGTCATAAAACTTTTACATAGGAATAAAGCCAGAAGTGTAGGTGCACTGTAAAAAAAAAAAAAAAAAAAAAAAAAAAAAAAAAAAAAAAAAAAAAAAAATACAGAAAATATACAGCAAAGTGATGTCAGCAGAGTTGCCATACAAAAATGTAATTTAAAATACAGTTTTGCTGTAAATTTCTCCCTTAAGATTTGATGAAAGAGAAGGAAAAATATCATTAGAGCTTTATAGCATACCTATTTCGTTAAAACGGAACAAATGTGTTACTCCTGATGTATATTTTGTATTTCTCACGTAATTATTTGTAGGAGAAACTTACAACAAAACTGTTTTTTGAATTACATTTTTTATGACGACTCTGCAGACAGCAAATTTGATGTTAAAATACATATATTTTTTACAGTGTGTACCTCTAGCCTCATAAATAGCTCTATTAAATATGAAATATGATCCGATTAGGAATTATAATCCCCAAGAGAACAAAGGAACATGAAAATATCAAAATGTGAATCAAGAAAAATATGAGTAATGATCACAAGGACAAGGAAAATTATGAATTATGGAAATATGAAATATGAAAAATTGAATTTTGAACAAATTGAAATCATCTCCCATTGTACTCTCATGCTCATAATTCATATTTCATATTTCATCCATAATTATGATATGTTTCATATTTTTATAACCTCATTGAGTTATAATCCTATTGTTAAAAATTTAGAATGTTAGAAATCTATACAGCTGGCTGCAATAATAAATTAGCTCACAAAAACTGGCGTAAGAAGACTTCCCTGCAGTGTAATGGTATTGTCCGTTTGGTTGAGCAATCTACTCGTGGAGATGAAAGAAATTGATGAACTTTTATCATGTTGTTAGTTAATAGATTCTCCAGACCAGATGGAGGAAATACACATTTGGGCAAGGTTATAACATTATTGTGCTGAAGTTGTAATCAGAATATGCAATTCATATAAATTGATGCTCAAAACAATGACATAGATTGTGAACTTGTCACAAGTCTTGTGAAGACGCCGTTCACATGTTTCTATGCGATATGCATGTGATAAGCGTAAATATTGACTAGTCGAGGAAAGAACCTTTTATGATTATGTTCAAAGTGACAGGACTTTTTTTAAATCAATTAAAATGAATGTACCATCTCCGGAAAGCTGAGAATTCAAGCTTTTAATTGCCCTGGGAACAATAACCTATAATAGTATAATGCGGCATCGAGGATCAAAACTATGCAGCGCATGAGCTATTTTGAGAGCAAAATATACCATATAGTACAGGAATTTGATCTGACTAGGCTTTCGAATTGACACAAGTGACAAGACTTTTTTTTCTTTGTAATAAGTTATTCCTATTTTTGAAAATTTCAGACTCTTAGCGTACTTATTCAAGTTGAACATTTCTTTGAAAAGGTAGTTGCTTGCCACAATAAAGAAAATAGAGTGAAAAACTGTCCAAAAACAAAAAAAGTCAATGGGCGCGGTCGCTTTGAGTAAAATGGTAGCGCCCTCTATCTCTTAAGTTTACAACTAGAATTGATATGCAATAGAGCTATTTATGAGGGTAATTATATTGATCCCTTGATGGCCAGATTAAAGAAAATGACGGACTATTACAATTCTATTACTTATAATTCTATTAATTTTTAGACAGGCTGACTGCTAAAATCCGTCCATTTAATTTAATTCCATTTCTAAAAAGGGTCCGCTACTCACATGTAGAATGGACAATATGGTATTAAGTATATCGGTCACGTGATCATCAGATTAAAGATGGCGGACTCTTCAAAAAATACTTTTTGACCGATTGAAAGTGAAATTCAATTACACACAGGTAATAATTCAACTTCCATCCACATTATGACGCTAATATGATATAAAATTCAATATTTGACGAGTTTTGTGATAAATGCTAAACAACAACAATAATTTCTTGACCACGTGATCATCAGATTAAAATGGCGGACGCTTTAAAATTTATTACACTTAGATTAATATTGAACACGAACTTTCTTCCAGTGATGTTGGTGGTGAATAATCCAAATTTTAACGAGGTCCTGGGGCACCGAGCGTTTCAAATATAAATTGGTTTTTGACTATATTTTGTAAACATGAAAACATATCAACATGCAAATTAATGTAATTATTGAGATCGTTTACTGTAATTAGATTCATTGACTATAGATTAGTGGATTGAATTCATTAGGTTCTGGTGAATTGATATAAACACAACACAAAAAGAAAGTTCCCCCTATTTCAAATATCAATAATTTTTTAAATAGGAGGAGTTCAAAAAATCTAATTGTATGTCCATGTAGGGAATTTAATTAGCTACAATGGGAGCGAATTTTAGGGAATATCATGAAGTCATGCTTCAGTGAGCAATGGTTGAATGCAAAAATGTCATTTTTTGAAGTTCGCAAGCCTAAAATCACAACTTTGATTCAATGATATCGGACCAAATTTTTAGATTTTAAACATTTCACGCATCAGAATGTACGCAAAACGTGCTTCCAAACATACGCAAAGGACATTTGCGTAAATTTTCACGGTTGAGTGAGCATGCAGCAAAAAATGCCAGAACTGCGATTTTTACTTCTTTGCCATGGTGAAATTGATCAAATATGATGGGATTCATGTCTAGGAAGAGTGTTTTTAACTTTTGCAAAAAAATTTAATCAATTCACGGTTGAATGAACACCATAAAATAACATGTGAAAAACACTAAGTAAGTATTCTTTCCATTTTGTACACTAAAAATCATGTGAATATCTTTTTTTGTATTATTTTTATGACCAGTGCACGTGTGTACATGGTCATATTGCATTTATTAAAACTTTCATGCTTCAGTGAGCACGTGGCACTGGAAAAGCTGTTTTTTTATTTAGAGACCAAAATTACATTGCTAACTTTGCTTAACCATAACAATAACAATTCGTTTGAAAGTATTCATTTAATTTCATTTTCGCAAAAATCCCGATTTTTTATGCTTCAGTGAACACAAAATATGAGAAAAACATGAAAAAAGGAAGAAAGTTTATGGCCCTGGCACGGCCTAATGGTAAGTCCGATTCTCAATTTGACCAAAGTTCCTGTTAGTTAAAGACTTCTTAAAGATTTGTGCCAAGTTTCAGGAATTAACTCACAGTATAACGAACAAAAAATTGACAATGAAAATGAGCAATATTTGACGTTTGTTCACTTTATGGTCAAACTCTATACGTAAAGTCAATGGGGAGGAAATCAATAGTGAACAAAAGTCAAATATTGCCCAATTTCATTGTAATTGTTTTGGTCGTTATACTGTGAGTTAATTCTTGAAACTTGGCACAAATCTTTAAGAAGTCATTAGCTAATAAGAACTTGGTCAAATTGAGAATCGGACGTACCATTAGGCCGTGCCAGGGCCGTAAACTTTCTTCCTTTTTTCATGTTTTTCTCATATCTTGTGTTCACTGAAGCATAAAAAATCGGGATTTTTGCGAAAATGAAATCAAATGAATACTTTCAAACGAATTATTATGGTTAAGCAAAGTAAGCAATTTAATTTTTGTCTCCACATCAAAAAACAGCTTTTCCAGTGCCACGTGCTCACTGAAGCATGAAAGTTTTAATAAATGCAATAGGATCATGTACACACGTGCACCGGTCATAAAAATAATACAAAAACAGATATTCACATGATTTTCCGTGTACAAAATGGAAAGAATACTTACTTAGTGTTTTTCACATGGTAATTTCTGGTGTTCATTCAACCGTGAATTGATTTAAATTTTTTGCAAAAGTTAAAAACACTCTTCCTAGACATGAATCCCATCATATTTGATCAATTTCACCATGGCAAAGAAGTAAAAATCGCAGATTAGGCATTTTGGCTGCATGCTCACTCAACCGTGAAATTTTACGCAAAAGTCTTTTGCGTATGTTTGGAAGCACGTTTTGCGTACAATTCTGATGCGTGAAATGTTTAAAATCTAAAAATTCGTCCGATATCATTGAATCAAAGTTGTGATTTTAGGCTTGCGCACTTTAAAAAAATGACATTTTTGCATTCAACCATTGCTCACTGAAGCATGACAACATGATTTTTCCTAAAATTCACTCCCACGGTTGCTAATTAAATTCCTACATGACAAAAATTAGATTTTTTGAACTCTCCTATTAGAAAAAATTATTGATATTTCAAATAGGGGGAACTTTCTTTTGTGTTGTGTTTATATAATAACAAGAAAGAATAGAAAAAGACTTGGTGCGGGGGGGGGGAGGGGAATTGAGTAATTGCTTGAGAAAGAGAGGGTGCGGCTTCATCTGTGAAGGAACAAGAAAAGGTTAACATCAAACTGAAAAGGTTAACCAACTTTAGTAGCCATGTACCGATGAATTTAACTGTAATGATGGGAAACATAACTTGCACTCAAGTAAATTGGAAAGGTAAATGTTGAGAGCAAATTTGACATAGACGGTGACACCTCAGAAAGCTTCGTCACAACAACAAAAATATAGGATACACATGGAGATAGTAAGAGAGAGAGAAAGACAGACAGGCAGACAGACAGATAGACAGGCAGAGAGAGAGAGAGAGAGAAAGAGAGAGAGAGAGAGAGAGAGAGAGAGAGAGAGGGGGGGGGGTATGAAATATCAAACAGCCATTAGCCGATCAAGGCAGAGAAACAAATGTGAGCGGTTCCATGGTGTAACGGTTAGCACTCGAGACTCTGAATCTCGCGATCCGAGTTCAAATCTCGGTGGGACCTCATCTTTTTACACGTTTTTATTTACTCTTTTGAAACCTGTATAAATTATGAAAATCTAAACTTTTAAAATATTAATGAAATCGTTTTTAATTTCTAAATGTAAATAAAATCGTTTTAAATAATAATAAATGTAAATCAGTATCCAACTCCTTAGATATTGAAAGATCAAAGAGTAAACAGCAACCTAGAAAAGATGCATCTTTGCAAATCATAATATTTTTACATATAATTAAAAAAAAAAAAAAATGATGATTAGTGGGATGGTGTGGTCGAGTGGATAAGTCGGCGGACTTACGATCACAAGGTACGCGGTTCGAATCCCGTCCATACCACTAACATCCTTCGGCAAGGTGTCAACCTGCAAATTTGCCGTACTTGACCCAAGTGAGGTGAATGGGTACCGTAGGAAGAAATTCCTTGAATGCTGTGACCGCCTTCGGGGTAGCCTAGCTAAGCCGGGTAATAATAATATGATAATGCGCCTTGAGCATCTACAGAGTGGATACGTGCGCATACAAATCACATTATTATTATTATTATTATTATTATAAATTTATGATAGTTTAAAATGAACAATACGTAAAGCAGATTAAGCTATGAAATAACGCAATATTTCGGCGCGCGGGGGGGGGGGGGGGGGGGGTCTTTATGGTTTTATTCAGCACCCCAAAGGAAAAAGAAAGACGTTGACAATCATTCAGATCTTTATCTTAATTTTGTCAAAAACAAGAGTTTAGTAGGTATAAACAATCAAACTGCTCATATATACACATCTCTCAAATTAAACTCGTGGATGGTACACTTTCTAAATTTGCCAAAGACAACGAATCATATAATTTGCTTAGGAGACTGAATCGCATGATTTCAATCGTAAATCAACCAATATTGGTATTCATATTTAACATTTTGCTTACGTAACATTTTGCTTTCGTATACCAGCTGCAGATCCCCTTACAAATATGTCTTTTCAGTTACTTTTACCCCTCCTGTAAGTGTATCCGTGTGTCCCCGTTCCAGTAAATTCTTCTTTCTATCCCTTTCCTATCTCCTTCTAACTCTTCTTCTCCTTTTGTTTAATTCCTTTTTCCTCGTAACGATTATTTCCTTTCATTTGAGCAATATTTTTGTATTATTCCTTTATTGGGGCCTATCCACAACAAGCTCTGCTTTTCTTTAGGCTCCTCCACTTTTCTTCTTGATTGTAAAATATATATATTTATATTTGTCCTATGTAAATGAATTTAATTTGATTGCTTTATACACTGTAAATTGCTTTATTATGTTGATTTGTGGAAAATAAAATGAACTTGAACTTGAACTTGAAAGGTATTTTAATATGTCATTATCTTGGTCATAATGGAGTTTGTGTGTTAACAGCGAACAAGAAACGTGAGGAGTATAGGCTTGGGAAAAGGTGTCATATACATGATATACATCGTACTAAATATAGCGACCTGAAATAATATCACAGCACATAATGTGATGATCTACACTGTGACGTGTTCCATGCAATGAAATTATGGTATCATATTCGCAATATGGTGAGCTCTTTTTTTTAATGAACAACAACGTGTCAAAGAAAATGGAGCATGCAGGGTTTACATCCCACTTGCCTTACAAAACTGGCACAAGAATAATAAAATAACTGTATTGTTTTCTGTTTCTGGGCATAATTTTGTCCTGTATAGAATGTTTTATAGAAGTACGCAGAGCCTAAATACCATTCTGTTTCCAACAAAACAGAATTATATATTAGCACGTCCAGTAGACTGATAAATGAAAATTCTGGTTTTCAAAAGCAAGGAATAATTTGAACAAAGCGTGCCACTATTGTCATGATTGTGTTTATAAAACGAAAAAGAGGGAAATTTAATATCAGTTTGATAATCACAGCCACATGAACATGGTAAATGTATACGAAGAATATCATCATATTCATATTAACACCCAGATACGTCATTAAAACGGAATATTACTCAAAATTGATTTTCTGTCCAACATTAATCGTGATTAAAACACAATTACCACACTCATCATGTGCACCAGATCAAGGTGAGATTTAATGAACAAACCGCGGATACCTCATCAAAAGACTAATAAAAATCAACGCCGCTGACGTGAAGGCTTAATTGATATAACACGTTACTAATTGCAGAACTACTTACAGGTAACTGTATGCAAGGGACTATAACTGCTTTACTGTTTAAGGTTTTCTAAAATCATAGTGACATATCCCTGTGGAACCGTATTTTATTTGGTAATTTTTGAACGGATTTGATTCATTGTCTGTCTGAACAAAACTTATTAGATTAACACTTTTGCGAGAGTGTGAAATTAATTTAATTAACATAATTTTGAGAGTGCTTAATATGAAAAAAAAAAGACAGACAAAATCAAAGTCGGAGGTAACAAACGGTAAAGTGCACATGTAAATAGTCAATTTTAAAATGTAAATTTCATTGATATCAATGTAACAATTTGTTTCAATGCACTTGAAATTTTTGATGGACTTATTTATTACAAAGGATATTTACGGCATGTACTGTACAGCTATCGTACAGATATATGAATAGAGCATAATGATCGTGATCATCAAAACCAATTAACATTATTAAAGTCATTGAAATATTAGATAAAGTATATAATGCATAATGCTACCGCCCTTCTCTTTCCCTCTTCCTCTCCACGTACTTTGTCCCTCTCCCACTCTCTCTCTCTCTCTCTCTCTCTCTCTCTCTCTCTCTCTCTCCTTCCCCCTCTCTTTTTCCTTCTCTCCACCCTTCATCCTTTATCTCCCAATGTCATATTCTGTCATATATACTTCACGTCATCTTTAATGCGGTATTATTATTCAATTTACATCACCCTTCCATTACACCATGCACCTGATGCCCACGATGTGTTAGAATCGACTCATGCAATGCTACCAGTGACCCTGAACTATATCAAACACTAATACAATAAATATAACCTTGATCAATAATAATGCAGTAATAATGTCTCGCCAATTCTGCCATCTTGGATGAATATCAATGCAATATAAAGGCTGATAAGAGATACGACGTCGGCAAATCTGCGTAAATTGTATAACAAATTGAATGCATTACACCATATCAAGTATAGCATCACCCCGGTCCAATTATTCAAATTATAATCATATTGTCTTAGTCTGACCTGACACCCTGAATATGACTGAGTCAAAACTAAGAGCACTGTGAAATCTGTTCCATGTATCGTCTTCTCATTGACCAGGGTGGTTTTTCGTTTGTAAGTTATGAACAATTTTACGAACTACTGAAACATGTTTTCGGGTCGCTCGTAAATTTGTTCGTAAACTTATTAATAACTTGGTAAAACATCACTCAGAAATGGTTGCAAATTTCGTAACATGCAGATCGAGCGTCCGATCTAACGCACTTGGAATTACAGTAAAGATTTATTTCCTTAGTACTCAAATTGTTTTTCTCCCATGCAAGATTCACCTTTTTGACCTCGAAGTATTAAAACAAATACCAACTTAGATTAATGAATGCTCACAACTTTGGCAACACTTTTACTTAAAATGTTTTTACCATGGTTACCAAATTGCAAAAGAATAACTATTTTCGTCTAACTGTTCTCATTTTTGTGACTAGCTTTAAAATTAGTCAGTCTCGGCGTCAGTCTGACTATAGCTTTAAAGCTAGTCCGTCAACCATTTTAGGTTTTCCGTGCAGTCTGGGTTGGGCGCTATTGCCTACCCGATGGGTTTCTCTCTTGCTTAAGAAGTTTAACGTCCATCTGCCTCTCGCTGTAACCTCCTTCTTTCTCTCATTAAATGAAACCGTCTGGCCTTGCATGATGGGCCGGTGCATATGGTGTTCTAATTAGTCAATAAAACACATTGGGTAATGAGAGAGGAGCTGCTAGGTCCTTCAAAACCCATTAAAAGTGTCAGGTGTATTATTATGTTATACATTGATGCTTGATGAGGCAAGCTCAATATGTAATGACGTGGGTGTCACAGGCAAGGGTGACTATATAATATTTTCAGAAGGGGGAGGGGTACCGGGTCAGTATATCCAGTATAGCTATTTTTCTCAACTAGTATCCGAGTAGATTATAGCCCAAGCAATTTTGATATTTTATATTTCCCGACATAGCAATATAATATCTGTGACTCAAGGTTTCACCCATCCACCGTTTTATTGCTTCCTCTTCGTATTTGCTGTGTCAGATGAGAGATCGATGAAAAGCAATATGATATAAAACAAAAATCCAAATAAATTTATTGACACGTTATTCTTAAATGAATACATACATTTATATAAGTTAGACATGTAGATATTTCGAAATTATTTTAGTGCATAGATTGCAGTAGATAAAAATAGACAAAATGGGTAATATTGATATATCTATAACGTGTACTTGTTCGAATTCATAAGTTGATAATTTTTGAAATTCACATCTCAGTTGAAACCCACGCATATTGTTCCTTGGGTGATCAGAGTCGTTTACAGCTGAGCATTTATTAAATCACATCTATCTTGACCGCATTAACTGGTCCTCTCTCTTTCTCAAAAAGAAAAGAAGGAAAAAAAAAATAAATCGGAAACGTTCTTGATGAAATGGTCTCCTTTATGTCTGACTTCACTCCTGGTATCTACTGTAGACTAATAAATCGATTGCAAGGAACGACCACACGGCTCATGATTGTCGCATCTGGTCAGACACAGAGTCCTCCTAGAATTCGGGAAGGGAAGAAGATAATATAAATCTTAAAAATCGGGTTGCAAAATTTGATGGGGTGAATTGCTGCTGTATATTACTTAAATGAATCATAGTTGACATATTCCATTTGGTGGTCATTTGTAATTAGAAGGTAATTTCAATTTTCTCTTGCATTCTTTTCCCCCATTTTACAGCATCCTTTTCTTTCTCTAAATTTCTGTCTTTCTGTTTTTCTTGGATTTTTGGCGGAAGCTTGCCATGTTAAATGTCTATACTTAGAATTAAACTTGGGGCACGCTTTTTGTGCCCCCCCCCCCCTCCGGATCCGCTACTGAGCCTAATCGATGCAAAATGCAGACGCCTTATGAATCAGCTAAAAACAACGGATCATGAGCATGTCTCTTAGCATCACTTTATGCCCATTATCCCTCTCTAGCTGAAGATAGCGACTAATATCGGACCAATCAGTGCCAATTTGCAGATGGACTTAATACCTCCTCTGTCTCGAGGAGGAGTTACGTAGAAAAATCAGTAGTGAAGTTCAACTTATTACCCCGGCGGTGACAAGGTTAAATCCCTCAATTGGCGGAGTGAGTCATGGAGCAAGAAGCCATCTTTAATCCCATGTCCTTTCATCTCTAATCTCGGAGATGCAAAATTGCCTCTTTTTCTTCTCCTCTCCATTCATACTTCAATCTATAATTAAAGATGATTCATTATTAAAGACGTCGCTATAATTTGTAGTGATATAAATTTCATTAATTGATATTAATTGAAATGGATCTAAGACAAAGGGGAAAGAGACATTAATTAGAGACAGCTCTCATTTCTAATAAATCACGTGATTAATGTGTCATTGATTTTATCAGTAGGCCTATATCTCGCAAATGCAGCTCATTTAAAGTCAGACAAAGATGTGCATTTGAATGAAAAATATAGAGATAGAGGTTCAAGGTTATCAATTACAATTCAAAGAAAATGGCTATACTGTGCCTTTGGCCGACATTAGAACTATAATAAAACACTAAATAATACACACAGTACTCCGAATTCGAAACTTTCAAATGATTTATTGCCTATATTATATTGGCTCATCCTTCTTTTACGCCCATGATTGGCTGAAGAAAATATTGTAAAGGCTTGTATTTCGCTTTTCCTTTGTAATTTTGGGATTAAGATTAATCATTCAGATTAAAAGTAATATCTAAAGAGGGTAAATATACATAATTAAAATGGAATTCAATCACCCCAAACATACGAGGCAAGATATTTTTTTTTTCGGTGGTAGGTCTTCATTAAGGCTAAATTATTGTTGTGGTTGTGAGACTGAATTTTGACAGAAACTGCATGAAAGTGGTTGGGAAAGGTTGATTACAATTCATCCAAGAATAGTTGTGCACTTTGAGGTTCTGGAATCAACAAAATGATAAGAAATTAACCAAATTCTCCTCAAAGTAACACGCACTGTACATAAAAGGGCATGTATGGGACTACACAAAATTGATCGGCTCAAACATTTTAACTTTTTCGTTATATTATGACTATGGGAGCATTTGAAGAGAAATCCTTTGCAGTGGATCTTTCTACTATAATATTCTTCCTAAATACCATGAAAATAATTTGGAAGCTTACAATGCATTTTGTTCACCTTTCCGACCACACTAGTTTCTCTTTAAGAGTGCACGGGACCAGAGATCGTCAGGGGTACCTTGTGATGTGACTCACGTCGGAGAGCGTTGATTAAAAATTCTTCCTCTTGATTGATTTTTATGAATGGCTCAGCTTCTATTTGGTGAGCTATCGTCCTGTCCACGCCACCGTGTAATCCCCTTCTCACTAGAAGGGAAAATATGGAGGAGTGGAGGACAGGATCACAGAAAAAATGTAGGTAGTACAGTCTGTGGTGGATCCAGCCATACATCACAATATAAAAAGTATCGGCCCATGACCAAACATGATAGAGTCCCCAGACAATGGGGCCTGCACATTCAAATTTTTACTGGTAGTATAAAGATAATGAGTGGTCTAAACATCACCTTTTTGGGGGCACTTAACTCAACGAAGCAAGGGCTAAAAAAAAAAAAAAAAAAAAAAAAAAAAAAAAAAAAAAGACCCCAATTGGATTTTTTCACTTTTTTAAAAAGAAAAAAGTAGCTCTCCCCGGCTCCGAGGCCCAAATCAAACACAAAGACCTGTATTCTGGAGCGAAGACTGAGTTTGTAAGAATTATACGAGTCGTGCGAAGCTATTGTGCGATTTGTGCGATACTTTTGTCCTATTTTCAATGAATGCATGCATCAGACAAAAGGATCATACAATAGCTTTGCACGAACTTGCAACTCATACAAACTCAGTCTTCGGTTCAGAATATGGGCCTTAAACTGTGGAACAGCTAGCATTCCTTATAAATCTCCAATGCTTAATTTTAAACCCTCTGAGAACTTTTTCGAAATATCATAGTCTATTATTTCAATATGTAGGAGCACAAGGGAAAGGGAACATCATGTTTATGCCTTCTGAGGGGAGAGAGAAAGGACGAGCTGTTGAACAAATCAATTATTAAATCATGATGTCAAGAAAAAAGACACTGAATGCATGATGGAGAGAAACCGAAATAAGTCGGATTGGCGGGGTATAAGCTGAATGTTTCACTCGACGCCGTCATTACATTCGGCTCTTGAAATCGATCCAAATGCTAATCTTGACAACAAGAGAGTTTATGTCAAATCAAAGTTTCGAGTAGTGTGTTTTTCTGTCATCGATCTGTGCCCATGACTGCGGATAAACACTTACGTTAACATAAAGACTTAAGAAGGGAAGAAAGAAGGATTGCGGAAGGGTGGGATAGGGAGAGACAGATAGAGTAAGAGAGAGGGTCGGTAGAGTGAGATATGTGACAGAAACATGAAGAGAAAATGGATAAGAGAAGGAGCGATAGGAGGAAAGGGGGAAGGTAGAGAGAAAAATGTTTACCATGCGATAAAGAGAGAGAGAGAGAGAGAGAGAGGGAGGGAGAGGGAGGGAGAAAAGAGAGGAGAGAGAGAGAGAGATCACAGAGCAAAGCCACGTGAACTTGCAGGACAAATAATAATAAATGCATTGTTAGTTATGCATGCTGTTTAAAATCCATCCAACGGATGTTTTTTGAATATTTAAATTGAGTTTAATTTCTCATCTACAATGAATAATAGAAATTTAACAATCAAAATGAATTACGCAATGGTACTTTAACATCACATAGGAAATTGAAATATTCGCAGTGTAAAAGAATACACTGGAGTCAATCATCCTTTTCTCATCATCATCATCATCATCATCATCATCATCACCATCATCAAAATATCCACTTTCTAAAAAGTTTGAAAAAAAAAAAAAAAGGAGAAAGCGCACGAAACTATATTAGTGCACTCTCTCACCCTGCCTCTGTCTCTCGCTCCATGCCAGGCAAGCATTCCAATGAAATGACGCACACACCTGAGAAAGGTAGATTTTAAAACCCCGGGAAAACCCAAACAGATTCACTCGTCCCAATCCCCCGGTCCATTTGACTAACGAACGCTGGATTTACAGGTACGAATAAAATCCGATATTACCTGACAACTTTCAATCAGATGTAATGAGCTACCTCGGTTTTAACTTAAAAGAAGTAGAAAAAGAAAAGAAGAAGAAGAAGAAGAAAAAAAAAAAAGAAGAGAAAAACATGTCAGTTGCGCTGTTATCTGTAACTCATCTGTACCTAGTTGTTACTTTCATGTATATTTGCCATTTGAATTAATTGCCATGCACACTTTTTTGTAGTTGTTTTCTTGGTATATTCGACAGTTTATTTACATTTTATTTTCAAACAATTTTCTTCGACAGATTTGTACTTTAAAAAAAAACTTGACCCCTTTAAAAATACCCTGCCCCTCCCCCACCATGCGTTGCGGATAGTACACATACAAAAAAAATGACATTTCAAGAAGATTTGGGGAAATGCCCCTTCGGTCCACCAACATTCTTGTCCATATTATGTACGTATAATAAGTTATTGCCCCCCCCCCCCCTCCCCCCACACACACACAGACTCCCAAAACACTCTGCTTCTTTCACCTTGACCAGACCGATATGCTTACAGTGGTTTCCCCCTATTCAATAATTCATCCTATCCTTTGAAGAATTCTACAAGTCGTGTAAAGTGTGACGACTGCAGACAAGCTAAAATATTGGTAGAGACAAGACGCGCGTCTCTGGTTTTTGTGGTTTTCGATAACTTTCAAATCAACCGACAACACTTCGGATGTTATCGATTACCTAGAGTGTGTCCATACCAAGCGTGACTTGATTCAATATACACTTCACCGCCCATATTTTGCTATGAAGACTGAGTTTGTAAGCGTCGGAAGTTCGTGCAAAGCTATTGTGCCCGGTTGCCCGATCTTTTTGTCTGATGCGGACAGCACAATAGCTTTGCATGAACTTGAGACGCATGCAAACTCAGTCTTCATAGCAGTTCCTAATCGAATGAAAAGAAAGGCTGTATGGACATGAACACCTTTCAAAACCTTCAAGAGTTTGGAGTTGACATTAATTTCGTTTTCATATTTGAAAGTCAATTTCTTTGCGTATATACAGATATAAGAGGGGGGAAAACCTACCATGAATCTTAAATTCGTCCACTTGAGGTTCACAGTGCAAAACGAGATTGGCGTTAATATTTCAAATTTAATGAAACAATTCAACTATTCAAATCCACGACGACACCTACAACAATAACACCAACAACACTAACCAATAAAAAAGGATGAAAACTGGTATAGACGCACCCCACCAGCAGGTACGAGTAAAAACTTTACGCTTTCAAACCAAAGACGAATTAGCAGATGTGATAACGACGAGGTACTTAACTGTCGCTTCGAGCTCTCCCGAACAAATCCTCGAACCAACCAGGTATTGGTGGGTATATTGTTTTCTTTCTCACCAAAGGACTGCTGATTTGAAATTCAGATTACCCAACTCGTCCTGATGCAAATTCACGGAGCAGGGATCGAAACGCGCACCTGGGTATTGTCAAAACAGTCTCCCCCGCAGAGAGTTCGACCACTCACATATTTCGTTACCCGGAGTGCTATACTTCGTATTTTAGCAGATTTCTTGTGGGATTTTAAGAAAAGCGTCAAAAACAGGCTGCATTGTGAAAAGTTTTTCAGGTGTTGTTTTTTGTTGAAGAGTGAAGGCTGTGATCAAGTAGGCGTTCCGAGGAGTATGTCTGACATGAAGCCCCCCCCCCCCCTCTCCTCTTTTTCTTCGGGGATGTATTGAAGAAACTAATATTTGAAGTGTTAGACTTTTTGAATACTATACTAAGGAAGTATTAGATTTACGATAATATAAAAAAAAATTATACTTCAGTATCGGATCAGCATCGAATTGAGATGAAATATCGAAGAAGTAAAGTTGCATTTACTTTTTAATTTTGCCTACATGTAGGGATATGTAAGGGTGATTGATTTTCAAACAAAATAAGGAAAACATTCGAAAGCGAATGGAATAGAAATGGAAGTTGAAACACTATTGAGTGACTAATACCGGAATGCAATTTCCGAATATACCGTTTGATATGGTCAAGGTATAGCTGGAGAAAGAGAGAAAGAAAGAAGGAAAGACAAAAGGAACAGATTGGAAATATCAAGATCGACGAAGATACAGTTACGCAAGAATAAAGGAATAATGAATCGACTAAAGCCCCTACGGATGCATGAGCGGTTCCATGGTGTAACGGTTAGCACTCGAGACTCTGAATCTCGCGATCCGAGTTCAAATCTCGGTGGGACCTCATTTTTATCCTCCTTCTCATTTCATTTTTGTTCTATTTAAACCAACTTCTCTCTCCTTTGTAAAAAGTTAAAAAAGGAATAACGGGTATCCTGAAATCAGTTTTGGCGTTTCAAGTTTCATACATCAGCAGTAGATGTGGACATGTTATTAGAAACATTAAAAAATAATTTGTCAATGATTTTCAGGATAATCGTAATTTCAAAGACATTTCACAATTTAGAATGATAAAAGAGAGATGT
>CALNVZ010003435.1:8292944-8385112 GCA_940671915.1 Paracentrotus lividus | reverse complement strand
CTCCCAATTAGAAGGCACCTCGGATTTCAGGAGTTAAGAAGTTGAACAGATGTATTTGAGATAAACAGAGTGGCAGGGACAGGGAGACGGAGTGAGAGGAGTGAGAGACAGAGAGAGAGGAGAAAGAGAGTTAGAGAGACGAGAGAGAGAGAGAGAGATAAGAGAGAGGGAGAGAGAGAGGAGAGAGAGTTAGAAGACAGAGAGAAGAGAGAGTTGAGAGAGAGAGAGAGAGAGGGAGAGAGAGAGAGAGAGGAGAGAGAGAGGGAGGTAGCAGAGAGGGGAGGAGAAATGGACTTTGCTTCTTGTTTGTTTTTTTTTTACACATCACGCAAAGACGGATTTTAGGGTACGGTCCCTAAAAGATAAAATCATTACTCTCCATCTGCTGCGCATGAAATTTTTCTCTATCCCCTAAATCGCTAATTTTTTAGATTTTACTTTTTCGAGAAGGATTGCTTATTTTCTTTTTCTTTTTTCTTTTTTTTTTTTTTTCTTTTTTTTTTTTTTTTTTTTATTTCCCTTTTTTTTAAAACACTTTTGTGCAGTACAGATCTTTCTTAGTAAGTTAAGTACGCCTATATATTTGAGAAGGATTGGTGCTCATTAAGCGCTGTTAAGTGGATCATTAAGTTGTTTCGCATTTCAAGGTTAATGAGAGCCTTGTTTATTCCTCCCTTTCGTCACCCTCTCCTATCCACAGAGAGGAGGAGAGAGAGGAGAGGAGGAAGAGAAGAGGTGAGGAGAGAAAAAAGAGAGAGAAGAGAGGAGAGAGAGAGAGAGAGGGGGGAGGGGAGGCTCTCTCCCTCTCTCTCTATCTCTCTCTCTCTCTCTCTGTCTCTCTAACTCTCTTTCTCTCTCTCTCTGTCTCTCACTCCCTCTCACTCCGTCTCCCTGTCCCTGCCCACTCTGTTTCCATCTCAAATACATTCTGTTCAACTTCTTAACCTCCTGAAATTCCGAGGTGCCCTTCTAATTGGGAGCGTTATCGTCACTCACACGCTTGATTTCAAAGAACCGTTCCAAACGTGACAACCTCTGTCTCTCATTCTCGATTTATTAACCTTTATCAATAGGCCATAGGAGGAAATTACTGATGCCTTGTCATGTCATTCATGACAGTCATGAAGTCAATCATCTTGGGAAAATTCATTCTTGAAGTTATTGTCATCTATCCGGTGATTTATTCACGTGTTTTGCTACTGTATTCCAAAAATCATGCTTCTTACATTTTGTTCCCTCGTTTTAGTATTATTGTGAGATGAAACACGCAATCAAAATAAAGATGATGTTTCATGTTGGCATGGTTTTCTTTTTTTTTTCTTCCTATAAATTTCCCCATAAAGCATAATCATTATCAAAGATTTAGTACCATTATGGGCAATATGCATGCATAACGAGAAATGAAAGTCAGTCAGTCAATACTGGATTGCTGCTCTGTGCCCTGTGATATCAATCGTAAGTCTATGGTGAATTGTGTACAAACAGTTACAATTGATCGTAAGATTGATTGCATCTATTTCATGTTATAGGGCATCTACTTTGACAAAAATGACATTTCCTATAGGTACAGTTACAATATGAAAACTCAATGACTCACATTTTATTGTTCTTTTTCAGATTTTGGGAAACATTCATATCTGGATAGAGAGTGACATGCATGGTTCTTTAACCTTGTCAATGATGAAAGTCATGCCTATTGGCTATGGTAGGAGAGTTCCATAAAGTCTTTTATTTGATAGGTTGCATGACAGAGATATAAATGGCAGTTCAAGGCAATGTCTTTAAGTATGATAAACGATCTTCTTTTTTCAGGAAGAATCTGCAAAAATGCTGTGTATACATGCATATCAGCTTCTCGTAAACCAATCTAAACTGTGAGAGGATTGTTTCAGAGATGGAGTAGAAGGAGGGAGAGGGAGAGAGAGAGAGAGAGAGAGAGAGAGAGAGAGAGAGAGAGAGAGAGAGAGAGAGAGAGAGAGAGAGAGAGAGAGAGAGAGAGAGGGAGAGAGAGAGAGAGAGAGAGAGAGGGAGAGGGGGGGGTTGAAGATAAAGTCTTTATTTAGACATGATAGGAAGGGTAATAAACTTATTATATACTTTGACAGAATGATCAAACGAAAAAAAAAAATGAATGCAAAAATATAGGGGGGGGGAGTTATTAGACTGAGAGTGGGGGATAAAGAAAAAGAAAGAGAGAGAAAGAAAATACAGAGAAAGAAATGACACATTGATAGACAAAATTTGATGGAATGATCGAAAGATAATATCCGGTTGGTTGGACAACAACACATATCCCTTTAGGGAAATGAAAATGGCAAAACGTTAAATCTTCCGGCAATTGTTTTGGGATAAATTCAGTTTTGCTGAGGAAATTGAGGATTTGTTTCAATAAAAAAACTTTTACAGCACGTAAATCTGTTTTAAATTGCACCGTTATTCTTTCTTCGCATCTCAGCTACCTACATTGCCATGCAATGATTTCATTACAAATGAAATCAATCAATATCTGTATGTGCATGCATATATAGGAATGACTTGAAGATTTAAAAAAATATTACAGTTTAGATCACAGGAGATTATTCTTTTTCTTGTTTTTTCTCTTGATTTATCCTTTTTTATTTTACAAAGCAATACCTCATATTTCGGAAATATTAAATTATCTTGAACAAACGAAAAATAATTGTTTTATACCTAAACCCAGAGGGACCTTATTTACAAGCTATGCTTTTGGGGTTCCTCATTTCTCATGTAAAGTAAAATTATTTAGAATCATGTTTATGTATATGCATATTTTGTTCTTTGCCAGATTGTTTCGTATTTATTTATTCATTCGTTATTATGTATCAATTGTATTGATTTTTAAACTGTTGATATGACATGAGAAATAAAAAACCACTTGAACATGAACTGAACTGAGATGGAAAATCATGATCGACAACGTTTGAACAAGATAAGGCATATAGTAAGTTGAAGAATAGGTAATTTGATTTTATGTAAATGTACATTTACGAGAGATTTTACATAAACTATACTTTACAAAATTCACCCTTTATTTTTTAAATTGACTGAAAGAACGTAAAGGACAAACAAACAGCATATAAGGAATAGAAATCTGAGCATAAAAATGAGGTCCCACCGAGATTTGAACTCGGATCGCGAGATTCAGAGTCTCGAGTGCTAACCGTTACACCATAGAACCGCTGATGTCAAAGAGATTGTTATTACATGTATTATGCTTCACAGCCTGATCAGTTTGTAACGGACGGACGTTTTCCAAATTTTTAACTTGGCAAAATTCATCTTTATGTATTCTTTAGTTTGACTTAAAGAACCTTAAAAATAATAAGAAAAAAAAAAACATTTTGCTTGTTTATGTTTTGTATTTTGTGTGTGTATGTTTTACATCTTAAGTAGGTCTTCAAAAGTACTTTATATGCTGACCGAACTGCCCTGGTTAAAAATCATATTGAATAAATAAATAAAATCTCTCGTTTGGATCTGGGGGTGAGGGAAACTGCAACACATTACTAAAAACACTCAAGCCAAGTGACATAACATCATGATAACGATTCGAATGAATTTAGGGCCGAAATCGATGGGTATCTTCCAACGCATGGTGCTTTGAAATGGCGTGAACTTTTGATGAGATGATAATGGAAAGAAGATAGGACGAGAGGCTTTTAGTGAGTCGATCTAACCCCGTGATAGACTTTTAGGTCGCGAGGCGGGCGGGGAGGGGTGAGCGGTGACGTATCCAGGGGGAGCAACTGGAGTGTGCCCCTATCTCTCGAAAACCACTCATTCAAGATTCAAAGTTTTAGATATAACCAGATACAATAATACATTTAAATATGATATGAGCAAATTTGTCCAGTATAATGTAAAACGTAATTTGGACAATATGAAACATTGGCTATACTATTTTCGAATCGGATAATTCTCGACTTTGCCCCCCCCCCCGCCCCTCCCCCTCAGGTCCTGGATCCGTCCCTTGGTATTCGTTTGAATTCTTGCGATAGCGGTTGGTAGACAAGTTGTCAAGTCAAATGTTTAAAAAGAAATTGCAATAGACCCAAAATTAAAGCAATTATGTGTTAAGAATCACATTGGGTGTTTGTTTGTTTTTTCAAGTATGTTTTAGCGTTAAAACCCCTTAAGATTATTCCTTGTAAAGGAGGAAGAAAGAAAAGAAAAGAAAAAAACGCAAGAAAGGTATAACGTGCATGAGAAAAATTCAACCACAAAACAGCACTATGAAATAAAACTTATTACTGAAAAAAGCGCAACAGTCGGAACTTTTATTTGATCCAAAAACATAGAAATTAGAAAACAAAACTTCGAGCTCGGATCGCGAGATTCAGAGTCTCGAGTGCTAATTACCGTTGATGTAGCAATGGTCCGATCACTGTGTCGTATCATTTAGCTGGTTTCTATCCAAGTCTATCCTGTGAGGGATTATAATGTTTAAAAGAAAAAGAAATGTAGGAAAAACAATTTCACCGGCGGGAATGCTGTGACGGAATTTTCGCGTAAAAACCGGTTGGCATACAACACTCGAAAATATTGCTTCTATAAGTTAAATGTGAAAAAAAAACAAAAAAAAAACAACGCAACAGCAGTTGGAAATTGGTAAATAAGTTGTCACCTGACAATCAGAAATTTTGTTTAATTCCTCCCTAACCGTAAAATTCATATCGATGTTTTTGCGGTTACGTTTATTGATTCGAATTGATTTATTTCATCTATTATTTTGGCAGATTAACCTTTTGGTCTACAAGCAATATAAAGGAATTGAAATCCAAGTACAAAAATAAGGTCCTACCGAGATTCGAACTCGGATCGCGAGATTCAGAGTCTCGAGTACTAACCGTTACACCATGGAACCGCTGATATCATTATGCTTTATCATTCTGTCGGTCTTGCTTGTTCGCGCGCGCTCTCTCTCCCCCCCCCCCCTCTCTCTCTCTCTCTCTCTCTCTGTCTATATTTCCCTTATGGTTAGGCCCTATAAAATTTTCTTTGCATTCTGTGAATGAATCTCTTGTTTCAATATTCCCCATAGGCCGCAGAAACGGTCGGAAAAGCCACCCCTTTACAGTAGACATTAAAAAGACGCTAAAATGACTATCCGATTATATATTTGTTTTGCATGCTCAACAACCCCCCCCCCTTTCAAAATCCCCTTTCGTCACCTGCCCGAGATTGTGTTGAGCATATGTCATATAGGAAAGTAAATGGAATGGCCCAATAAAGGTCGTCATAATCGTGTCATGAATAGGGGTAACATTATATACCAACTTCAGGAGCAACAGGTTATTTTAAGTGACATGCAACTATTCTCGAAAAGGTATGCCTCATTCACCCCTTCGTGACGTCAGCAAAGGCTACCCACTTAAAGCTAACTTTACAAATTGCTTTGAGATAGCATTTTGCTCCGGTATAGGTCGTGCCTTTGCTCTGTTTAATGTCAGATTCGTGCCATTTACACAGAATCATGCCCTTCCCAAGTTTGTTAAATGCTCTTTATCGATTTCTCTGTCTTGATTAAATATACTTAGACACCTTCCCCGCTCAGCCTTCTGTCTTTCTTATTACGGTATTATCTATCTTTTATGCTCAGTCTTATTGATACACGCAGATTCAAATTCTTTTGTGTGTGTTGTCAATATTTAAAAACAATTTAAAGAGAGAGAAAAGACGGAAATGGTTGTAGTCAGGTTGTGAGGAAAATAACCATAATGTGTCCTGAAAGGGATAAGGAATTACATAATCATGACAATGGACTTCAGTCTGTATATTATTCATGTACTATACCGAGTGAGTCAGAAAAACCTTTACATCTAGAAAATGACAATAAAAAGAAAACCAATTTATTAACCCAAAATCATTTTACATATTCTGAAATAGTAACTCCTTCCGCATCTTCTGGTACCATTTTCGTGTGATAGGTCGTTACGCTTGGATGAACACGACACAATGTTAGTGAACATGTAAATTTCGATTTGTGCAAGGGTGGGAATGAAATATTGAAACAACAAAAGCTGACAAACAAAGCAACTCCATCATGAATAAAATAGCATAACTGTTTAACAAATATGTTTTGAGTCAAATAACTTGGCAAGGATGTTGATACAGTTATCGACTGGATTATGTGGAAAAAAATTAAATTGATTCATCAAGTAATCCATGAATGAGTACATATCAAAAAGTCAACTGTCACTGACAGATCTAAAAAGGCCTCTTAATACTTTTAAAAAGTGATTATTTTGTCTTTGACGTGTGGTCAATCATGCTTGACTCTATAGATCTATCTCATTTTCACACAAAATGTAGTCGATATGTTCAACGCCCCTGCCAAGTTATTTAGCGCAAGACATTTTCGTTAAAAAGTAATGCTATTTTTATCAGGCTGGAGTTGCTTTTTGATAGCTTTTGCTGTTTTGATTTTACTCCCACTTTTGCACAATTAGAAATTTACATGTTCGTTAACAATGGGCCGTGGTCATCCAAGCGTAAAGATATAACACATAAAATTGATACCAACAGATTTGAGAGGAGTCACTCTTTTAGAATATGTATAATATTTTGGGGTTTATGAACTGGTTTTCTTTTTATTTACATTTTTCTAGGTGTAAAGTTTTTTTCTGACTCACTCGGTATACATTTCACTCTCGTCTGTTTTTCTATCGATTTAGACATATTCAATCCTGCCTCATTCATAATTTATATTTCATTTTTACCAATCCACCATACTATAAAAAGGCATACAGACTGTATCTAGGCTTGTGCCATTAAGGGCGTTGCGAGACTTTGCCGTTAAGGTTTTCAAAGTTGAAAAAGAAGTAATGATAAGAAAATATCTTCTTCTTCTTCTTCTTCAAATGTTCTTCTTTCCCCCTTCTCCACCCCCCCCCCCTTCCCTCCCCTTTCTCTTTTACCTCACATCACTGAATTCACCGCTCTTTTTCTCTCACGTATTATGATACGAGCGATGATAAGCGATATCGATAAACAAAGCTAATAAATCCATGCACGGATCGGCGATTTTATTCATGCAATATCATCACTGGCGGGCATGAAGAACCAGGCTAATTGATGCAAATGTTTATTCATGATATCTTGCTTGAAACAAATGAAACAATGTTGATTGCATGCATAATCACTCTTAACCATGGCAACTGCCCTCGGTGTACTTTACATGGAGAAGATGGATCATCCAAACTCCAGAAGACAATACAGATAAATATTTCTACATATATTTGCTTGAAGGTTAGTATACCCTCCATCCATCTTGTCTATTTTCAGAATTATCTTGTAACCAGTTACGATTGCTTGCTCTTGAGTTATTGAGATTGATGATTATAACCCCTTGGGGCCATATTCGCAAATGTATTCTAAGTTAAGAAATAGCTTAAATCTGTGGTACAACTATGGGTAGCAAAATTTGACACAATCTGTCTACTTTGTTATGTTCCTTACATCATGTACATGCTCACTAGATTCGAGACGCATGCTCTAATATTAAAGAAAACTTGTATTTATCAATCCCAGGCAGGTTTTTTTTTAAATTAGTTTCCGTAAAAAATTTTTATACTGTTCGAGATTGTGTCACATTTTGCTTTCCATCGTTAAAACACAGATTTAGGCTATGGCTTAACCTAGTTTTAAGTCTAAGGGCCGATAGGCCCTATACCAAATTGGTTTAAAGTCATATGAAAGTTTAACAAAATGAAAGAAAAGGTTTTCCGAAATAATTTTAAGATTTTTCTTTTTGGTTAAGGTTTAGGGTAGGGCTTAATGATATATTCATTTTAAAATAGGGGAGACCGGGTATGGAAGTTACACGGGTCAGTTGTTACAGTTCTCAGTGGTGCTAACTTGGAACAAGAGAGTTCGTGCTAACTGGCATCTATATACAGCCTACACACTGAAAAGATAACTTTGTCAATTGACAAAATATAATTTGTCATTCATGTGGTTTAATTTAACAAATTAATAAATTTGTCATACCAAAGATTTGTCATTATAGATTTGTCATGCACCATAACATGACGAATTTTAATTTGTCATGAAAAGTGGTCTAATTTGACAAACCTTTTTCAAAGTTTGTCATTGCAACATTTAATTCCTCATTCTCATTTTTCAATTTGTTTTTTTCATTCATCAATTTGTTACTGCATTTTGACGTTAATTTGTCATGTAACAGTCAGAAAAAACACCTGTAATAAACAAACAATACAGATAGTTAATATTTTTGTCAGTTTTAATAGAACCTCGAAATTCCTGAGGAAACAAATTCAAAATACATCAAATCCAGTCAAAACTTGCCAGCAAGTAACATTTTATAAAATATTTACTCAGTTTATTTACTTAGAAGAGAGCGCCAGTACGCTGCCTTCAAAACATCCGCTCAGGATGCAGCCGCTCGACCTGCCTGGCCAGGCCCGAGAGCACCCGGATATCCCGAACCTTGGTGGGTTGTGCCTTCGGCACACTACCAAGCGGGTTCTCGCTCCCTATCTCAAGTAAATATTTACCATTTTCGATCTACTTCAAGCCTTGCCTCGCAGCTTAAATCACGGCGACCGGCGAGTGATTCGAAGACGCTGATTATGTGCGGGGTTTCCCAAACTGTCTTCAGGAGCTAAATTTGTCATGCATTTTGCGTCAACAAATTGATTTGTTTTTCAGCAAATACTTTGTATTATAATTCGTTATGGCCGACTTAAATCGTCATTTCTTACATTGACTGCGAAGAGGATTTGTCAATTACGATTGCGAAGAGTCGTCACGCAAATAAATCAGTCATGCGCAAGTTTGTTTTTGTCAAAAACCAGTTGAAACTTTGTAATAGTGCTCGATCAATTTGTTATGTATACTACCATGAGTTGTCATTCACAGTTATATCGCAAAACAAATTATTTTACCCCGATTGACGAATTAATCTGGCCTTGTGACAAAGTTATCTTTTCAGTGCACATAGCTGTGATGAACTGCCGGTCGTGAGGTTTCTCCGTTGTTTTATTAAAAAGTAAATCAACAAAAACCAGTTTTTACAGTTCCAAGTGAATTTTTGACAAAAATTGAAATTTGTAATAGTTCTTACAACTGAAGGCACATGATGATAGTCTGGTATTGTGAATATAATTGGGGTAGGTTGTTAACAACCTACCCCATGTCGATGTAACAACCTACCCCAATTACATTAGACATGTAAAGTAATGTTTCAATTTTCAGGTGCTAATGTTTTGATATTTCTATTATTACTTTAGTATTCTAGAGCTCTACTTGATCTACTGTTAACGATACCAAGAAACTGGAAAGTTGAAACAAAAGTATGGTATAAGAGATTTACACATTGTAACAAATTATCCCGTATGTTTACATAGTAACAATTTACCCCATATGGTGTAACAACCTACCCCGTATACGGGGTATGGTTGTTACAAAAAAATGTCTTCATTAATTAAGCTTTAGTTCATTAGTGTTTACATGTTTTCAAGTTTTATGTGCCTCAGGTTTTAGCCAACATAATAGGCTAACTACAGACCCAAAATGGAGTGTGTGAGTACTTGCATTAGAATTTATTATCTGGCCCAAAATGTGAATTTTGTAACGTCCATACCCGGTCTCCCCTACTTTGCCATGGTTCATTTTTAAATCTCTCTCTCTCTCTTCTTCTTCCTCTTTGTCACTTGCACAAGTCTTCTCTTATCTTTTTCTACTAACTAACTAATACTACTTTTTCCGAACCATCTCAAATGTTACGTTCTTACATCCCCTTTCTCCTCTTTCTTTCTTCCTCCCATCTTTTTTTGTTCTGATACAAGTAATCCATACAAATGTGCCGGTACGTCAATTTGTTATGATGAAAGTTTGCTCGAAAATAGTTTTTCTTTGACAAGTTATGTTTTCACAACTTTCTTCTGGGAGCTTTCGTATTGCATGGTGAATTGTTTGAAAATGTGCGGATTGCAATGCCTCTCTTTTATTTCTCTATGTCCTTTTTTAATTTTTTTTTAAATTCACTCTTTGTTAATCAACACTTTAATATATTGTACTTTCTTTATGACGCGCTCTTAATAATAATAAAAAAAATAATAATAATGTTAAAATGCCTGGTACATTATGTGTAACTATTCAGGGGGTGTTTAAAAAAATCGTTCTTGAAGTTACATTTGACTATAAAAACGACTGATATTAGTTCTTATGCTAAATGATTAAAAATGTGATAAGTATAGCACCCAAGAACATGTTACAGTCGTTCAAGGCTGATGTGACAAGGTCTTAAAATCATTCGTAACTTTACGAACGACTTGGTGCTTTATGAGGTATAACCTTTATTACTATTGTTATTAAAATATACAATACTGATTTCCAAAATAAGAACTAGGACAAATTCTACGAATGGGAGCAGGGCATGAATAAAAGAGAACATGACAGGGGAATTTCCCAGGAGGTCCCATGAGAACACAACAATGATCAAAAAACCAATATTATGCCACGTGCTCGTGCAGAAATGTCTCACGGTCTCATGCAACACACAATTTCGGGAGAAATCGCATGACTTCGAGAAAAGTGTAGAAAAGTGGGGTTTTCAGCACAAAAAAAAAAAAGAAAAAAAGTAGGAGGATGCAGAAGGGCATAAATACAGCGACAATTTATATCGTAAGAAAGTTCATGGTCACTCAAGCTGGAGTAACTGCACATAATTTATACAAGGTTCCATCAGCCGGAAAATTTAGGTTACAAAATCTAGTTTACGAAGTCAGGCGCGGCAAACAAGAGGTAGTTAGTTACAAATCGGCACTTCACGTTTTCTGCTCATCTGATTATTTGACCTTTGCGCCATTATCTCATACGGTTGAACCATCTTTAATTGTGAGGGTTTGAAGAAAACATCAGCATGATCAGGGAAGAAATAAAGTTGGGAAGAGATAAGTATTTGAAGGTAGCTAGGAGGGCAGAGAGTGAATATAGAGATAGATAAGACTAGAAAGAAGATAGAAGAGAGAGAGAGAGAGTGAGAGAGAGAGAGAGAGAGAGAGAGAGAGAGAGAGAGAGAGGGGGGGGGGTTGAGAGAAGAGAAGGGAAATGTGGGAGGGGGATATGAGAGGAAAAAATTATAGTAAAATTGGTCAGAAGTTCACGAATGATGGAGAAACAATTTTGAGGGAATGTGAAGTTAGATATGTTGAGTGATAGCAATAATTAAAAATAAATGCATGCGTATAATAATAGGTGTCTTGATATACGAGAACCCAAATAGCGAAATGGCAAGAAGGCATTTATTGTATAAAAGGCCCAGAGAGACAGGGTATTCAAACATAGAGAAAAGTAGGAAAGGGACAGATAGAGACAGAGAGGAGAAGAGATTCAGTTAGAGAAATTTCAAAATATATAAAATCAAACGAGGCCGAGAAGCAAAGGGAGGAAAACAAGAGATAAGGGAGATGTAAATAGATCATGAACTTGAGAAAGTGTTTGTGTAGATCCTATAGATCGATTTTATTTCCCACTCGTGCATCCTAAACATTTCCCATACACTTCATTACGAGATCGTCAAAGATCGAAACTTATTTGTTTCTTGTCAGGTGGACGTACTTCTACCTGTCCATTCTACATCAATCAATCATTCTCACTAATCAATCGCTGTTAAAAGTGTGAATTCCAAAACAGATCTTGTTTGCAAAATTCTCAAAATATACACTAGGTGCCCTCGGCACTTCTTTCCCGCCTCCACAGTGAGAAACCATGCACGGACAATGAAACAGTTTGATATGGAAATAGGGTTGGAAGTTGAACAAGTCGAGCAAGACTAATAGAAGTAGGATATCCGAGCGTGATACAATTGAAATTAATATGATATTATTCTTGAATGAAAGCATGGTGCAATGATATTAATAAAATAAGTGACAAACAGATTATGTCGTCTCTCACTGGTCGTAAAGATGGTTTAGGATATACTGGATTTGCACTGCAAAAACTGGGGTGTTAAATTTAACACCACGGGTGTTAAATCTAACACCGGCCCGGAATCTATATCCGAACACCAACTGGTGTTATATTAACACCAGTTTGGGTGTAGAAATACATTATAAAACTATTTGGTGTTATTTTAACACCACATTCTGGTGTTAATTTGACACTTTTCATAGTGTTAATTTCGAATTTGATACCAGTGGGTGTTGATTTCACTGGCGTAATCCGTATAGAATGCTATTCATCTGGGGAAATTACGTAAAAATACAAAGCGTCATCCCCCTGATAAATAGATAGGGCGAGCGAATTTACGCTAGTGAGTGGTTGATTTATTCTTTTGGTGTTAATTTAACACCAATCGGTGTGGTCGGATATAGATACCAGGGCTGGTGTTAAATAACACCAGCTTTTGGTGTTAAAAAATATTCAGTTAACTTCATAAACTAAAGCTAAATTTGCTGCTATATTTGTGTTTATGATATTTATAATTGATATATATCAAATGATATGACTTTTACCTGCAAAAATTTCAACAAAGTGCTTTTTCAGAATTTGTCTTAACACCAAGTGGTGTTAGAGAGATAGCATTTCTAATTCCGAAATCTAACACCACAAATTTAACACCCGCATGGTGTTGCATATTTAACACCAGCGTTTTTGCAGTGTGGTATCATATGAAAATGTATTTATGCACTTTTAATATTTTTAAAATGCAGGGTTGCAATAAGCAAGTGGTTTAATTTATAATCTTCTTTGTAAAATTTTGCTTTCACGGAGGCCGTCAAAATGCAATTAACACGATGTTGAAATTTTTCTGAACCTATAAATACCACCTTATCAGCGCCCCATAACGTATCTGTATAATAAAGATAATTATTCTGTGTTCATATATTAGGCCTTCTATTAAAAATTTCAAAAATGATTCAAAAAAAAAGAAAAGAAAAGAAAAGAAAACAGAAAAATTTTTTTATTGTGATCTGATCTACAGTAGATATGAAACTACCGTTTTCTCTCATTTTTTTTTAAATTTCATATTTATTTATTTTATTTATTTTTTCAGTTTTTTTTTTCCTTTGGGAAAGGGGGGGGGGAGAGAGTGGGGGTTCTTTGATGTAATGCGATGAATATTCAAGTTTAAAGAAATTTTAACGCCGTTGGGATGTTAAATAGACAATTAATTTATTCATTTGTCTCCAACGGTAGAAACCATGCAAATTGGTAGAAACACACGCAACTGCTGTGTGATAAATATTGGAACCAGACAGCTATGAAAAAAATCATAGGCTGCCCGGGTGGGATTCGAACCCACGACCTGTGGATTGCTAGACCACCGTCATAACCGCTAGACCACCGGAGTGCCCGTAGCGATCAAGGTTCAAACTATCCCACCGTTGTGGGATAGTTTGATATGAATAAATTAATTGTCTAATATTCAAGTTGTTTAGAGTATACAATCTTTATATTATTAAACCGCAAAAGGAGATATTTTTGCGCAATTACATTCTGACTGTATCTTCTATTAATACAAGACTTCCCGTCCAGCAAACAAAATGCCTCGAGGATTGCACTAATTCACTTTTATTATATCCTTTGTATAGACCAACAAATAAAAGAAATAAAACATGCTTTTCTTAATCTGTCATTGCTCACGCAAACTATAAGGTCTGTACTTTAGGACACATTCAAGAGACTTTCAAAATGCCAAGGGAAATATTCACATGTGGAGAAAACATCTTTTACTAGTACGTTTACTTTCATATCAATTTACTGCCGCCGAAGTCGCAATAATTCCCAAGCGTATGTGATTGAACGCTGAAAGTTCTTTTACTTGACGAGACGGAAGTACAAATGTTACCACGAGAATGGTTTGACTTCAGGGAGGCAAGAGTTGTGTTTTTCTATAGAAATAAAACTATTAGGGCGGATAATAGCTTTTTAGGTGTGTATACTGAGATAAAGATCATTTAAAGTTCAAAATGGAGTAGATTTTCATCTTTGACTGCATGCATGGTTGATATATAGGACAAGTTTCCATGGTTACATGACACCTGTGGAGTATTGTTTCAGTCGACCTATGTTTTTAAAGTTCACCTACATTCACTCAGGCTTGATGAAGTACTATCTTCATGATCTTATAAAGATATTGTGTATTGAAAATAGAGATAGATAGACAGAGAGGGGAGATAGAGCGAATAGAGCTTTGAGAGAGCTTTGCGAATACTACTGCTTGTCATTAATTAAAACAGCTACCATAAAGCGAAATACAACGTATTTGTTTTTTGTTTGTAAGTTAGCCTTATGATGACCGAAGCCTACAGTCATGTGAAGTCATTATGAAAGTAGGAAGGAAACAAGTCTCTAACGCTCATTTGAACCTTGTCTACCTAAATCCTGCAACAGTAACCATACATTTTGAATAATCACCACAATCATCTCCACAAAAGTTACATCCATATATCTCCGACTGCAGATTACTCGTAGGATAACAATCTACACTCTATCTCCCAGCTGAATTCCTTAAAAGGGTGATTCCTTCAAAAGACCGCAAGGAAAGTAGCGAAATACAAACTCGTTTGGTTGGGGTTTACTGAGAGCCCTTTACGAGTAAATACTATTCATGCAGGTGCCCCCGGGGTAGTAACGGGTATCTTTACCTTCATCTAGATACGATGAAGAGTATAATGCACGGCTGGTATAATGTGATAATCTTACTTTTAAAGGTAATATCAAGGTATGGACGAATATAAAAGGACGAAATATCGACTGATATGAGCGAATATTGTGCTGATTTTCTTCTTTTGTTGTTCCCTTTCAGAGATATTTTAAAGAAAATATAAAGTTCTGGATCCAAAACTTGTGGACTCTCTATTATAGCGCTTAAAATAATAGGATACGAAAATCAATATAAAATAATTCCCTGTGATATTAAAAAACAAGATGAATCCTCGACCGCGCGCGGTCGAAATATATTCCTCCGCCATTGCCAGATCAGAAAAATATCGCACATTCGTCTATTCATTTTGCTTTATAGAATGACATTTTTTACCTTGACCTTTGACCTTGTGAACCCAAACCTAATCAGACCATATTCCTCTAGTGATAGATACTACCCTTAAATTTGAAGGTTATATCTTAATTGGTTCCCAAGATATTGCGATGACAAACTCAATACATGGATTTTCACATCGTGACCTCTGTGACCCTTGACCTTTGACCTACATACTCAAAAATCTAATCAGATCATCTTCTTATGGTGGTACATACTATCCCCAAGTTTGAAGTTGATATCTCAAATGGTTCTTGAGATATCGCGATAACGAACTCAAAACATAGAATTTCACTATTTTTGACCTCCATGACCTTGACCTTTGACCTACATACTCCAAAATCTAATCAGATCATCTTCCTATGGTGATAAATACTATCCCCAAGTTTGAAGGTGATCACTCAAATGGTTCTTGAGATATCGCGATAACGAGCAAGCGGGACGGACGTACGGACGGACGGACAACCTGAAAACATGATGCCTCCGGCACCACCTTCGGTGGCGGAGGCATAACAATTAAGGTATACATGTACCGCTAGTAATTTTCAACAGTACTATCTTATAGCATTTAACTATTCATAGACACCCACAGGGGAAATAGTTTCAACCTTTTCCAAAAATGCCAAATAAGGAAAAAGATCCACAAATGCAAACTTCTCTTCAGACACCAAATAGATGTATACCCCTCTCCCTCCCTCTCTTTCTCTATCTAAATATCAATATTAAAATGAGACGTGTTGTCCCTTGTGTTGATGAATAAAAATTAGTATACAAATTGCGTACTGCGTTGGGGTACATGGTTAAATTTGCCTCTTGAGATGATACAAGATCGTAATATTCCTCGAGGAGAATTTGAATACATTTGTATCATACAATGTACCGTACTATACATGTATATTAAGGTTCTCTAATATGGACTAACCATTGCAAGACAAGTGCTAGATTGACGAATATAGGGTTGAATAATATGTCAAGTATTTATGATGTGCACATACTAATATGCATTCAAGCTGTTAGTTTGATCTTGTTTCCTAAATATTAAGCAAAAATCTCAAATACGAAGTGTCCATCCGTTTGGAGGGTCTTAAATTGTGATATGATATGATGAAAGCAAGTGGTCGATATACTAAGGTTACTTCTACTTTGAAATTTATCTTTATTTCCTATGATGTAGCACTTAAGTTCAAGTTAGCATATACTTCAGGAGCTGGCCTACTTAAATAATACATGTCGCAATAGGAGATCGTTGAGGTAACTTTGCACTCATATATTTTGTGCTACATGTATAGAAGTAATAATCCATTATACAAAGAAGAAAAGCTTTGATGATTAGTTCGTAGATTTAATAATGAATAAACATGCATGTAATTCTACCTACTTGCAGGCCCAATACCGACTCCTTTCATGGCTTCTCTTAATCTTAAAAAAAAAAGAAGAAAAGTACAGCATGACGTTTTGAAATACTTTCTCACGCGGGTGGTTGCATTTTGGACGTTTCAACACACAATGAATGTGTAATCGCATAGAAAACGACAAATCTGAAATTCGACTGACAACTTTATACCCCCGTCACACTGAGCTCGTTCCTACTACGTCCTTGCAAATTTTGCCGAACGGGCCTAGTCTGTGTGTAAACTGAGTGGACGTAGTAAATACTTCTTACGATCTGTTTACGAACTTCATGGACTAGCTCGGTCGGATTTCCAAAAAAGTGTTCAAAAAAAATCGGGCGCCCATCTCGTCCTAAAATTTAACGGGGTGGCAACGTACCTGAAACGAGATGGACGTACTACAAACGAAATTGCCGTACTTAAATCGTTCTAAAGATGTGCTAGGACGTCATACAAACGAGCATTGTATATTAATTATTCAAGTTCTAAAATTAAACGTAGTGACAACGTTCCTTAAACGGGTAGGACTTACTCTGAACGAGAAGGACGTACTACGAACGTGGTACCTAACTTTCATCATGCTGCGCATAGGCACTTTTAGTGACCGTTTGGACGTGCTACGAACGGTATAGAGTGAACGAGCAGTTTACTCGTTCTGAACTGGATAACAACGTATTGCGGACGCGATAAAGACGGAATTGACGTAACGAGAACTATTTATGAACTGCCTAGCATCGTATTCAAGAAATTATTTTTCAAAGTTATAAGTTCCAACCCGACCAAAGCCCGTTCAGCATTTTTTTTTAAAACGGGCAAAAACGGGCAAGAACGTTATAGAACGACCTCAGTGTGACGGCCCCCTTAAGTAATACTCATATTGTTAACGGGTCGCGTCTTCTCGGTACGTTCATCCGCGTTCTGACGGGGTGCTGGCATGTCAGAATACCTTTTGATGCGACATTAAATTTCAGTTGCCACTCTCGACACGGGGGCAGTGATGTTGGGTATACCTTGTTGGTTGTTCTTCTTCAAATAAACTGTGCACTGATTACGGTGGGAGGAGATAACTGCGGGGCCCTGTATCACTAGGAGTTACAATCAATAAATCGATAGGCAAATTAAAGGAACTAATCAGGACCCTTTTTGCATGAACCATCTTGCATAAAAGTCTCTCTCTGAAACAATCAGAATGGCTGGTTAAATTTTTTTTTAATTGGTCATAACTTTTTTTTATGTTACAGGGCACAGATGTCATTATTTCCACATTTTAGTTTGAAGTATTTAGAGAGGAAATTGTTAATTGCGCTTATTTTATTAGTATAGCATTCATTTTTGTTTTCAAAGTTAAGATTAGATAATCTTATAATTAGATTAATCTGATCGTTAATTAATTTAATCAACATAATTACCTCATCCCCCATCACCACAACCAGTTAAATTTCTTTAAACCAAACTATATTCCTCTTCCAAGATTAAATACACTGACTTGAAAGCATGGCATATATACCAGGGGGTGTTTCACAAAGAGATAAGTAGACTTAAAAATCGCACTTAAATCGTTATTTTCGGGCGTTATAATACGCTTTACCTTGCATGCTCGGGGGATGCGCGCCACTGAGAAGTCTACCAATCAAATTGCGCGTTATAAAGTTAAGAAGTTAAGTGCGACTTTAAGTCTACTTAACTCTTTGTGAAACACCCCATGGACCCTGTTGCATAAAACTTCTAACCGGAGTTTTTTTCCGGTTAAAATCTGAAAACTCCGGTTAAAGTCCGAAAACTCCGGTTACAATATTTTTCTAGATTTTGTACTGTTTTTTCCATTGCATAAAAACATACCAGAGTTTTCAAAAGTATTAATGCAATAAATTTTTAGGGAGTTTTAAAACTCAGGTTGAATAACCTAAGAAATAGGTCTACATAAGCTGAGTTTTTTAACCCGAGAAAACTCGGGTTAGAAAAAAAGTTTTATGCAACACCACCCTGGTCTTTAAGTAGCCTTCAGTGTTAACTGTAATTCAATGATGGGCCATTGGCGCAAACACATGCATATTTTAAATCTTTATCGCTTCATCGTATCAATAATGTTCAATCAAGTAGGTAGCATGAAATTTCTTCGGAAGTCATCGGTTGATCTCATCTGTAATTGTGAACTAAAGCTAAACAAAGGTCTTGTTGCCCTTTTCCGAATCTCCCCAAATAAAAATTGAACTGTTACCATTTTTTGTTGTGGTCTTCTCAACGATACACTGCTTCTGAATGTAATGACTGTATATCATACATA
Source organism: Paracentrotus lividus (assembly GCA_940671915.1). Classification (NCBI taxonomy): domain Eukaryota; kingdom Metazoa; phylum Echinodermata; class Echinoidea; order Camarodonta; family Echinidae; genus Paracentrotus; species Paracentrotus lividus. Next base: position 8,366,409 of record CALNVZ010003435.1, on the reverse strand, counting down.
TTGTAGTCATTTCATCTCTCTTTCTCTCCAATGCTCTTTCTTTCCTCCCCCCCCCCCTCTCTCTCTCTCTCTCTCATCCTCTCTCCATCTCATCTTTCATAAGTTTCACTTTTCATGTTTAAATACATGTACATTGTATTTGATTCTTTATTTGTTTTCTACCCCATTTTCTCTCTTTTTGTAAGTATTCTACAAAGTGCACTCACTACAAACATGAACACATTGGGATATTTTTAATGAAGTGTAGATATCATTTTAATAACTCTAATAAAAGACTTGTTTATACAATAATACATTAATCAATGAAACAGAATGATATAAATATGTAAAAATGCGAGAAATTATATACAAGGAATACAAAGGGCTTTAATTTGATCTTCCAATCGCAAAATCGTTCTCAGAATAATGTATCATTAGGATAAACAAACAGACAATGAAATGTATTAACATGTGTAAATAATGTAGCTAGCTATTTAGTTGGCAAATGAGAAGTACAAAAGTAATCAATATTACTTCAGAATGGCAATATTAATAAAATTGATAATGGCTTTCTAAATACGTGTTTAGCACTGAGCTGCTATGCATTTATGATGATCACCATGTACAGTAATTAATGTATGAATATTCAATGAATTAAATTAAGAATCTTGCGGTTTCTTTTAAATCTACAGCTTCCACATTTAAAAGATATATAGCACACAAATCTACATGGTGAGTTACTTTAGTTTCACCTTATACTAGGCAAGGAGATAATCATGAGTTATGATCATTTTTTTTTCTTAAGATAAGTCCCGACCTAAACAAAAGTCTGATATCTTTTCAATGAATATTCAGCTTGTGGCTCTTAAATCTTACTTTCCAAATATCCATGGGATATAAAAAGATCACAGTAAAATTACAACATCACTTGTAAAAGTGTTTATAAATAGACATTTACAATTAAATATGTGATATTAACATTTCGAAATGATTCTTATTTATGAAAAATAAATAAATTACAAGAATTTCTTAAATGACAAGGATTGAGATATTCCCCCATCATCAGGCCTATAATATAGATATAGATAAAACTCAAAATACATTTTATCTAAGCTGAGCATATAATTTATGGCTTACAGTATTCAAGTATTATATAAAAATTTTTAGTATTTTTTATGAGTTTATAGCCCATCTGACTTCAAATCAGATTTTATTCAAACATCAGTACAATGTAGTACTTCATGAGATAGCGTACTGTGTAAGCCACTATTCCCAGCGAACATGGCACATTATATATTTTTTAAATCATCGTAACAACCGCTGGCAGTCTAAAAAAAACAAACAAACACTGATACGGGCATTTACAGTTCATCCCACTATAATCGGACTACATATTATTTGCAGATTTTATTTAATGAACTCTTTTCAGCTTTTGATCTCATTGATGATAATCTCCATTGATTTTTTTCTTGGATACAAGAAGTATACAGCATACAAATATCAATATCATTATTTCATTCTTTGTAATATCTGAACATATCTTCACAGACATCCAAACATTTATTCTTAAGCTGCATATATTTGTCATTATCCCCCTGCCCTCCCCATACCATCTCTCTCTCTTTCTCTCTACATACATGTACATTAATTACACCAAGTAATAATCATGGTAATGTATGAACCATTTCATTTTCTCTGTGTTTGGCATAAAATATATGATTTGTCACTAAAAAGATTGCATTATTTGAGAAAAAGTTCATTTTGAAGGCATCTAAATTGTAGGCTAAATTAAATATCCACCAATTCACTAATATTAACCACAAATGGAGAGAGAGTAAATTGTATTCTTGATATAACACAGTAATAATAAAAAACCTCACACAAATGTTTTCCTTACAAAACAAACTGAAATATAAAGAAATACAAACATATACAAAATCAGCATTTCCTTAAAATAGCACTCTTGTTAAATTTTTCAATGGAATATTCATATTCTTCCCTTCAAAATCGTTTGGAATGATACAAATTTACCATGGATACATTGAAGCGACAAGTGATCACTAAGATGTTCAAATTGGCCACCTTAAACACTTTAATTGTAATCTGCCTGGGGCTCAGATATAATAAAAACTACATTCTCATCCAAAACTATTCTGATTATTATCTACTATTAAGAATAAATATCTCACCTTGTTGTTTGAAAGGCCCATTTCCTCTCTCATATAAATGTCAATAATGTACAACGTTCTGTATAAATATGTTCTCGAGCCTCTAAGTTTCATCAATCAATCAGATCATTTAGTCCAACTAAATCTGCTCACTATTTTTTTTACACTGAATACAAGTAATGGAGAATCCTTTATTCAAAACCCATTGGAATGCATGCAAAATGAAAAAGAAGTGTATATCCAAATGGTAAATTCAACACACCACAATTTTTTTTTAAATGTCTTAATGATGGTTGATTATTAAGATATGGCATTTGATATATCTATTTCAAATTTGGCATGAATGAATGCAGAATTTACTTGCTTGCTTTGAGTAAAAATGCTTTCAAGTAATATTCACATACAATATCCTATAATCCTGCAGTGATGTTCAAAGCAAGACTTATTTCTGTCACATATATTTCCCCTTTCTACAATGACAGTGATGAAAAGGGGGAAAAACTAGCAAAACTTATTTCTGTCGTTGTTATTCTTTACCCTTTCTCCTTACAGACACGGAAAGCAAGGAGATAAACCAGCAGTGAGGGTTGTCACGTCATGCTGTTGACTTTCTAGACCTTTGTGATGTGTGTCTCCGGAAGCTTTAGCTTTACAAGGTATCGCTTGTGCCTATAACAAATTCTGGTGGGGTGGGGGGGGGGGGGGCGATGACTGATGTGTAGTCCCATATGTTTGGAATGATGTCTGTAGGCTCTGGACTCTAGGAGTGGGTTGCAGTCGAGATGCGACGGATGTTTGGTCTGAGTTTATGTATGCCTGCCATTGACAGCGAGATGTTTTTCCCCCGTCAAGCGGATTCGACATCTGGTGAATCTCGTCTTACCCAGATGTGGACAGAGGTCTGGAATGATCAACTAATTCTTCTGCTCCTACCTTACATGTAGGCTGAGAGGGTGGACATTAGAGTCAGGCTAGTAGAAAGATGAGGTTGAACAAAGATGCTTTGCAGCTGGATACGCGTCTGCAGAGGAAATACAAGTTGAGAGAAGAAAAAAGAAAAACCTTGATGAATATTTGTTAGATGAATATTGATTGCAGGGATGATGGTTTCACCATATGGTACATATAAGCAGTCAAAGTTCACAGCTGCTATTGCGATCTACTTTGTCCATGTATGAGATTCATAAAATATGGTTTTGGGTGGACATATGATTCGGGTTTCATAATATCACAACATTACAGATAAAAACTCCATATGTGCAGTTTCAAAGTAATGAATACCAGAATGAACTTAAAAAGAATAGAAAAAGTGCATTGCACTCAACAAACAGTTGAAGCAGAAAATGGAATATACGTTATTTTGCAGTGAATTGTATAATCACAAGGATTACTATTCAATGGCACAAACCTGTATAAATATATATAAAAGTTGAAGTAATTACATATTCTCCGATTAAATTTATTTGTTTTAGAAAAGGTATTGTGTTAAAAATGCTTTGACAACATGTGGGGTTCTTATTCAGCCTGCCATAACAATTGTACAAAATCGGTGTTTTGAGAGATACGTGCACATGTTTTGCAGATTATTATAGCCATAATCTCAAAAAAAAGTTATGTACAGTAATAAAAATTATTGCTTAAAAAGAAGCTTTTGTATGAGCTCCTCTTCCTTCTGGAGGGTAGGATGATGAAATTCATTGACCTAGATTCAAATATTATCTTTTTTTATAAGGGGTTAATTGGGGTTAAGTTAGATATTGCAGATATTTAATTACTTTAAGTAATAATCACTTATCTAATTAAAACATTTCCCCCAGAAGAGACCCTTTTCTCCAATCTTCATCTATAGAATTTGAAGCTGAAATTCATTGACCTAGATTCAAATATTATTATTTCACAAGGGGCCCATTCATTATGGTACCTACGACAGATATGACCACACAATATAGATTGATCACTTTAATCAAGCGCGCTTTAAAGCAACCCATAGCACTTCTTCAACCGCGACGACGATGGGCCGGTTTATCTCTTTCTTCTCATTATTCATTCATAAGTGAGATTGGTTATCTCTCTGTGTTTCATCCAGGCATTAATTTTGCATGATCTCATTATCATGGTTACTGCTCTATAGAACACAGAGAGGTTGTCGTTGCTGCATGAGCATCCCCTGTGCATGATGGAACCAATCGCTGAAACAATTTCTACTTGAAGAAATACCAGTAATAGACAACACAATTTCTAGATTAAAGGGGAAGAAATAGTAAATTGTGTAGTCGCAGAATATGTAAAAGCATTTTTCCCTAAAATTATGGAACAAGGGGGTGTGACACCCCCTGATGGAACGCAAAAAGTTAATGTATCAATGATGCCCCTTCCCTGCTTTCTCTCTTTGAGTTTTATAAGCTTATCTTATTCAAGCATTGAATTTTTTTCCTAGTTCAAATAAGAATTATAATGCTACATGTTACAACATCTTCACCCTGACAACAATTTACTACATTTGCGCCCTCGCCACCCCATTTTCCCAATATCTTTCCTATAGGTCTAGGCTCATGTCCACCAATTCATTCAAAATTCAGTCGCATTCTCTCAGATTACACAGGCATCCTTGTCCAGTCCACTTCATACAGAGATACCTTTCATCAGAAGGTGAGATTCCTCAGGCCCAACATCTCATCTCCCATGCATCCTCCTCTAGAGCTAGACATCATCCATCCCTTAACCCCCTCAACCCTATCAGGCCCATCATCTCATCCCCCCATTCATCCATCTTCCTCCTCCTCCTCCTCCAAGCTAGACATCATCCATCTCTTAACCCCCTTAGCCCTATAGCCCTGTGCAAGGAGTGAAAGGTTCAACCGAGCCCTGAAACATTTTGGACTAATACATCTCGATATCTAAACTATTTTCCTTATCTCCCCTAACACTGCCTAACCCCAGTAATATTATGCACTGTAATTCGGGGATGAACCTTTGCTAAATCATTTTGGACAGCCATTTCCATTTTAATCCAGCTAAAGGTGAACTAAACTTAATTTTTGACAACTATGCAATAGATACTTATTGGTTGGAGTGTGTGATATCGTTTGGGCCAAAGGTACGAACTCCCATTTGTCCTCTCCTATCACTTCTCAAACACCACCTAAAATAATTACCTCCCCTCCCCCCCCCCCAAAGCTCTAAAGGTAACCACTGTGGTTCTGAGGCAACTGGTTCACCCGAAATCAAACTCATTTAGGCCACACCATCTCATGGGTGAACATGTTTACCTGTCCTAGCCTGATCCTTTGTGTTTAAACATTAATGTACATGTAGGTCTCTAGCCTCTTTCTCCAGGCATTGTTGTCTTTCAAATCGTTCATTAATGTCCTCATTTTGTCTCCCCTTTTCCTCCATAACACATGAAGAAAAACATACCCCTAGTACATCCTCCCACGTCCCTATTCTTAGGAAGATTCTTTCATTAAACCTTTGCCTATGGGACCCACATGCTTCATGTATGTCGCTTATGGGAAGTGCCAATTTTAGAAGTCAACGGGTTAATTACATGGAGCAGCTACAGGCCTCAAAAAGTTAACAACCTTTTTGAAATAAGCAGACAAAGTCTAATACCCAATAAACAATGATCAAGATGGGATAAAACTTTACTTTGCCACTACAGCAACATTGCCCTCTTTTATCAGACTTTTCTTTGAACATTTGAACATTGACAGGAGAAAAGCACCACAGGCAGAGCAATATTGTCCGCCTAAATAAGATTCCTTCCCCTACTTTCCTATTTATCCAGTTGTGGCGATTGAATTTGAGGCAAATTATAACTCTGAGTGGGTGGAAAATGAGTGCAATATTAGGATTCTATCGTATTAAAACTCCTTGCTTAAATAAAGTTAAGCATTTTCCTTTTCAAATTAAACCAATTCTAGACATTAGGTATCAAAATCTAGTAATTCTATTTTCATTAAATGTTTAACAAAATATTCAACAAACAAGTTAAGAAACCCCAAGATAAAGACCTATATACATGTAGAGTAGACACAAAGTACATGTACTTGGTCCAAACACTTTCCCCTAACTGATGTTTATACTTTTTTCTCATCCTTAAACTTTTCATTAAATATTTCCATTAACTGCAAACAATTTATATTTATCCTTTCAAAGTCTGGATTTTTTTTTTTTTGGGGGGTATGATAAATCAATAAGCCCACTACTATCCTTGAGGGATTTCACCACTTAGAATGAGAATTAATTTGAGCTGTTTTCAAGGAACAAATACTAACAAAAAAAAAAAGCAGAGGAGTAATTTATTCAGTTTCTGGCAATGATAATGGCCTTTGCATTATCAAATAGCATAAACTTGCAAATACAATGCCAAAGGACACTTGGCCTTATCAATCCACAGCAAAGCTATGAATTTATTTTGTAGAAGGACAAAATGATTTACAAATTGAAACTAAGTATAGTGCTTAATAAACAATAGCCTTCAAATTACCCATAAAAAATATAAAAGGATCTTATTGTTAATTTTCTGATAAATTTGAAATGTATGATAAAGAACTCCTTAAAAATGCACTGCATTCCAGAATAATAATAATAAAAAAAGAGATATTGGGTTGTATGCATACAAGAAAGTTGTTAAGGATCAACTGTCTCTTTTCAATTCAATAAATACAATTGTTATTTGCAATGTGAAAAATAAGCCCTTTTTGTGGGGGGAATGGGATGCTATTGAAATGAGAGGGAAAAAAATACAACTGTATGCCTCAAGATTTCTTAAAGACCAAGATGAATTTCAGCCTTGGGACACTGATTCTCTGAGTAACTTTGGAATATCAGGTACATTTTGTAATAATCCTAGCTAAGTTTGTGTTAACTGCAGCCTGAAAATTGGACATGACTCCCTATGGGCAATCAGATAATCTTTCAAACTATTTTTAAAAGTTCATGGGAATTTCTTTATTTCTTTTGAAGTTCTGATTTTTTATCTTGGCAATGCAACCCTTGATGAATAGATGCAAAGTGCGATTAGCTAACAATTGCCTGTCTTTCAATACTTTGCTTAAACAGAAAAACATTAATGAAGACCAATGTAATAAGTCTGCTCCAAGAAAAACAGGTACCCTGTGTCTCGAGGTATGTTACAGACATTTGCAATCACGACTTTTATCCACTTCTACATGTACCTCTAGTGATATGTATGTTATGCACGGGTAATGTACATCTGATTCTTGTCGTCAATGCAATGAAGGAATACTAATAGATCCACTGCCTACTTCAGCTTCTCTTTCCATATTTTTTTCCAGTGAATATTCTACTTTCCGTGCCCTTTCTTTTTTTTAAAGAGATACAAATTAAAGTTGGCACTTCCTTATGGTGGTAAGAACGGATTCATGCATTGTCCCTTAAATACCCACCAAATTATATCAGAAAAAATTGCTTATTTCTCTCATTATCCTTCCTGTAATTATCATCAGGGTTAGGAATAACTAGGATTCCAGGGTCACTGATCAGTAGAAGGGCCAAAGCTGTCATATCTTTGTAGAGTTCCACTATATTGATAATGATATCATCCGTTAATCAAACACCACATAGAACTTCAAGGCACCATATTTGCCACTATGAATATTAGAGCTTCAGACGTTAAAATCTATATAACAGTATTCTCTACATGTACCCCAAGAACTCCTATTCACAATCCATACGTGAATCTTCTCATTGTATATTATTTTTGATCATACCATGGATCATAAGTTCATGTTCGGTTTGCATCTAGGAGCCATGTTTCTAATTACTACTGAGGATCATGACCTCTATAAAAACAACGGCAACTGCATGTTGGATGTCCCTCTTGCAGGCAAACTGAGAAATATTAAACCTTGACTCATTTACACAAGCGCATTCAACTCCCCCGCCAAGTATTGGGGCTACTGTGGCGACACCATGATCATCGCGAGGCCCCAAGGTCGACTCAAAATTAAGATGGATTTCTATTTCTGAGACGCAAATGAGCATTCCCTGTGCGTCCCATGATAACTTTCCCTCTCGTCATGCCCTACGTTTGAGGGGATTCAATTACTACTGGCACAAATCTTCCAGAAGTTGGAGTTCCAGAAGTTTACTTACATGAAGTTCATGTCCATATCAAGTATATTTCTTACCCTAAATGTTTAAGGCTACAGATTAAATCATCTTTCTTATTGATTTTCTTGGAGTTAAACTTCAAAAGGTTAAACAAATTCTAAAGTTTGGGTAACGCTTTCTCAAATTATCCCTCTTTGATGGAAAGCTACAGGCTATTAGTATCCACAACTTTTTTTTAAAATGAAGTTTCTTGAAATTCAAGTTCCAGAAGAGAATGTTCAATGTAACTAAAGGTTACAAGTTTATTCTGGATGTCCAGATTGAGATTGTGTTGCAACACAATTCTAAATTGACCCTGGGCAGCTGAATTTGATCACTCCTGTAAAATCAGAGCAACCCTAATATGCTATGAGCCTAACTGCATCTCATGACATAACTGAGATTTACATAAAACTAATTCTAACACACGTTTCGAGTCAGTTTACATATTATCCATGTAATTTTGTTTACAAGAGCAAATTTATTGACAAACAAGTTTGAACTTGGGAGTTACTTCTTGACCCATGTATCAAATCTAAGTTGTTTACTTCATGGACTAGTTAAGTGCAGATGTCAAGAATGTCAAGTTACTCAAAATACTTTTCTGGGAAGGATCTTTTTAGTAAAGATGAGGCTACTCTTATGGACAAGGGATGCCTTAGAAATCAAGTTCATCTTACTCTAAAGATAGAAAGGAGATTTCTATCCCAATGCCAAGCATCAAAAATCAAATCCTAAAATGGGTTGATTTCATGCTTATCATCTTTAGTTTCTGGAGCAAAAGAAGTGTTGACAGATAAATTGAGATAATCAGAGACAGCAAAGGAGATGACCAGAGTGAAAGAAAGAGAGAGAGAGAGATATATAGAGAGAGAGAGAGATTGGCATAGCAGATAGAAGGAATATTACAAAGATTACACTTTAGAAAAGCACTTTCACACTCTTTTTACTTCTAGTCAAACCTCAAGTGTGGCATCAGAAGATGACTAAAGGTCGAGTGAGCAATTGTATTGATAGATGTGATGGCCTCCACTTGCCATTTGCCACAAGCAATAAACCCATCCCTGTTATCAAAAAACAAACTTCTCCCTTTTCCCTTTGGCAGATATAAGCCTTTAATTGTGCTTCCCCGGCGCCTTGGCAAATGGCTCGCTAATTCCCAGAATTGATCTTGCATCCATTCTGCATCGCCTTCAACCCCACTTTCGCTACGGCTTCAAAAATGGTTAGTTCAAAAACGTATCGTCTCAGAAGAAGCCAGAATACCAATATAATGCATGTTATTTGTGCTTACAAGGGATCAGCGGGGAGAGAAAGAGAAAGTGCTACTATGTAGAAAGCAGCAGGATTCAAGCAAGCATCGAGATTAATACATGCAGTGCATTCTCAGTGGTCCTTGAGGCACTTGTCCTGCCACCTACTTTTAAAAATCATCTCTGCAATCACTTTCGCGGTTTCCCCCACTAGTGAAATATTTATTTCGCTTGGCACCTTGCGCGGGAACAGCAACCGACTAATTCCCCAGATTGATACGTTAGCGACATATAGTCGGCAGCCAGCTCAATTGGTTAGCTGAACGAGTACCAGGTAGTAAAGTATTGGATATATGGGGAAGATCCCACATTACTAAACCAACGTCTGCAGTGCATCTCTGCTGCATTAGGTCCCTACAGCCGGGCGTCCAAAATGAGTGCCCATTTAACAAAAAATTCTATTTTGATTAAAAATAGCAGAATTCATTTTCCTAAACACACTAAATTTGATGTCAAAATAAAGAGTATTACATTTTGCTTAACGCTTGTGTCATTTTGAAATCAGACTGAAATCGAAAACAGTGAAAGTTTTGATGAAGAAATGTTTTTTCTCACTTTTTTTACGCAAATATTTTTTGTTCCTTTTTTCAATAATTTTTAATAAATAGTTGAATAAAACATTGATGTTTGTAACTTTTCTAAAAAACTACCTACGTGCATGTGAATGATGCTGTAAAAAGAAGGGAGTTATATCTTATTCGATTAAAGAATTATGATGAGCTAAAGTCAGGAACGCAATATAGACAAAAATTACAAGTTGCCCCGTGACTGAGAATCACACAATACCCGCACGTGTATTATGAAAAGCTGATTGTATGCGATGGCTGTGAGTAGGCAAACAAAGTGCCAAAAATGCGAACATTTCGATACTTGTTTTGTCTGCTAAAAGCTATCGCATGTTATTGGCCTTTCCTAATACACGTACGGTATGGATTCTTCTTCGATAGCGGGGCAAATTGTTGATTTTTGTCTATATTGCGTTCCTGACTTTAGCTCATCATAATTCTTTATTGGAATAAGATATAACTCCCTTCTTTTTACAGCATCATTCACATGCACGTAGGTAGTTTTTTAGAAAGTTACAAACATCAATGTTTTATCAACTATTTATTAAAAATTATTGAAAAAAAGGACAAAATATTTGCCTAAAAAAAGTGAGAAAAAAAACATTTCTTCATCAAACTTCTCACTGTTTCGATTTCAGTCTGATTTCAAAATGACACAAGCGTTAGACAATGTAATACTCTTTATTTTGACATCAAAGTTAGTGTGTTTTAGAAAATGAATTCTGCTATTTTCTATTCAAAATAGAATTTTTTTGTAAAATGGGCACTCATTATGGACGCCCCCGGCTGTAGGACGTAATGCAGCAGAGATGCACTGCCAGACGTTGGGTTTAGTAAATGTGGGATTCTTCCCCATATATTCCAATACTTTACTACTGGTACCTCGTTCAGCTAACCAATCTTGAGCTGGCTGCCTGACTAATACACTGTTGCTATTTTCGGTTCAACGAGGGAGAGGAAATGTCGAGCATTTGAGATACAACAACAGTCAAAGAATGAATGAAATGGGGGAAAAACTTGAAGTCGAACAAGAGCAACTGAAGCATGAATTGCTACTAGTGTCATACAGAATCCAATGAATGAATCAAAGAGAAAATGAAAAGTCACAAGAAAAAACTGAAGGGCGAATGGCTGAAGGTCATACAACTCCCCCCCCCCCCAAAAAAAAATGACAAAGGAGAAAAAACAAGAGCTGAAGAACAACTAAACCCTTTTAATGTGTAGGGCCTACTCCACTTCTTCCTATCTTTGCTCAACTTTACCATGTATTTGTTAGACTATACGGAAAAAATTCATAAATGAAATACCTCTACCTCATTGTGCTTATGACCCAAGGCAGGAGTAGTTTGGCTGAAAATAGTTTTCAATTGCATTTGGCGCCATCTTAGCCAATGGTTTGCTACAGCTACATGTAGGTCTGAAGAAAAACCAGCATTTGGTCTCTAAAAACGTTTATAGTCTTTACTTCGTAGTCTCTACATTGTTTGTATCACATAGCAGAGGGGGGGGGGGGATGTTCTCACAGTCACCAGAGGTTCTCATAAGATGGTTTTAAAAACAGCCCTTTTAGAACTACGCCAATGTCATTTCACGCACCCCAAAACAGGCACTGCTCTCCCAAACATTTTCCTAAAAATATTCAGACACAATGGATAAGAGTTATAAACGTACCAAAACATAATGCAAGCTGAGTGCATGCGGAACCACTTCACTCGGAGGGCTTTTTCTTTTAACAAATTTGCTCTGATGGATGATGTGCCAAAAGGGATGTTTTAGTTAGGCGAGAGAAGATGTAAATTGGTGTAATGAGGCCAATTTAGTGTCGGCTAGCGAGCTAGTGCGCAGGTAGTGGTGTCATTGCTAATTCAAACAAGCTATCTCCTTGGGGCAATGCAGTAGAGTGTATCTTGTGCAAAGATGCCACATCTAGAATGGAAATACTGCCGGAGTTGGATTTCCTCTACGGAAACTAAAAGACTCTGATGCCCAATCATGGCAAATGATTGATTTGTTGTTACATATTTCTAGTTTTTCACAAAGAGTTAAGTAATGTATACTTTTGCGGCCATAAGCACGTCAACAATCATTACTAATGTAGGCAGCAAAATAATTCATTCATCGATCATCTCTTTCTCTCTACATGTCTACAGTATCCGATGCATTTTCTTGTTTTTTAATTTCGATCTTTTCTTCCACCATATCATTTTGTAGTCTCTTCTACATTTCTAGTTCTCTTTCGACCATCGTCTTTCTTTTCTTTTTTTATTGGTACGAATTTATTTCTTCTATCTCCTTCCCTCCATTGGTGTTAAACTCCCTCTTTTCCTTTCATACAATATCTCCATGTATGTAAAAAACTTACAAATTTATTTATTTCTATCTCCTTCATTCCTTTGGTGTTAAACTCCCTCTTTTCCTTTCATACAATATCTACATGTATGTAAAAGGCTTACGATACTATTGAATTGTCTTTTTAGGAGCAAGAGGGCGTTAATCTCTGTTTAAAATGATGGGGGTTTACAACCTTCTTGTTCTCATCAAAATCAATATCCTCACCCCTACATCCTGCTCATCCCACCCTCAATACTTCCTTATAATTTCACCTCTCTACTCCCTTATAAACCCCTCCATATTATCTACATGTACTTCAATCCATCCATATTATACATTCAAATTTTGAGGGCCCCGAGATGTAATATAGCGATGAGGAGAGATGAGGGCAGATGGTTATTGGGTGCATACAGATGAACAATCATCTATCATTCCACATCAATTAAGATGTCATATTCACTATCTTACGATCATCTTTCAATTAAAAACTGAAGTGCTCCTTCATCACTGTCATTATGTCTATTGTCCAATGCTGAATAGAGATTGTGAAGGATATAAATTTGGCTTTGTCTCTCTGAAGTTAATAATTCATAATAAACCTGGTCACATTTTTTTTAATATGGATGCAAACTTGGGGCACAAATTCCAAACAAAATTAATATCATAATGGAAGCTTTATTTTGTACAGTGTGCAGTATGGAGAACAAAATTTCCTAATGCTTTTAAATAAATACACGGAGCTTCTAGGCTTTACAGAAGAAGTTCAAACTAGCAACAAAAAAAAAAACAATTATGACAATTACTTTAGAGAAATTTAAGTTGGTGCTAATCCATAAATCTGTATGATATCTGTAATCTGAGGGAAATTATCACAATCACACAACATTTATTTATCTCTTTTTTTTTACAAAAGTGAAAATACACTTTAATTGGAGAATTTTTAATTACAGTTAATACACCAAGAACATTTGGATTTAGCAAAGTGAAATGTCTTGGAGAAAATGATTTTTAATTACTATTGAAAAAAATATATATAATTGTATTTCATGCATATACTTCTTTCCATGTGTTTTATCGTCATTCGACAAGTGAATCATACTCAGTACAGTCTTCACCTCAAGACTACCGATAACCCGAACACCGTAATTTCATCGTTTGCGGCACCGGACGATAATAGACCGAAGAGTTCAATCAATGATTCACGCCGCATCCCCTTTATGTCCTCGCATCTCCAGACAACAGGGAGCGCTAGAGATATCATCCTCCGACATTCAAACCAATTTCTGCATGATGCCATGCTCCAGAATACCAAGCGACCAAGTTTGAATACCCAACAAATGCTGGCGACGTATGCGTCATGGGGAAAGCATCGTTTGAATGTCAATAAACTCTCGCCTATTATTGGCTGCCGCCTCGACCGTCGCCTACCTGCACGGCAAGCCAAATTAAGGCTGTCGGAACAGGTTGCGCTCGATAAATAGACAGACAAGTGGGAAGATCCCATGAAAAGATGGCATCTATCAGTGGAAATCGGATGCTCGGAGACGGAATGAGTCATACAGGTGTGCTAAAAGGTATGGTGTCTGGGAGAGGACAAATGGGGCATGTGAGATGATTAATCAGACCTACTCATCCTGAAGAAGATCAATAGTACTTTAGCAATGAAACCCGGTACGCGTCTGTGTTTGTGCCCTACATGGCCAATTATAGGAGGGACTACAGTAGTGAAAACATGCGAGGAGGGCCTGTTTAAGAGGCAAAACATTCCACTCAGCAAATAAAAACGATGGTGTTGAGCTCCAGCAAAATTAAAGTATATGAGATGTGGTTGGGGATTCAATTCGAAGATTAATAACAAAATGATGTATAAGTTTTCATGATAAGAGCACTCTTAACAATCATTAATCATCACAGCTATCTTCATAGAGTCCATGACATACAGTTTTGTAAACTACCAAGTTCCAGAAGTCGGTTATCTCATAACAACTTTTCCTTCTCTTTCTCTCCTTCATCTTGTCCATTTTCTCTCTACATCTCTTTCTCATTCTGCCTTCCTTTTTCTCACCATCCCAAACTAAAGAGAAAGTTGATTCCCTCTCTATCATTCATCGGGCATGTAAACAAGATACATCAGCCTAACAGGGACTGACCTAAATACACCAAACACTGGCACTCTTCATATTTATTCAGCGCAATATAACCACCTCCCAACGAAACGCAATGTACCAGACCACAGGCTCCCCACGTTGTACAATAATCGCCTGAAGGAGGACTTATCTTATCATTGTCTGCTCTCAAATAGTGTCATCCTTATCCAAAGATGATGTCCTCAGGCATCTCATGGAATAGAGAAAGATCATGCACCTCTATAGTTGTAATCGCACATACAGATTGCAGAATATGACATTTAGAAGCTAACCACAAAAATACATGTACACAAGTGCCATGAAAGGAAATAAAAGGAACCTGTATGGATAACTAGAAATAGTGTTATGGCTAACTTGACAATCGTCACAACATTCCATTAATTTTTTCAATACTGAATTGTGGTATTTTCCTTGATGTATTAGTATGTAGAGGAACCCCAAGTTTCATAACGGGTTAAATTCTTATCTGAGCCAAGGAAACACAGCGAAGAATTAATCATGTCTTTAGGCTCAAACAAATGTACCCAAGAAATATATTCCATCTAGCACTCTCTAGCCCTATCAAAACGATAAGAAAAATATTGTTAATGCTCCTTAACTTATTCCTATTTATGCATGTATAAATAAGGAAATCACACTTCAGTCTGCAAAAGTAGTAAGTTTCTAATGTCCTACCATGCATGTAGCCAACATAAAGTTGTACATGATATTTTTTGTATCATTTGCTAGCCACAGAGCTTGTCTGTTTACCTCTGGTTAAAACCACACCTTTCTACCTGTCAAGTGCTTGAAGGCGATTAAATAATCAACGTCTAGTTGATTTGGTGTCATCTTGTTAAAGATAAATTCAGCAGGCTGCTCACTCCCCCTCTCACATTGAAGAGATGCTATCAAACCATGGACACCAGCAAAGTTGAAATGTTTAAAAAAAAACTGTTGACAAAATATAAATATAATTTGTATGAATTCTTAATTTCATAGGAGCGGGAGTTCATTATTAAAAGGTGAGGCAATGAATATTTAATAAATCAAGGGATTGTTGAAATATATTGCACTTCTCTATCTGTCATAAAACATAATATTTATATCGTAATTATGTTTTAGTTTGCCAAACATTACTGTATCATGTTTACGCAAAATTATTTTCAGGGGTTTGTTATCAAGTTTTCTTTGTTCTTTCTTTTCTTTTCTTTCTTTTTCTTTTCTTTTTGTTGCGGTCCCTGTTACAGACATAGTATAAGTACTTACAATTTCAAGAGACTCAATGCATTTTCTTAAATGTTGCAATAACTACTAAATCCTTTAAATTTTTAAAAATGTCATTGGCACCATGAAGATCCTGCTCAGATCTTGTAGAGCACTCAAAGTGTTACTTCATCAAATGGAAAAGCAAACCACCAAAACCAATTGGTGAGATGAAAAATATCTCTTTGGCATAGGCAATACGTTTCAAAGAGTCACTTTGTCTTCAAGAAGTTCTTTCTTTTCACATGTCCCCACGGACGGCAAACTTGGTTCAATTTTCTCAAGGAAGATAAATGTGGTTTTCTTTTTTTATTGTTTATTTTTCTTTTCTCTGTTTTTTTTTCAGGCAGCATTTAGAACACTTAATTTGAAGTTGTTGGTTTTAGATTCTTAAAGATACAACATACCAGATTTCACAAAGTGGTTATAAGAAGCTTTTTTTTATGCTGCACTTCATTTTGCTTCTTCCAGTCCCCATGGACAGTAAAGAAACTGTTCACTTTCTGTTTTTCTTTTCATTATCTTTTCTAATAATTTATAAGGTAACAGTTTCAAAACAAAAGACACAGGTGCAAGTTTGAATTCCATAAAATGTGTATCCTTTTCGAAACAAATCCAAGTCCAAATCAAATCAACATGTAAGTAATGCACCTGTTACTGCTCTAGAATTTTTTTTTTTTGGAAGATATAATTTTTGCTTCCACATAAATTACACCAGATAACACAAACCTGCACAATTGTACCTCGTTTACACTGTGACTCGGGTCGCGGGTTCGACACGGCAATCGTGCTCGACACGGCAATTTTATGCCATGTAAACGGGATCAGTGTGATCCGCGACCCGGGTTCGACACGCCCTTTTTGCTCCGGCAAAATCGTAGGTTTCGATCCGGGAGGCGGGTTCGACACGGCAATTTTTTTGTGTGTAAACAGAAAGCCGTGTCGAAGTCGATGACCTTGAGGTCGGATATGGAATTTGGCTATACATCGCAACACACAATAATGATGTCCCTTACTTCCGGTCATGATCTGGGAGCCGTGTTGAATTCGCCTTTTTTGTTGTGTATAAACACGATCACAGATTCACTCTTTGCAGTGTCGAACCCTTCCTGTGGATTCGACTCGAGAGCCGAGTCTCAATGTAAACGCGGTATTAGTTTCACAAAAACACCAATTATCCCATCACTCGCCAAAACCATCTTTTTGGTAGGTCATAGATGCCTGGTTAACAAGCAATAACAATGATTGAAACTAAAACTAAAAACCAATCTAAATATTGTTCTTTTTATGACTGATTCTTGTCAGTGATAAAAAGATAGCATCCCTTGGGACGAGGACCACCCACATGAACTTGTGAGTCTTCTTCTCTTAAAATTTGAGTTGCAATCTTCTTATTGACACCAGTTACATCTCTACATAATCTCGCAAGATCAGTTGACAATTATGAAAGGCAGTGGCGAATCTAGGATTTGATAAGGGGGTGTGCTGCCAAAATTTTCAGATTTTAACATGTACAGTCAATGAGTGTTTTTCAAATTAAAGAGGGGGCGTGCCTACCCTGCCTTCCCCCACCTGGATACGCCACTGAAAGGTTTGGTGTTTTTTTTTTTTTTGCTTTTCAGTGGGTCTGTCCCATTTGCAGACCCTGATGCCCATGGCACCCTTACCATAAACCTTACATGTAGGTTACAAGTTAGATTGTAAGTTTTTGGTTGGGGTTTCAGGGAGTCAGAAACTTGAAACACACCTTTTTTACTGTTTTGCATACAAGAAATTGAACATTGTAACAATGTAAGAAACACCACGTCAGTAGGGCCTACATTTTATTGGTACAAAATTAACCCCCCCCCTTCAATACAAGTGAAGAAGCTAATGTGTTTAGGGGCTTTATGGGTCCCCCCCTTTTTTGGATTATTCTGTAATTCTTGTATCAAAAGTAAACAAGAATGCTATTGATATCTACTATACTTGTAATATCACATGCTTTTTTATTCTTTTTTTTTTTTAGACGAGTGATGTTATTTTCAAGTGTAAAACGATCTGACTCAAACTAACTTTCTCATGGGCATCAGTTCGAAAAGTTCAAAGGTCAGAGTTCAAGTTCTCTCCTACCATGGTCTCCAACTCCCATCGACCCTGTAAACTGAGGCCTCCATGGAATAGGATGTATAGATGAAAAACATTGATACCCCTTAGTACTGGTCCCACTACATTGTAGATAATTGATAGTATTCATGTGGCCATGTTTCTGTATATCCGGTAACAATTAGGGGCTTACATCAATTCCTAAAGATGATCCCATGTCAAAATTCTTCAAATCTCAAAACAGAGGTTTTTAGATATTTTCTCCTGGCTATATTTTTTGTCAAGGATTGGAGTTCTATGTTAGGTTTATCATGGTCTTAATATCTCTGATGTATTTAATAGGGTTTATGTATTGGGACGGGTAAGTCCGTGGGTTAGGTGTAGTGTTGAGTTCAGGTCTTAAGTAAACTGACTAAAATGTTCTTATATATCATAACTTTCTGACACTAAGATAAGTTACCTCTAGATCATTGGCTTGAAAATTGAAGGCTGAAAATCCATTATATTTGTTTTAAAACAAGAAATCCACACATAGGCCTAATTCCAATCATAAATAATTGGTGTACAGACAGACAGACAGACAGACAGAGAGAGAAAGAAAGAGAGTGAAGGAGAGATGGGGATAGGTGGGAAATGTGGACCCTGAATGATGAAGGGAAAATAAAGAGTGGGAGACAGGAAAAAAAGAGACAGACAGATGGAGTGAGCAAGTCATATTTTCTGACTTTTGGATACACAAGATACAGAGTAAGGCACTGTTTGAACTTCAGAATGCAGACAGAAAGTCTACAGCTACAGAGGCCCTTTTCTTCATATTTGAGACAGAGTACAGTTTATTTTGGGCTTCAAAAACTCTGAAATATTTGTTTCTCTTTTAGGGAATTTAAAACGATCATCATAAATGTCACTTCACTTACATCTCAAAGGACAAGTAGTTTTCTTAAGGTCCTGCTACAATGTCCTTGAAATATCCTTCTTAAAAAAGAAATATAAATTGAAGGAGGAGGTACAGATGTTGTTAAACTGGATTTTCGACAACTTGGTAAAAAAAGCTTTGGTGGAAAAAAAATGGATAGCATGCTCTAAACTAAAGTCAACACTGACTGAAAATATGACAAAAGGTAACAAAATAAATGTGATAATGGACATAATTTACACCAATTCAGGCGTGAGTTTGATACAGCATGATGCCGACGACGGCGTAAACAACCTCACATTAATAGAAATAGCATTCTATTCATAACCACATATAAACATACAATGCAGGTGGCAAAAAGAACAAATAATAAAGATCAAAAATAGAAATAGCCCTTGCTTGTTCAGCTTCACAATAACATTGGGAGGTAGCAACTGTTTTTCTGTGGATTAAGAAAAAATATGACGCCAAGGTGCGGGTGTGTGAAGTAAAGTGTTTTCATCGTCGTTTGTTTTCCTCCTCTATTATAATGCAGTCATAAAGCATAAATAACGGGCAGATACTTAAACCGGCACAGCGTAAATAATTCTGTGACTCCTGCCAAAGACCAATGCTGAGAAAAATGAAGGAGAAAAAAAAGAAGAAAGTTGCTGCATGTCTTCATTAAACTAGATGAATCCTCGACCTGCGCACGTCGAGAAATATATGCCTCCGCCATTGCCAGATCAGAAATATATGACACATTCATCTATTCACTTTCATTTATACACAGACACTCTTTGATCTTGACCTTTGACCTTGTAACCACAAAATCTAATCAGATAATTGTCACCCTAGTACGCACACATGTACCAAGTATGAAGATGATCTGTCAAATGGTTGTTGAGTTATCAAAAGAACAAGCTTTTTAAAACCTATTTGACCTCTGACCTTTGACCTTGTGAACCCAAAATTTTCTTTGATCATTGCCACCCCCAGTATGCACACAGGTACTAAATAATAAAATGATTAGTAAAACGGTTGAGTATTGTGAGAATTAGCTATTTTCTCCTATTTATTGACCTCTGTGACCTTTGACCTTTGACCTTGTGATCCCAAAAATCTAATCAGATCATTGTCACCTCAGTATGCACACATGAACCAAGAATGAGGATAATCCGTCAAACGGTTTCTTGAGTTAAAATGACAACAAGCTATTTTCACCTATTTATTGACCTCTGTGACCTTTGAATTTTGACCTTGTGACCCAAAATTCTAATCAGATCATTGTCACCTCAGTATGCACACATGTACCAAGAATGAAGATGATAAGTGAAACAATTCCTGAGTTATTGTGAGAACGAGCTATTTTCACCCATTTATTGACCTCTGTGACCTTGACCTCGTGACCCCAAAATCTAATCAGATCATTGTCACCTCAGTATGCACACATGTACCAAGAATGAAGATAATCCGTCAAACGGTTCTTGAGTTATAATGACAACAAGCTATTTTCACCTTATTTATGACCTCTGTGACCTTTGACTTTTGACCTTTGTGACCCCAAAATCTAATCAGATCATTGTCACCTCAGTAATCCACCATGTTACCAAGAATGAAGATGATAAGTGAAACAATTCCTGAGTTATTGTGAGAACGAGCTATTTTCACCCATTTATTGACCTCTGTGACCTTTGACCTTTGACCTCGTGACCCCAAAATCTAATCAGATCATTGTCACCTCAGTATGCACACATGTACCAAGAATGAAGATCATCCGTCAAACGGTTCTTAAGTTATCGTGAGAACGAAAGTGGGACGGACGTACGGACGTACGGACGTACGGACGGACAACCCGAAAACATAATGCCTCCGGCGAGACTTCGTCGCGGAGGCATAAAAATAATGACCAATATAGAATTTAAGACCTTGGCTTTCATATTTCATGAATATGATATCTCTCTATGCAGAAATCTGAATTATAAAATTGATCAAAATGGGCAAATATTCACATATTTATCTATTCACTTCATTAATTTTCTCTCATTGTATTCGACCCCCCCCCACCCCCCCCCCCCCCCTCTCTCTCTCTCCCTCTTTCTGCATAATTCATCGGTGTCAATGCACAGACTGCCAAAAACGTATTTAATGGAAAAGTCAAAATACATTTGTTGGTGAAGAGAAAAGAAAATTGGATCATGTTTTTTAGATGAGTCATGTTTGTACTGGGTATGTATGAACAATGAGTTCAAGTGTTCTTCATAAATGATTCTAGAGCAGACAGAATGGGCCACATTGTTAGCAGTAATGATTTGTTTTGTCTGATGTAGAGTACATGTAATTGAATCCATAAGGAGTGGCGCTACTGGTAAGTGTGACAAGTACAAGATAGAAGGTCAAATCTCACAAATACTTGCAAAATTTTAAATTGAATGATTTATAAGTTAAATAAAACGAACTTAAGGAGCTGTTATCACAAGGTTACATTACTCTTGGGACTGGAAATAATATGAAAAAAATAATAATTAAGGATCACAAAATTTGAAATTTCAATAACTGTTCATAATTTGTGTTTGCGATGATGTAGGCCAAACAGAAACCAATACTATAGAGTCACAAGGATAACAGGGAAAAAATGAAGAAAATATTTAAAAACAAAAGAAATATTGCTGAATCTACATCTATAGGTCTACATTGGTCTTTCAGAATAAAAGTGACATTTTGGCTCAAATAATTTAAAACTATGACACCAGAAAATGAGATGTAGGCCTACATGTACACACACATGCACACAAATAAAATCAATCAAGGACAGGTTTCTTTTTTATTCCAAGAAATTGCCATCCATCATGCCAAAACATGAGAAAAAAAATTAAACAAGTGGAAATTCCCTGCTTGCCAAACTGCCACAGACAAAAATTGGGTGTTCTAGGCAGAGGGACAATTGGTGTGTGCCCCCCCCCCCGTGTGATTTTTTTTCATCCCCCCCTTCCCCTCCCCTTCTGGTCTGTTCCTGAGTTCCTATCCATCATAATTTCCACATCTTTCCCACCTTGACATGCACAGCCTGACACATGTCCACCAGTTGTTAAACAACCACAAATCATCCAAAATTCCAAATTATATGGCATGTCCATCTCCTACATTAGAAAAAAAAAAATCATCAAGCGAAATTTCTCACACATCATAATTCTTGTCCAGTTTGATGGTAAGTTATACCTGTCTTGTTTGAACAGCTAGTATTCTTGGGTGCGCAGTGTCAAACACTTGATTGAGTGTGTTGTTGGTTAACCAATTGACATCTATTTCCGTTTCATGACAGTTCTTTTTCTAGTTTATACATTCCAAAAATTCTTTGAGAGTTGAAACGTGGACGTATCTTTACAAAAAAAAATGTGTTGAGCAAAGTAATATGCATATCATTAGACTTTTTAATGTCTTAAAAACTTATAGCCCTACCTGCCTGTTCCAAAGGGACATAAGAAAGAAATAAATCTTGTATAAACGGGGGGGGGGGTAGGTGTTGAAAAATTTTGGCCTTCGGCCTTTCAAAAATTCCAAACATACTACATATAGGGGTAGGGTCAGGTCACCGTTTCGTTCCGAACAACTGACAAGCAAAAAAAAAAAAGAAAAGGTTATTACCAATTTTACGGGGTGCGTTAAAAATATCTATGTACAATATGTATGCTGTTTTCCCAAACGTACGAGGTGCGCTAGCACCTTTAGCACCCCCCCCTCCCCTGGATCCGCGCCTGTAAAGACTTACAAGCATCCGATGACCATTGTAATAATAATTGTAAAGCGCCTAGAGATGAATTTGTTTCATATTACGCGCAGTATAAGAAGCTCTTATTATTACTATTATTATTATGAAAATAAGTTTGAAGTAAGTTTGTCTGGACACAAGACTAGCTTGGAGTAGTTTTTGCACCCTCTCCCTTATATTCAAAACCACATCTGCCTTGCAAATGTTAACATGCTTTGACTTCTGACATATGCCAATCATAATTCATATGAAATTCATTGTTTTAAACATAGCCCATAGCTCATCAGCTGTGCCTAGCCCGAGATGGACAGTTCATATGAAATCAGAATGTTCTATGTTTCCCTTGCATATTCAATTTATGTAATGTTATTGATGTACAATGATTGTAAAAAATAGAATAAAACAAATACTAGACTATAACTTTGCTTATGATATTTGAACTTGTTAAAGATTCTGCATCTGACCAAGGATCCCCGAGGATAAGCGAGCGGCGCGATGACCGGAAGTAGAACATGTACTCTCCAAGAAGTAAACTATAGCTGTATAACTTCAGTTCGAACCTTCTTTTTTTTAAATAAACAATCAATAAATAATGCAAGCTCTGAACTGAGTGGAAAGTTTCAAAAGTGCACGTGTGTTACAAAAAGAAAAACAAAAATAAAACAAGCCAGCAACTACAGTCTATTTGACTTTTTTTTTCATTTTCTTTTTTTATTGTAAATTTCTATTTTAGATTTAAATTTATACCAATAATGTATCGATATTTTAAGGTTTTCTGTCAAATGTATGATTATTATTTATTTGATTATTCAAAAATGATGTTTAGGTATCGTGTTACTTATGCAATCGGCAGCGCTGTTAATTTTTAGAGCGCGCAAAGTTTCGTGAGGTACTGAACCAGAAGTTTAACCTGCACAAGAGGTCACTCTTATCCTCGAGAACAGTAACTCCAAGCTAAAATCGTGTCCACACGGTCAAACGCGCGATCGGAGACCATCCAACGCTTGGAGTTTCGAGCCTTAACCCTAAGATCTGTTGAGAACATAAACCCCGACTTGTCCTCGAGAACATAAATACCGAGTTCGTTCACACGGGCCTTAACTCCAAGTTAACTTGGAGTTAAGGCTTGCCGTGTGAACGATACTATTGTATTTTTAAGCAATTCTATTCCTGTCGTGTCCGTTTGTGATTTTATTCCAACTGAAATGGACCGGGTGGCTCTAGGGATTAGTCACAAAAAGTTGTTGTTCAAAGCAGGAATATTGGCATGTTTGCTTTCACAGAAAATTTAAACAGGACCCATCACATATCTGTCCTAATATAAGCAATCTGATTTGATATAGAATGTCACTTGTCAGTGCTAAGTCCTGAGATGCAAAATACAACTTTGACACCTAGCAAACACACATTGGAGAAAAGGGGTATGTACGGAGTGTGAGGCAAAGAGAGAACGAGAGACGGCAAAAAGTGTGAAGTAAGGAGAGGGAGAGAGAGAGAGAGGGGGGGGGGGGGAGTGAGAGAAGAGAAAATAGTGATGAAAAATATAAGTTAGTAAAGAGTGTAACCTGGCTTATTTATAAATTCCTGGGTGACAGAATGCTTCTTACATGACAAAATGGAAAAAAGGAGAGATGAAAGTTACAACATGTAAGTAAAAATAATAAGAGCAAAGACATATAAAGAAAAACAAAGACTGAAACTTTTTTGATGAAAATCTATATTTTATTAATAACTTTCAGCTGCCTGATTTAATTTATCAAATTGCCCCTCACAAGTCTGAATGTCAACATTTTTGGACAGGCATACCTATTGGTCTCACTTTAATAATGCTTCAATTTGTTCCCCTGAGGTCAAAGAGACAATCCTTATTAGCTGTCAGCAGTTCAGCAACTTCTGAAAACTGACACCTCACGACGATCATTTAAATCTGCTGTCGATGGATGTCTTCACTTACCATCAAAATTTACTTCTTGTGTTCGGCAATTTACTGTTTTTCTTATAAAATAGACTGCTCATGATTGTTGGCTTGTATGATGTTTCACGACGGAGAGGAAACAGAATATGCGTGTTGTTTTGGACTTGCCACCCCTCTGGGAAATTCAGAAAATCAACTTATAGCATTAACCTTTCGTTTACAAGATTAACTTGCCAAAATAGCTTGGTGCAGCTGAACATATGCACTGTCAACAAATGCAGACATTTGAGGTGAATGTTTTCCAAAGTCATCTCTTTTTTAAAAGGTTTGTTCTCCTGAAGACTCATGACCCCAAAAGAGAAGATATTTGAATATGTCTCTACACACTCACATTTAAGAAACCTGAACTTTTAAGTTGAAAGAGATAAAAAGCAGGGTGAAATACTTGACAGCCATCAAACTTCAGGATGAAAATGGTTTGAATACGTTTATGTTTCTTCTCTCTCTCCCTCAATCTCTCTGTACTATCTGTTTTTATCTCTTCTGCTCTCCTTCTCTTTCATTGAATGTAATTATGCTCATGACTTTTAAAAATTATTTTCGCCCCTTTTCCCATCACTTTTTCCTAAACCTTTTTACATATCACTGGCCCCGCTCCCTCCTTCGACACTTTAACAAAGATATAACGCACTTGTCGGATCTCAAAATTAAGGTATAAGAATTACACAAGGGCCTCTTGATAGCCAATGGCTGCTGACTGGCTGCTTGCTAAATTCTATGTTGGATCTAGCAGGTCATCGTCTAGGGCAGGGAAGGTGTGCATATATGAATATTCAAAAGGGGGCTCGCTTTCAAGTACTTCTAATGCTTTGACTACTGTTTCAGTCATACAGGAAATGCATTGCCACTAGCTCATTTACTGTACAGCTGATCATGATTGTAACAACAAATCTACAATTTAACACTATGCAAACCAAAAGAATCTCTTGGGTTTTTTTTTAAAGAAAAATTTTAAGGATTATAATGCTATGAAAAGCCGACATAACACATTTTTTATCCAAATTACCATTTCACAACTTCCTTTGTAGCTAAAGAAATGGACTGTCTTTTTGTTCTATATGCCCTACTACTACTAGAGGGGTAGATTATAACTATTGCAAACAACCAATCAAGTACCTTGAATTACCACTTTACAAAGCAGATAATAGGTAATGAATGTTTTTAACATCTAAATTGTCTGATATATTGCAAAAATTCGCTTTTATTCAAGTTTCAAAAGGAAACCCTTGTCATAACTAATTCCTTCCACAAGTTATTGGTAGTTATTTCTTAGTCTAAACTTTCCTGAGCTGAACAACAATCCTTCAAAACACAATCTCGCCTCAATTATGGGCATCTGAAGATCTTAAATCAGGAAAGGAAAGATTTAGCATCATTATATCCTTCTTAACTGCCATTATTTGCCATTTTAAATACTTCTCATTCTAAGCTATTTTGACGGATAATTGCCCAGTGTTTGTCCCAGACCATCACTGTTAAATCATAATGGGTGAGAGGGTTCTGTAATGGACGGAGGAGTGTTTTTCTGTCTACATTTGAGCAGATAAAAGACCAATACCAGGATTACAGGTGCCAACAAACACGTTTGTAAGATAGGTTCTATTATTATCTAGGTTCTTCACTTTCTTTTGGAGGGTCAATTTTGACCACTTACTTCTTCTAGTGGCCAGTGACCTGCAGAATAGTGTTCAAGAATTCTAGAAATCAACAAATTCATACATTAGAAATGGAGGGGAACCATATTGCAATGTAAATGTAAAAAAATATGTAAAAATGTATGAATTTGAAAAGAATTTCGGTATAGACTTTAAATATCACTGTAATTTTTTAAAATAAGAAAATGAGTAATTTTCACTGTAAAATGTAAATGTAGGCACACATGAAAATCTCAAAACTGGAAGGAATAAAAGTGCTCCCCCCCCCCCTGAATCTAGCTCAATTTTTGATGTTATTGACAACTCATGTGTCTAGCCATTAAGACTACACTTGGATGTCCTTCATACCTTGAGAACCATTTCAAATCTCCGCAGCTCTCCGAAGATCTTAAGCGCATCAGCGAATCAAGAGAAAACTTCCGATTCTAAGTGGCGCTGGTGGGATTAGGGCTTTACTCAGCTGTGATCTGTGAGTGGGCAACCCCTGTACTGTTATGTGGGAGGCACAACATTCCTTCGCTATTCAGTACAAGTGTTATTTGGCTTGTTTACAAGTCGGCTGGATTGCTTGTTTACCACGAATAAACTTGTTTACCGCCAATCGCCCATTTACCTAAAAATTGCTCATTGCAGATGAGTCATGGATATGGTATGTGAATTCAGGGCCAATGGCCGACAATGTCCTCTGTGTACCATGGATCTACTGTACTCACATGATACAAAGAAGTTCAGTTTTACTCTTAGGAGCACTATTTAAGATTTAAAGTCTGGAATGCTTTGAATTTCCAGCTAAAAATTATATCCCCCCCCTCTCTCTCTCTCTCTCTCTCTCTATTTCATTCTCTGTTGGTGTTAACCCTTTCTCTCTGTCTGTTTCTGCAGTACTACAGTCCACGGTTTCTGCATGGGTATGGCACAAGTAATATGTGTCAAGTCTCTTCTTCTTTCTCTTCTCCTGTTCCCCCCCCCCCACCTCTACTCTCTTTCTCTCTCTCTCTCCATCTCTCTCTATTTGATCATGACGAATTTGGTGATCCATGAAAGGCAAGTTTAATTGAGTGGTAAAGTTATGTGTATTCAGGAAATTCATAATTTGATACCTGAGTATTCAATCAACTTCCTTCTACGTTTGACAAGCCGTGCACTCGCAAACAATCAGGTTGCTTTTTTCAATCCTTCCATGAACAAAATCAAGATTAAGCCACAATTTTTAATTGAAGAAAAAATGAGGGCGGGTCATTTTTTTAGCTTTCAAAATTTCTTTGTAATATAGGCCTACATGTAGAGAGTGTGGATACATGTATGAGCATGGAGATACTAACTTAGTATCTCCATGGTATGAGTAACAGAATTCTTTCATTGTAGGCTTATATGACCCACAATCATAAGGTTTTGTGATAAAAAATAAAAATTGCCATGATGTAGGGGCCCTTAATCCAAACAATTCTTTTATTAAGCATCATATAAAACTGTGATACTCATACATTTGTTTATCAATCATTTGTTTATCAAATTATTTATAGTGCTGTAGATAATGTTTGTGTTCAGGTTCCGGCATTACCTTCTCTTCATTAAGACCATCCAAATGTTAGCTGTGTAGATCTTGCAGCCAAATGGACTAACTTCTTGATAAAATTTGGGCGCTGAATATTGATTTCATGAATACTCAACCCTTGTAGATGGACCTTCCTTGTTTGCTTATGCCTTGGCCTATATTGATTATGAATACAATATGTAATATTGTGGTACAATTCCTAAAGTAAAGAAAATAGAATAGGATGATCTGGTCATCTCCTTCTCCAGCAAAAACTTGCGATACCAAAACAATATACATTTACATTGTGTATGAGGATGCTTACTAATACAATTGACACAACATACCAAAAATGGGTTTTTGGAATTATTTTGGATTAGAACTTAATGCCCTGCTTGCAAATATGATTCTTCATAAAATTTGGGTAAAGGTCTAGTTATTGTTTGTGTCTGGACAGGCTGTTTCTGATGTACAAAGACTGGCAAGACGAGAGGAGAGGAATATTGATTGACCTGCTTAACGAGCCTGAACTCAGAGTGGCATATAGATTTTATGAGATTACACTGATATGACAAGATTGATTTTTGTGAGGGAGGAGCAAATATGACAAGAAGGACAATCATATTTGGAATTGTTCTTGAATAAAACTATATGGAAGATAAAATGGGAGATTATTTAATGCCAGTAATTCATTTGTCCCTTCCAAGAATATTGATTTTCTTTCAACATTTCTAGAAACATAATCATACGGCCTAGAGTATTGTAAGAATATCTGGGCCGAGTGAGGAAATTCAAATCATAAATTCAAAATGTCATCGCATAAATACATGTACATGTATGTCAGATGAGGCATCCAGTATTTACATATGAGCTTCTGACGTCAATCACCAAATCAATTTCATAATGTTCTTGTTCTAACTTCACAAAGCATCGATCTTGCCAAAAATAAAGTAATATCGTTCCTGAATAAAATACAAACATAGGTACAGATATTTGAATAGCACGTACAATATTAATCACATTTTTTCTCCTTTCTTCCTGTCGATACCATATTTGCATTTGGAGGATAATCAATGCAACGTCTCTGTAATTTTTGACCTAAATGAGAAGAAACGTGCATGCAGTTGCCAAGGAAAAGAAAGGAAAAGAAAGATCGTCAAGGCAGAGCAGGGTGGTATTTGACATGCTAATGGAATGGCATGTTTAAAGCGAGCAACCAACACAACAACGTATGACAATCTATGTATTTACGTGTAGATTCTGCTAGTGCTCATTGATATTGAAGTTGACGATGTCAGGCCCCTAGAGTCGGCCAGATATTGATTTATTTGTGGCTGGCGTATATCCATTTGATGTTTCCTTGAATCTTGACTTTGAGCAGCTATTACAATTCGTACATTGATTTTACACATTTGTCAGGGGCCAATGTTTGTAGTTCTTAGGGCTTATCTGAAGTCTTGCAGAAGTGTTATTCATTCTTGTTTCATCAATTGCTATCAAGATTGTTTTTATACAGAATAAGTTTCGGCTTTAGGCCTATTAGAGTGTGTTCAATGTCCAGTTTCAAATTTATACGCCAACATGAATCATGATACAAAACGCAATTACAAAACGCTGATATAAAGAAAAACAAAGAGGGTGTTCATTGTCCCCCATCCCCGGTTGTAAAAATAAACGTGTTTCAAATCTCAATTTAAATTTAAGATGCGTTTACAAACACAATCAGCTTCAATTTTATAACCTTGAGCATCGCGATTGCAACGAAATGCGACACTGAACAGGATTGAGTTTTCAAACGTGTTTAAATGTGCTCTCGCAATGGAAGCTTCCGGTGCAATTGAAAAAAGGAGAAGATATTTGTTTTTTGAGAGTGGGGAATTTAAAGACGATCGACGTATAAACACGTTTAAATTTTGGACACTGAACGGTGCACCGCTGATCGCGTTTGTGTTTGTGTTTTGTGATTGCGTTTTGTATCATGATTCATGTTGGCGTATAAATTATAAACTGGACATTGAACACACTCTTACTTTGTTTTACCTTCATAAGCTGCTGAATGTGGAGGATTGAGTATAATCAGATACATTAATATATGACATTAAATAGCACTTGTATATATGTGCGATAGATTTGTAATTGATAATTTAGTAAAATATATTTTCAAAGATCAATAGAATGTAACCGCAGCAAACTGACTGACTAAACTAGTCAGGCAATGAGAATGTTCCCAACATTTGTCAATGTCAACGACCTTGATTGATGTCGACAAATATTGAATCATGATAACATGAGAATGGCAAAAGGGTAATGTCCGCACTTCACATAGCAGTGAACATGTATGATATCCATGATGTCAATGACCTCACAAGCAATCACACTGGATGCATGGTTTAGGAGCCAGGTGTGTCTCAAGGGGTTAATTGTTTCACCCCTGGCTATGCCACCAGTGGTTGCCTCACCTGGGCTCTTGGACTAATTCATATTTTCAGACACCCCCCCCCCCCCCCCCCCCCATCAGCCTGCCCTCAAGCATGAAATATTCAAGAGTTATCATTTGGCTGGATTGGGTTTTATAGCAACAGACAAGTATTACCTCATCGCATAGGTTTTGACAGAGGAGTAAGGAGATGAGGGCCGAATAGGATGTTGTGGAGCTCAGGGCACGAATTATACTTCAGCACTGAGTAACAACATCCTCCTGACAATAATCTACAGGTAGTCTGCAATGACAGACTTCAATTTGACAAATCATATCATGTCTAAGGTGTAGACTAGACTCTAAATCCCACTGTCTTTGTCAATAGCCACAGTAGGCCCTACATGCGTGAATCTAGTCTCCACGTTCAGACTTTACATTACATTGTACGCACTATGCGAAGGCTGTATGGGTTTATGCATGCAAACTACCGTACAAACTGTCCTGAACGGACAACAATGCTCATATAAGCTCCAGCAATAATTCATAGAAAGGCTGGAAGGAGGCTAAAGAACGGAGCATGCATGCCCTCGAACATGTATGGCTAGCCATGAGTAAAGCAATCAATACCAATAGCACATTACTGCCACTCTGAGAGATTAACATGTTTACCAATTATTGGATTAGCCTGAGCTGATTAAATACTATTGACATTAAACATGTCGAGGTGCAAAAACATGAGTGTTATGTTATCCATGGTTATGAACTGAACAATTGTATAGATCAGTGTGCAATAAATGTAGGGGCGCTTGTATTCATGTATAATTGTAGGGACTACATGTACATTTGTACATCAAATCATGTGTACATGTACATGTACAATGTAAATGTAGGGTATTTTTTATTTACTTTTTTCCCTTAGACATTGACATTTCAAAATATGCATAAAGTGAAAACTTGCTATTCTATGAGACATTAGGCTTGTTACATGTACATCAATCCTATCAAGTATCTTATCATGACAGTACATAGTAGAAAAAAATAAAACAAAACAAAACAAAAAACAAAACAAAAAACGAGACAGAACATTTTTGCAGAAGAAATAACATGTTTGCCTAGGCCTACAGAACTACCAGATATTTCAGAAATCTTCATTTTCACTGTAATTCAAATCATGTTTGATTTCAAATTTTTAGACCCGTTTGTAGTACATTGGTTCCCTAAATGAAAATAGCCATTCCACTGCACATATTACAGGTCATTGGCTCATGATACCCCTTCATCCAGGTGCAGTAAACTCTATCTTTCCAAAGAGCCTCAGTCTGGCATGAAATTCCACGAGTGGCATTTATGAAGCATATTGCTGACAGTCAGCTTCGGGCTTTTATATTCCCTTTGTTGGGGAAATTGATTGAATGCCTACAAATATTGCGACCATATAAAAAGCTTTGCAAAGGCGCCAGGTAAGGCAATAATCGCTGCTCAGAACTTTGGATCCCAGTTAAAAGTTTCTGTCAAACATGGCAAACCAATTTTGTCTGATACATTGTGTTTGTCAACAGAGTTACTTTACCTTTAATTGGTTTATTATGTTCTAAATATACAGTCTGTGTCAAAAAAAATGGTACAGTCGGGGAAAAAATCATTTAGGTGTGAAATCTTTTCATATAATGTGTATTTGTGGTACCAAATTAAAGCCAAAAGATTTTTCTTGCTGATGCGCTTTGTCCTGTATAATTTGCTTTCGTAAAACAAAAGTTATGCTAAGTTTTGTGCGACGAGGAACAAATCGAAATTACGCATTTCTATTGTTCTGGAGCGCTGAATTCATGGTCATTATGCGAAATCGTACACAAAGGCATGGGACGGCGTGCGAAAAATGGATTTTTCTTGATTGTAGAAAATTAGTCATATCTCAAAAAATACTGCACCAAATGTGATGAAAAAAATTGCAGAAGAAAGAGTGATATTCCTGCTTTATGAAAATAACAAACAATACCACATTGATATCAACCTTCACACTATAAAAAAATGTTTTCCAACTGTACCATTTTATTTGACACAGACTGTATATCTGCCTAGAAAAAGATATATTGTGTATGGTATCCAGATACAAGCTACATGTGGCCATGCGTTTTGAGTTGGGCCCTTAAAAAGGTGGAGTTGTGACATCTGCTCCTCAAATATGATTTTGTTTATTGATTTACTTAAAAACTATACAAGCTATGTAGCTGAATTTGGTCTTAAATTAAAGTTCTCATGTAGGGCAACAAAATATATGTTTTAAAAATTGTTAAAATTTCATCATTGTCTGTTAATTAACCGTTAATTAACGAGAGTCAGGGGTGGAGGAGGAGCCGCGCAGGAGGAGCCGCGCAGCAAATATGGTACATGTGCTGTAAAACAGAGTTAAATCATGTTCAGAGATGGATTTTTTTTTAAATTGAAATGCTTTCACCCTTCTGAAACACTTGCAACATGTAATTTAGCTTGTTCATGATACATAAAAGTAGTTATAAACAGTTTAGTGTTGTACACTATTGTGACTGTACTATATGAATGACAATTTCTTTACAGCTAAAAAGGGCTCTTACATGTATATAGGACATGATGGTTGATAATGTTTACCAAGATAAAGGGACTTTCACATGTTGATCTGTACTACTTTGCTACTTCTATCTGCATTACCAGCTTATATAAGATTCTTCATTACATGTGTAGTATCTTAAACAGCGAGTTACAATACTTAGAACACGGCAACAAGGTACATTTTCTTAAAAAATTGAAATTTTCGAAGTCACCTTTCCAGCCTGGAGCAAAATGCGGTAAACTTTCCCAGCATATAGAAAGTTATACATGTTTGGAAAGCTCTAAATGTGACAAGTTCAAATATCCAGTAAATAATGTTGTGGGGTAAGCAATATTTTTTTTGCAATTTTTTTTCCAAAGCCATATTTTTTAATGAATTTTTCAGGCTTTCAAATTCATAACCTTTCCAGGGCGCCACCTATATTAATATTAAGCGCATTTCCGAACTCCTCAGACATTCAGCTTCCAGAAAATGTATACTTTTGTGGGGTTAATATAAAGTTTTATGAAGTTACAGCCACTTTCCTGGAAATGCGTACGATTAGTACAAATTTTGAGTGTGTCACACAACATGGGCCCAACTTAAAACGCATGGCCATGTATGTATATCCCCCTTTAACAATAATCACAGAGAAGGCCTGTAACTTGGGGAGGGGGAGGAATAGTTGTCAGGGGGTAATTGTCCAGGGAGTAGGTGTCCTGAAACGCATTCAATGTGCATCCACTCTCACTATTCATTTTTTTTTTTTCATTCTGAAGAAATTATTTTTCACATATAAAAAACATTTTTTTTGCTCTTTTTTTTTTTTTTTTTTTCATTCGGAGAAATTATTTTTCCTATCAAAATATTCTTTTTTGCACTTTTTTTTTTTTTTTTGGTACTATGAAAAGATACACAGGTGAGTGTAACAATGTAGTCCTATTTCCAGAGCTATAATTACAAAAGATGTTTTCTTTAAGAAAAATCCCTGTTTTTAGACTTGTATTCCTTTTCCCCAGCAATAAATGCAGGTGGACAGAGGGAGATGATGCACACCGGTTATGGAAATGTTCATCCCTCGGATCGATGGGAGGATGAGCATTTATTGACCATGCGCTGCAGAACAACATCAAGGTCATATGAATATTTAAAATCCATTAAGCTAATCGATGACAGGCAAAGTGGCCATGAAATCAATTGACTTTGAAGGAGGAGACAAAAATATGGATGATTACCTATAAAATATAGACGTACTTGTGTAATGTGTATGTTGATGAGTTTTAGCACATATATGTACAATGTACCATACATGTTCGTAGTGTTAGGCCTCTAAATACAGGTCCATACTGGTACATTTTGTGTACATGTATGATCAATTAATATAATGACATTGACGGATTTCAGTGTCAATGCCAGTGATGCGAGTGGACCTTCTCCAATGGTTTTTTTTAATCAACAAAAATTAATGGAAACTTCAATATGTTAATTGATACATGTACCCATTGAGTGCCCTATTGTATTCGTATTCGTCTGTTTCAGAAACGGATTTTGAATACATCTTTTTGTCACACCATGAGCACTGACGAAGAGTGTGACTTCGCCTTTCAATTTTGAGAGCTATGCTCCTTATTATAAAATCTATGATTTTATGTTTTTGGCATTCTTCTTTATCAACTGTGTTATTCATGTATTATTCAGATGCCAAGCAGACAATTTTGTTCAATTATATATATATATATATATATATATATATATATATATATCACTCAGCAAGCATTTATTTTTATGGGTTGCATTGGCTACACGTTAATCTTTGCTAATAAAGAATGTGCAATTTTCATCTGGTAGTAACTAGTATAAAATCCCTCATTTACATCTTTTGGGGGGCCACCATAACCAAATTATTGGGTGTGCCAACATGTGGATTGTATACCTGTATAATTGGTATCATGCGTGAATCGTAATGATGTTGCCTGTAGATTAACATATTAAGCTAAAAGCTTAAATCTAACACGTTGTGAGAGATGACTCATTAATATAGGCTCTATTAATTTTTAAAAAATTGTTGAAAGGGTATAAGCCTACACAATATGAATCATGAACATTATGAAATATGTGCACATGACAAAACTATAATTTGTACAGAATGGCGTGAATACCATTATGAGTCACAATCTCTCTTGTATTCTAGAGAACAACCCCTTGTTTTGTTTGTCTTCTTACACAATGATACTGAATTATATGAACACGAACAAGGCTTTATTTTGATTGGACCATTAGGCTTCAACACACCCTACATGTAGGCCTTTTTTATAGAAGAGTTTGACTGCGTTTCTACGATTACAGGCCTTCCACTGTCATGATCTTTTTAAAGGAGATTTTTTTTTTTCTTCACTTTATATAGGCCAGGATATTTACTGGATCCTATGTAGGTCGTTTCCATAAAAAAGAAAAAACAATGTAACAGTGAGAGCGCAAATGTAATCGCTACAATGTAGGCTATTTTTGTGTTGTATTTATACCGTACAACATGGTATATAAACATAGTATTCAAACTTACTCACATCATGTGCTATGTAAACATTTTTATAATTGAAATTTGAAATGTTGATGAAGTAACTAGGCCTACAATGTACATATAAATAATCAATTTTTTAAATAATTAGGGCCTAAGTTTATGGAGACAACCAATATTACAAATGTTCATTTCATCTCAACACGCCAATTTCTCTTGATTTCTACAAAATGTAACATATAATTCATAGCATTAATCACATGAATGTAAATTCATTGGAAATGAAAATCCATAGCCAAACACAGCTGGTGTTGCTCCCAGACATAACTGCACACAAATATTTGTTGAAAAATCCATTGAGGGAATCTCAAAGGAACGTCTGCATGCTTGGGCTGGAGAAAAAAAATATGAAATTGACACCATCCTGCATCCCCCCCCCCCTCGTTACCCAAGAGAGCGATTTCCAGGACCAGAAACAGAATACCACATAAATTACATGCACATGGAATTTCTTCAAACAAGAAGTGCCAGGACAATTGTAATTCATGTAGGCCTACATTTGATTTTAAAAAAAGATTTCACAGGATTTGAAGGCTTACCCATGTTAGCCGATATTATTTTAGAGTAGGAAAATTGTCCCCTAATTTATTTAGGTAAAGAAGCAAATCAGGCAAATTACTCTTGAGTAAAAACAAATATTTAATAGGCCTCTAGGGTTTTATGCACTCTGTTTAATTTTCTCATTTACTCATGCTACATTTTGTAGAAATTGCCTTTAAGTTTAAATAATTAAAAAAAAAAAAAAAAAAAAAAAAATTCTGGCTCTCAGTAAATATATTTATCATACAAAGTTTAAATATCTAAATTGTGTAAATATTGTTCCGACATTTAATTATTACAAATTAAACAGAAAATAAGCCATCCCCTGTCCAATATTTGATTTCAAAATCTGTTCTAAAGAAGTACAATGTACATGAATACAAGTACAATATTTCATTTTCACACGGTATATAAGTATGAAAACCATTTAATGAAATGCGTTGGCCTCATTTTTTATTAAAATGCCCTCCAGGGCAGTGATATCTAAACAATTTTTTTCTTTAATCTCGCTAGAGCCTGTATGCAATTACACAATGTAGAGTATGATGTGTGCGTGCATTATGAATGTTAGCAATACAATTACATGTAAGCCTGCCTAATAACAGCCCTGACATGTAATATTATTTATTTAAGAGGAGTACATTGTAGGCCTTTAGTTGTCTTCTTTCATTTTATTACTTTTTTAACATTTTTACAGTCGTGTGAAACAGGACATACATGTATGTGTGTGTGTGTGTGTGTGTGTGTGTGTGTGTGTGTGTGAGTATGTTTGAGTGTGTGTACATTATATTCCCATTGATCACATAATTAAAATCAACGATGAATATATTCTTCTTTTTTTTTTTCTAGGTACATTGTAGAGCCACCAACAAATAAATTGTAGAGATATGTAAATTCATTCATACATGTACTTCATTACATAAGTACAAAGATACAACATATCAATGGTTATTGATTGTTAAAACAGCCTGCTCAATGAAGCCTCCTCCAACATTTATTTAATTTTGGCCAATAGTAACATCTTGGGGATAATGTGCTCCTGATTTGACAGCATGTCTTTTGTCGTTTTTAAGAAAAGGTATGTGTCAGGAGCTCATCATCCTGCCTAATACCCCATTCCACTGAGAATCGGACTCTCATCTTGAGCTCACCTGAACCCCAAAATGTCAATTTTGATGAGTTCCGATGAAATCTCACCCGAGGAGCCTGTTTTGGTGACTCTGATTTTTTTTTATTACCCGCATGAAATCGGATGAAGACTGGTATCTGCCCGATATCTGTCCGTTGTTTCCATCGGCTTGTCCAATCCATCCATTTGCTTTCGAGGGTAATTTGGGGGCTATCTGACTCTAACTGGCACTTCCAACATCCATCTGATACGGCCCAACTCTAATCGAATTAATCAGTCACTACTCGGAGTTTGATCGTACATTGACCCGATACTACCAACATTCCACAGTCGGGTTGAAAACGATTTTTTCTTTTCGCAAACTTGATAAAAACCGCTAATTGAAATAAGATGAGTACCCGATCACCCAATTATTAATCAGATGTCGAACAGAGACGTCGGACAGCTGAAACAATAGAATCTTATGACATCGGACTGACTGACCATATCCAATATTGACTCGAGGTCGAAAACGGAAATGGTGTCCGGTCAGTCCGATAGCGAACTAAGGCCTGAGCTTAGTTCCCTCACCGGACTATTTTGCCTCTTCGGATCCCGTCCAACACGTCGGACAAGTACCTGATAGTCGACAATCACACATCGGACCATCAGAGTTTGACATGAGACCACTCGGTGGGTAACTAGAAGGATTAAAAATTGATTAGTGAACGATGCTCCAAAATTCTCAGTGGAATGGGGGTATAAGATGTACATGTGAAGTTCAATTGTTCTACATGTTGATGTAATGAGTAGTAGTCATCATGAAAGATATCAAAACATTCTTGTTCATACCATAATCTCAAGCATAGAAAATAGATACTACACACCAAAGGAATTTACAGAAAATTGCGAGTTTGGTGAGAAAAGAATAAAATAAGCATAAATTTTGTAGCCAGTCGGGCCGTCTGCCACGTGCGCGAATTTGCTCATCCACGTGGAAAATCTATGAGTATACCAAGTGCACGCTATTAACACCGAATCTATGTGTGTGTGTGTGCATGTGTTAAGTTGAGACTGCAGGCGAGACAGTGGGGGATAGTGGCCTACTCCAAGTCACCATTTGACAGACTCTTTCGATACTTTCTTAAAATTTCTTCTGAAATCATTAACGAAACATGAATATAATCGCATACATGTATACATGTATGGAGCATGGAACAATATGAGGAGATAACTAACACATTCATCCCAAATTATTTTTGGTGAAACAAATCAAGCTTAGCTTTAACATTGGTAAAGATTGATCAATACTCTTTCTGTTTGGTCTTTGTAGGCTACCGGCTGGCTGGAACTACATTCCTATACACACAAACATGAGATGACTCTACCAAGCTCATTAGATGCTCTCCATTCCATCCCACCCTCATCATCTAGGGTCATTGACCGGTAGATGAATGACCAGAGCACTGACCAACCAACCATCAATGGTCATCAATATCTTCACACCATGCCAAATGAAGCTCATTAAAGCCCAAGGTGTTTCTTTATAATGATGCAATTACACAAAACTCCATGCATGGTCACACAAAATCAATGTCCACCATTAATATAATGTACATGTAGGCCTCTACAATGAATTCAGAACTTGTCTACATGTATAACTGGTCAGGAGTTGCGTTTCTAATGAAATGCAGAAGGTCTGTCTTGTGCAAAATCAAAGCAAAATAACCAAGTAAACATAGGTGAGAGAAATATTGCTATCCCAGAACAAATGAAAATAAATAAATAAATAACATAATAAATAATAAACACTTCCTCCTACATCGAATACCAGAATCACATGAAGATTCTCAAAAACGATCATAGACACCATCTTTTTGAGGTAGACCATACAGTATGGTTGCAGGTATATCGTAGGCCTCCATGTTATATGCAGCCCTTGATATAAATTAATTGGCTACCTGTTCAGTGCCCATTCACTATGCATCCTTTCTCAAGGGTAGGTACTACATGAACATGCTGTTATCTGGGTCAACGGAACAATACCTCTTGGTTGTCACAGCTAATGGCCATCTAGTCGGTCAACCCAATGCAGGCACTCGTGAAAGAACGCTTTATGAAACGGTGAGCATCGTTTACAAGGATTGAAAAACACCCAGCAGGAACAAAATGTGTGTACACACCCAGAGAAGTTGTTCATTTCATTTTAGGATAGTGTGGTTTTTTATTTCTTCCAAAAACTACAGAAATTTAACATTGCTTGCAATTTCCAGTTTTCTGTAAGACTACATGTACATACGTGTATTACTGACAGAATTAACATGGACATTTAGCATTAAAACAAATATAACTCTTTAGATAAAACAATATGATCCTCTTAAAGTTTTTAGTTCTTGAAGGTCATGACTTAAAATGTAAACATGTAAGCCATTAAATAGAAATCATTTTATGAAAATATGTACAAATTCTTTTATAAAAAATGTAAAAGTTAGTAGCCCACATTGTGTACAGGTGAACTTTATTCAAGATAATGTTACTTTTTGTACAAGTTTACAAGGCAAAAGAATGTGAAGAAACAAGAGGGGAGCACTTTGGAAAGATGACAGATGAAAGCAAAGAGACCAAGGCAAAGATCCGATTGCAGAAGTGATACGCAATATCACAACAATCCAGTGTTCTCTCGGGTGTCTGGGCTTACAGTTCAAACCATGGAAAATTGCCTTCTCGCATCCAAGATGAAAGGAAGCGTTGAGGTCTTCATGCTTTGCCTTTTGATTTCCCCAAGTAACCCTAGATTTTGTTTTGATATGAGGGTTTTCATCATTGAAAAGAGTGTTTTCATCATCAAAAAGAATGTTTTCATCAACAACCATCGCAAAGCAAAAAGCATCAAAGTTGGGGGGGGGGGGAGAGGCATTTGAAGCACAACTGATTTGTACCACAACGAAGAAGGTAGACTCTCTGTGCCTTCCCCAGACAAAACCGTAACATACCTAATTAACACCATGCTGGGTTGCAATCACCCGCATTTACAGCAACACTGGGATCTTGGCGACAGCGACACATATTCTGTCAGACTCGCTTTCTTTCGGAGCAGTACATTACGCTGCCATGCACTATAATGCATCAAACAAGTTGGAAAATAATTTCTTCTTCAAAAAGTACCTTGCCATAGTATTCTTCATAAAGAGAATTGATGCATATTACACGACCCCCATTATGCATTTTTCCTGATTAACCGGAGGGGAGGACCTACAGCGTGTGATCTCTTCCGAGAGCACAACAAGGGGGAAAAAACATGCAATACATGTCGAAGCTCGCCACAAAAGGATGTAATTTTAGAATCTAATCATTCACACTGTATTTCATTCTTGGAGCTACAAATTGAAAATATGTTTGCTCGATCGAACATAACAACTGTTGATGTCAGTCATTGTCGAAACCAAGAGAGCAGCAGGATAGCACATCACCTTGCCTGGGAGGAGAGACTGATTGACTGAAAAAGAGATCCAGCATACGTAATTGCATTTCTTCTCGTTGAATTGCAGACAATTGTTGATGACAAGAAATGAAATGTTTTGCAAAAAAAGAAGCATCTGTCGCATATGCTTTTTGTCCTACGCAGCAAGCAAAAAAAATTACAAAAATCACAAAAACAACTTTTTCTTCAATCTCTCAAAATGGAGAGGGTGATGAAAATATGAAAGATAACAAAGACACAAGGACAGCTTGCAAATAGAGAAACATTGTATCTTTCCACTCCACTGCATGCAATTTCTAATGACTTGATTTACTGAACAAGGCAAAACTCAATACATTTTCCAGGTCATCAACGACTGCCTCCATAGAATCAAAGATGTGCTGCCCTGCGGGATCAAAGGAAAAATCCTTTGTCTGCTGGGAAGAGAGATTGTCAAACTCAACAATGTTCCCATCAACTTAATACTTCATGTAACATATAAACCAAATATTATTTTTTCAGGCTACAAACATGCGTATTCAAATCACTTCTCTCGATCTGAAATGTCTGATTCGCATGATACCTATCCCGTATGTGTGAGGAGCCTAGAGCTGTATGTCATTTCTCTTATCAAATCCATACAGTAAAATGCAACGACTCCTTCTACTCCACGCTCGAAACCTTCACTTCAATTCCTCTTCCAATATGCCTCAAGCTCAATGTCATTACTTGATGTCATTTGTCTGAAACCCTCTCCTCCTCAATCTCATTCCGCTGAGCGCATCCCATCTCTAAATCACCCTTGGAGGATTGCCATAGGGGAGTGGATGAGACAGACAGGGTTCCAACTAAAATGCCTGATTGGGATTATCTTGCAAAATGATCTTTGCTAATGCACAATTTCTATGATTTTTCCATTTGTCTAATGAACCTTAAAATGAAATTTGTTCATAAATGTATTCATAATTATGGATGCTGAATTTCCTGCAAGCATAATTCATGGTAATACGAGAAATTGCCAAATGTTGATGCGACTTGATGGCTTCATTATCGATTCTCTTTGTAAAATGCATGACAGTTTTGAACAGCATCAAGCACAAAGAGATTAGACCGATGATGTAATTGAAAAATTATTGTAGAAAGCAACAACAGATTAAAAAAAAATCCAAACAATTTTCCATTTGATTCCCAATGTTTCATCATCAGCACTGCCATGAATTTCCTCTCGCATTTAATGTACAGAGCTCCTACAAAATAACAATCTAATAGTTTTGTTTCTGAACTACACAGTATTTTAAAAAGAAGGACTATTTTATTGGGTTTCATTCCCCACAAGTACACATGTATAAATAATTCCTTTGACTATGCACATGATAACATGTAGTTTGCAGCACTGGAACATTTAGGCATCCTACACTTTAAATAGCTCATAACCCCATTATCCGCTTAATTTCCTCTAACACCAGCTTCACGTCGTCATCAGGAAATAACCCCATAAGGACAGTTCTTGTAAGTAGTAAATGCACTCTTTTAAGAGGACCTTGATGTCACAATAGAAGCAGCATACATCTAGTTCTTAGAAGGATGTTTCATACCTTCTCTCCTTTTCCCTTTCTTTACTTCGGGGGGGGGGGTATCAAAGGGATCTGAGACTCTAACCAATTACCTTTCAAAAAATCAAAATGAACAACACCAGACTAAACAAAAGAGCAAGACAGTTTCTCCATTTCTCCGTATCAGTCATTATTTGGATGAAAAGACAGAAAAGGAGGAATCTTATCTCGGAGACTGTCACCTTCACAACCAGATATGTGAGAATACAATTACAAAAGGAAGATTCTCAATATGAGTAAGTCTGGACAGTTATTTGCTCTTGAAACTCGATCTGCGTGTCAACGAGATATAACCCGTGCAGGAGAAAGAAAAGGATCTCCCTGGAAAGGACAGGAGTTGGAAGGCTACCTGTGAGGATTCTTATCCTTTATCTTGGCTCTGATTTCCGTAAAGTGATGCGGAGAAGACGGCAGCGACGGTGGTTGTTTGCATTTCGCCCGGTACATAAAATGACCTGAAATATAATTTCTGAGATGGACAGATGAGGCAGGATGTCAGTTTGTAGTGTCTCCATGATAGAGAGAGGCAGAGAGAGAAATGAGAAGAAACTGAAAGTAAGAGAGACAGAGAGACAGACATACAGAGACAGACAGATAGACAAAGAGAGGGAGAAAGGGAGACAGATAGCTCCAGAGAAAAACAGAGAATGAGGGATGCAGAGGGAGGATGGACAAGAAACTTGGAGTACTGTCACATGAAAGTGAAGAGCATTATCTTCTAGTGAAACAAATGCTTGCCCATCTACAATAATTAGGAATGCATTTCACAAAATTTTAAGAATAGTTGGATTACTATTATTTTTCATTTATTTAAAGTGATTTATTTTATTATTCTTTGTGATTTCATATAATTTACTTTCATTCATTTATTATTGAGGGGGGAGGGGGCATCGTCTGTCTGTTTATCCTTTTTTCGTCTGTTTGGGAGATGAAGCTTGCATACTATCATGCTTGTCCAGTCCATGTTAGAGTCAAATCTTTCAGATGCACCTCATATTCTTTATTGCCTGGGAACCCGATACATTACTCACAGTTGACTACCCAGACAACATACACTACTTGAACTACATATAAGTACAGCTCATCCTCATCCATTGCCCAGACACATTTTTTTCCTGGCCATTGAAGTAAAAGTTGTACATTACATCCTATGTGTGTAATGACTTGGTGGTATCATAGCAAGTTCATTTTACCAAGGAGCTCGCTACTTGATTTGACTAATTATTCAGGAGCAATGTACACATGTTTTTATTATAAATTATTATTATATTATTATTATTATTAACAAACCTATTTCATCGATGTAAACCATTACCCTAGAAGTGCGCCAACTATGCATATTTTATTCTGACAGCTGTAGTACAAATGAGCACTCTACAGAGTGGATACGTGCGCAATACAAATCACACTATTATTATTATTATTATTATTTATGGATCAAGGTCCTCTTTTGCTTCTTGAAATATTTTCTTTTTCATTTCATTTGATTGCTGAAAACTGACATTGTACCTCCAAAATCAGTTGACTATACACAGGAATATGTCTGCATGTATACAATCATAATATACCAAAATAAAAGGTAATCAAAACTGCCTCTTCCACTTGTATTTCTTGTCTTGGAATCATGTTGACTCATCCAGAAATGACTCTTTACCCATTTCCATTCACAATTAATATCCAAAGTCTACTTGGGCACTATTAATGGAAATGAAAATATGAATAAAAAGTCAACTCCTCAAACCAACAAAGCCTACATCAATGTCAATAATAGGCCCTACCAGATCTTCTGAAGTGAACTTGTAGTTTCTGCATCAATAACTCATACAAATAATCAACAACAAATTTATGATGGTCATATTGCCTGCTCTAATTGTCCTCTCTCTGATCCCATTGTGGTTTAAACCAAACCTGCTAAATTACCTGAAAGTTCTCTCCGTATACATTGTAGGAGCAAGCCCTGTATTATAGGATTATGTGGTTGTCTTATAATGGATGCAGGCACATGCCCAGTTTTTAAGCTTCATCAGCTCTCAGGGGAGAAGGACGAGTTGGGGATTGGAGAAAAAGACTATTAGCTTTTATCTGTCAAAATATGAGTGGGGTTCCAGCTAATTTGTCAACAGGATTAGGCATCTGTATGATTTCTTTATTCACTTGTTCAAACACATTGTGAGCTGCTTGTAT
Organism: Paracentrotus lividus; assembly: GCA_940671915.1. Classification (NCBI taxonomy): domain Eukaryota; kingdom Metazoa; phylum Echinodermata; class Echinoidea; order Camarodonta; family Echinidae; genus Paracentrotus; species Paracentrotus lividus. The sequence continues at coordinate 8,322,165 of CALNVZ010003435.1, read as the reverse complement.
CAGCATGCAAGGCATTTTCTGCATCAATTACATACGGCCTAATAGATTGGAGTGTTTGTGAGTATTTATATCCACAGATAAAACAAACTACATGTATGTGAGGTGAAGTATAAAAAAAAAATTTAAAAAAAAGTCATTGAAATAGTTACAGGTTAACAGCACATGTACATTTGAAAGAGTGTCAGTAGAGCCTGGGTTAAAGATACTCCCTAAAATTCTGGGGGGGGGGGGGGGTTAAAGACACTCAATACAATTCCATTAATACATGTAGATCTAGTCCTTCTCCAGACTGGAATAGTTTTCCCCAGTTTAAATTTGTTCACACATTGAACTATATAGTATTTCATTGAGAACTCACCTTTATAGCGGGTTGGTGTTGGAATGTTATCATCATCATGTTCCGTTCTCTGAGAGGAATTCATATGGCACCTGTAGGAAGCAGCATGCAGAGGCTAAGGTCGAGGCAGGAGGGGGTGCAATGTTACTCCACAGACCCAGTTCCTGGTTGAAGATACACGCATCTGAGATGGGTGAGTTGTTTGATCTTTCGCTACCCCAACCACCGAAGATAAAGACGTTGCGATTCATGGCACAGTACTGGAAACAAGTCCTCTCCGGAATCCTTGCAAACTTGCATTTGGCCTCGACCCATGCGTTGCGCTCAACGTTCAGTCTGTACGTCTTGGTTGAGAGGTCTGTAACATATATTTGGCCCTGGTAGACTTCAACAACAGGAAACTCCCAAAGACCTTCTTTGGTAGGGATGGACGCGACCGATGACCACTCGTCCGTCTTTGTGTCATAGCGTTCAACGACAGGAGTTGGTCTGCGAGATGAGTCTCTCCCGGCAATGGCATAGATGTACCTGTTCCCAACAGACACCACTTGCATGTTGTAGCGCTTTGTTGGCATCTGGGAGACACAACACCACTTGTCAGCGTCCGGGTCATAACGTTCCACACTCTGCTGGACACGATCCCAGCGAAGTCCACCAAGAGCGTAGAGGTGACCGTCACAAGGCACAAGAGAGAGGTATTCACGAGGAGTTTGCAAATAGGCAACTTCGTTCCAGGAGTTGGTGATGGGATCGTAGCATTGCACCTTACTCGTCGTAAGCTGGTTGCTTGTTCCACCAGCCACATACATACAGTTGTTCAAGATTGTTGTTGCATGGAATCGCAGCTCATTTTGAAGGGGTGGAAGCGAACTCCACCGGTTTTCATCAATGAGATAGGCAAAACAATCAGCCAAAGGTCCCTGCTCCGATACACCACCAATCATGACAACAACATCCGTCAAACGTCCTTTACGTGGTTTCAGTACTGGGCTGTCACTACAATAGCTTCGTCTTGTGGTACGTTGATGCTTTGCTTCAACCAGCATGCTCCTGCATTCATCAAAAGCGGAAACAAGTTCTTCCTTCTCGACAACGGTAATAAGAAAGTCTCGTCCAAGATGGGGCATGCGCACATTGGACAACAACCGCGGAAAGAGAGGCTTGCGGAAAGCTGCATCAAACTTGACCCACTGAACGACGATGTCATAGATGCACTCCTCTTTTTCTACTCTGATTTTCTCATCAGTTATGAGTTCTAGGATATCTTCATAGCTAAGCCTGAGTACATCTTCCATGGAATGTTGGATAACCTGCATAAATTGATTTCGAATGAACTGCTGCGATCGTCTGTATAAATCTGCAAAGCCGTACAAATCCGACAACTGCCTGACCGCCAGCACATTTGATGCATCCATATTTTGCCACATAAACTGATAACAATATTCCTTCAATGTAGTCATCAGAAAGGGATCAGCCGCTCTCAAAATTGCCTCCACATTGGTAGCACTGATTGAGATTTTCCCTGTATACATGTAGTTCAAAATCTCGTCCATCGCCTCAGCGGACGTACACTCAATAGTCGCTACGGCAGTGTCGACTTTGTCCTCCTCCAGCCCGCTATTGCACATAGTCTCGAAGAACGGGCTACACGCAGCCAAAACATTTCGATGGGCCTTGAACACCTTACCCTCGACGTTCAAAACGATGTCACAATATTTCTCGTCTGCTCTCTGCATCCTCAACTTCTCCAGGATTCGGGAACCATTGTCTGGTTCTATGAAATCCATCCCTCCACCTTTCCGAGCTCGTGTCATGGTATGAAAAACAACTTGACTGTTCATCAGACAGCTGACTGACTCATTTATAAGGCTCCGATCCGTTCGTGTGTCGTCTATCGTCTGCGATATGCGATACAGCGAGAAATATGCGCGAGCGAGCCCGCATCTATAACAATGGATTTCCGTACGTGAGCGCTGCTCATCGCCGTTCAAAACATGCAGCGAATGCGCTTACCACTACTTAGTATTTTGCATGTAACGGTGCAATGGGTAACGCGGAGTGAGCAAACTCTTCCGGTATGGATACCATTACCCCTAGGGGGCATCACTGCCCCCCTGTGTAAGTTTGTGTATAATAATCATGGACTCCTGAGTCAGAGTGTAATGACATTGGATTGATAACAGTTTTTAGATTAGTTTTGTCATTGTGGATTGAAACTGTCAGATCCAACTGTTTTAGTTGCAGAACTATTACATATATTATGATTGTTGACTAGACTTGGCGGATTCTATATTCAGGCGGTGGTGCGTTGGGATACCCGTGCGTTGTGCCCTATATGCGGCTGGTAAAAGTAGCTTTCTCTCTCTCTCTCTCTCTCTTTTGTAGAGGATTCATCTCTAATTCATCTAGATGTAATAATAATTTTTTTTTTAATGTAATAATAATAATGAGTCTAAATGAAGTACATAACATCAGGGGCGTCGCTAGAACATTTTGATTAGGGGTGACATGGTGACAATTTCCAAAGGTGCGACCCCAAAATTTGAAAACTAACAAATGCGCCGAGTCTACCAACCAGCCCCAACCCCACCCTCCCAATATAACCTGATGTACTTTAATTAATGTTTAGCATTTTTAGTTTACTACTTTATCTGCTGTGAATAATAAGTTTATCAAATGGATTAGGTTGACTTAACAAACACTTGGGGAAAAAAGAATGAAATAATTGATTAAAAGAATGTTTAAAGTCCTTTTCTTGTATAATGATATAAACTGTGCTAGCTGTCTATGTTATGTTACAGTGACTGACTGAAATAAGTTAAGTATAACGTCCATTATTTTAATTAGTTTAATATGCGAGCGCAAAATGTGAATCAGAGCATTTTTTCAATACAACGAGTTTAAATCAATTTGAGTATAATAAATATTCCAACAAGCCCCTAAATCCTGATATGAATATCAAAACCCTCCTATTTAAACATTATTACCTCCAGGCCTACTTTCATTGGAACCTATACTTGACTTCCATATAGCTCATGGTTCCGAAAGTCCGTTTGTCCAACTGCACAAATTTCCAAATTAACATGCCTTATTTTTTTTGTATGTCCGAATGTTTGTTGTTCCAAAACTGAATGGGTTCGTTATGCTGAAGGTTGGTTTTTTTAATTAGCTTCTTTGATCCAAAATTGAAAAATATTCAAAATAGGGCTCGTTATTCGAAAACGAACCATCATGAAACCCTTTTTCTTTTCTTTTTTTTTCATTTTCGAACCAACGAAAATCGGAACGTTAACAAACCATATACTACATGGTTTGTTATTCCGATTTTCGTTATTATATTATTATTTTATTTACGGACATACGAACCCTTTTTTTCATTTTCATACCAACGAGGGAACAACGAGTATACAGCGTATCTAAATACATGCGAGCATTTTTTCCAAGGAATATTATGCAAAATATATTATTGCGGATTATTCCATTTTATATAACCATAATAGTTAATATTTCATTAGGTAGGGACTGATATACTGCTATGCGGTAATATTCAGCGTATATAAAAGGCGGAGAACCTTACATAGGAAAATATGATATGCTATCAGGTGCCACAAGGGATACAGAGTTATGAATAAATCATTCGGTTGGCGCTGGCATAAACAGAAAGAATAGGGGTAATTTGATCACTTGTTTATAAACAAGATGAGAATGCATTATTATTATTAGTTCTCATCGTGACCTTCTCATCACGTGATTAAAGAAAGCAATGATGTAAAATTTATGTGTATCGCACTGCAGACACTGTCCTGAAAAAGGTATTTATATTTTGTTGAAATTTAACCACAGGCGTAATTTTATTATGCATCAAGGGCGCTCTTAATTTTAAAATGGCTGATTTTCAATGATACGATTTTCATCATTATGCGAGATGCATACAGCATTTTTTTTGCAGCTTCCAGTTAGATACATTTGTATAATGAAAGTGAAGTGTTCAAACCTGTTTTGCCATTATTGCCTTAAGGTGAGTTGCCTAACCAGTGGCGGATCCAGGATTTGAAAATAGACTGGGCGCTAGGCCCGATTAGGGGGTGAGCCTCCGAAATTTTCCGATTGTAATACACAATCAAGGAGTGGTTTTCAAATTGAAGAAGGGGCGCGCGTCCCCTGCACCCCACCTTGATCCGTCATTGCATATCGTTATAGAGGCCCATAGACGGGTCATCATTCTGTGGACAGGACTTTTCTTTAAAAAAAAAAAAAAATAAATAAATAAAAAACGTTTTTACGATCCTAAAATTAACAAGAATGTTATTATAACAACGACTAATATGCATAATGCATTTTACACATGTACATGTATTGAAAAAAAAAAAAATCTTTTATCAGGTCGTCTACAATGCATGAGAGTATAGTCCCACTCTTTCTTTCTCTTCATTAAAAAAAAAAATCTAACTATCGCACTTCCTTCAACCCCACCCCTCTCTCTTTATTCTCTACCTCTCCTATAAAAAAAAAAAATTAAAAAATCATTTTCTTTGACCATGGCATCGCATTAGTCTCTCTTTTTCTACTCTCTCACCCTTTGTTAATATCTTCTCTCTCCCTCTCTTTCCCCTACCCTTTTATTCTATTTTAAACTCTCCCCCTTTCATTATCTGTCTCCTAAATCCTGATCTCCTCTCCCTTCCTGGATGCTTCGTTTATTTGAATAAATATTATTTGTTCTATTCCAGTATCGAATCCAGGGGGCATTGGCGTTACTGACATTTTCCATCTATTTTTTTTAAAACAACGAATTAAAAAAAAAATGTCAAGAAATGATTTATTTTTCTTAAATTGAGGAAAACAAGAAAAGATGTGTTTTAAACCAAATTGTCAAGAGCTCACAGCTTTGAGTACTATATCACATATCAATAATCACTAGGGGGATACAGTTAAGGCCAAAAATTTACATACACCTGGTAAGAAAACATATGAATATAATCTTTACCACCCTAAGAACATTGGGCATCATTTATTTTGATGAGTATGGTTAGGTATCATATCTACTTTGTTTTCAGAGAGTATGTTTATTTCTAAATATATAGAAACATATATATGGTTGATTTTACTTCAGTTTGGATAAATCATGGGTCAAAAGTTTACATACACTGACAAACACTGGTGGAGTAGCCCGTATTTTGATTTATTTTGCATTTTTTCACTAGTTGAAGAGCTAAACGAGATTTATTTACACTTCTCCCAAACTTGTTGTCCATTCCTCTACCAAGATTTCAAAAATTAAGTCCCATTTGCAGTTTTTTTGGGGGGGCGAATACCATTTCAGGAGTCTCCCCATATGGATCTGGTCTAGACATGTGACAACCCTTTCTTAATCCCTGTTTTCTCACTTTACCCACTCTAAAAACTAATCTAAATGAACGTTTGTGTTATTGTGGTGATTAAAGACTTAATTTTAATATGGTTCCATCTTTCAGGCAGGCATATTGAAATGATGCTACATGCTCCAATACCATATTTTACAATCAATAGGGTTTATCAATGAGGTTTATACATTGTTCGTGTAGTGTAATATTGAAGCGTGTAGCAACATGTCAATATGCCAGCCTGAAAGTTGGAACCATATTAAAATTGAGTCTATAATCACCATAATAACACAGACATTCATTTGAATTGTTTTAGAGTGGGTGAAAAAGAGAGAAGGGGAGATTATGGAGGGGTTGTCACATTTCAAGACGGGGTCCCTGTAGAAACCATAAGGGCAGACCCAAAAATAGTATTCAACCACGGGAAACTGTCAATATGACTGAATTTTTGAAATCTTGCTAGAGGAATGGACATTAATCACAGGTGAAGTATACAGAAAGCTTGTTGACAGCTTCAACAAGTGAAAAATGAAAAATACAGCAAAATACAGGCAGCACCATTACCAATTCTGGTTACTGTATGTACACTTTTGACCCATTGAATTTATCCAAATTGAAGTAAGATCAACCATATATATGTTTCTAAATATCTTCTATGAAAATATAATCTAACCATCTTCATCAAAATAAATGATGCCCAATGTTCTTAGGGTGGAAAAATTGTATTTATATGCTTTCTATTACCAGGTGTATGTAAACTTCTGGCCTCAACGGTATATGTGTTATAAATAAAAGGTATATATATATAAAATATGTAAATCAGCCGCTTTTAATTAGCAATTTTTGTGTATTATACGGTCTGTATAAAAGGCCAAGATTACTGGTTTTACATGCTGTATAGGCTCTGGAGTGATATGTGAGCGAAGCTTTTGGGAATTTTTTGTATCATTGAAGCTTGATACAGGCCTAAAAAAACAGGGCAAACAAGATTAGCTATTTCGAAACGTTGAAAAATTATCTTCAAAATTATCAATAAAATCTCAAACATTATCCAGATTTTGTTTCGAATAGCTACCAAATTTACAATTTTGACATTTTCACTGAACACGAGTGAAAATGTCAAAATTGTAAAAATGTCAAAATTGTGAATTTGGGAGCTATTCGAAACAAAATCTGGATAAGATAATGTTTGTGGTTTTATTGATAATTTTGAAGATTATTTTTCAACATTTCAAAATAGTTTCACAAGAATAAGATAAATTACACAACCAAGTATAATGAATAGAAACAGGGGGGGGGGGTTGTGTTGTGTTGTGTTTTGTATCATTTTATTTATGATTGCACAAATATGAATATTTACATCCATACTTTTTATATCTTGACAATAATTTGTAAAACATGCAAGACAATTAAAACGAATACACTAGGCAAATTACATCAGACGTACACACAATATAATTACTGTCTAATTCCCACGTTTTGCAACGATTGTATGAAGCATAAGTATGATAGCTCGTTTGGTAGAGTATTTGTCTTGTAACAGGGAGATCCCTTGTCCGAAACCAAGTGGATGCCCTAATGCCCTCCTGTAAGGCATTAATACTCATTTCAGAGTCCATCACATATTGGATATAAAGTCATAGATATCCTAATCATGCTTTAATAAATCTCTTTCAATTACATAAAATAAAACAATTATTCATTCAAAATTAATGTCATTAATATATACTTTTCATGTCTGATTAAAAAAAAAAATGTTAGGCTTCACTTCTGCGTACACATGTCATTAAGATAAAATTAGTCAAACATAAATATATCCTGAAATGACACAAGTAACATGTTCAAAAGCACAACCTCTTGAAAGAAAGAAACAAAACGGGTACCAAAAATTTGAACCCGCAACGGAACATAATGCCTATCCAGACGCTCTGAAAGTATAATGATCTCTCTACTGACAATATAGTTATATTCAACATTTTTGTAAATTTTAACATTGTGCCTGAATATTCATATTTTTTTCTTTAACAAATTGAAAAAGTTTAGAGCAAAATGATAATCTCTTTAAGTTTATGAAAATAACATTTTTTTCTTTGTTTTGTTATGTTCTATTTCCATCTGGCATGAAATTTGGAGACCCTGTTTTTGTAATTCATGTATTTATCTACAAAACTTACTTAATTTGTTATCTAACTACAAATTACTGGCCTTTAAGCATTCCATTGATGTGCATTGTACATGAAACACATACCGTATTAACATTGTTAAAGAAAATAAAATGAGAAAAGATATGCAAATATATCACATCTCCAGTAAATTAACTGATAAACAATACACATACAGGGAAAATAGAAAACAAATTAAGCTATTGAAAAAATAATAATAATAAAGTGGAAATATAAATGCAATTTCACAATATATTCTTAAAGTAAACGAGGTCAATAAGAGCTATTTCAAGATATTGTTAAAACAATATTTGGTACATACAATTATTTTTAAAATAGATTGTAGAGAAAGAGGGCTTGAAAACCAAAGACAGAGGGCGGTATAAGACTTAAAGACAGTATTTTTTTTTTAGGTTTCATTTTATAACTTTCGGAGTTTGATTTTTACAGCTTTACTCTAGTGAAAGGAAGGTTTCACACTCATTTTACAACAATCTTTAAAAAAAAAAAAAAATTAAAAAGATTAATTATACAAAAATCATAATTGATTTGTGCACCATTGAAAAGTATAAACTATTCCCTATTCATTTTACTCATATATTGCTTTACCTTCACAGAGCAAATAATTGTTTAATGGCAATCCCCAAAAGAAAGAGATAAAAAAAGGGGGGAAGAAAAGAAAAAGAAAGATGTTTGCCCATTATATAAAATATAACCCTACATGTACCTAAACTAGACGTATATAAAGTATATCCTGAACAGACTGATCTTTTCTAAGAGAAAAAAAAAAAGAAAGAAGGGATTAAAATGTTATAAATTTCACGTTATACACACCACCCAATTTTTTCTACATGACAGAGAAGCTCTCGACTAGTACTCTAAGCATTCTCTACAAGACACATGACAAAGATATCATTTCTACCTACATAATAAAACAGATGTATCATAAATTGACTATTATTAACATGGAATGTCTACAGTTGTCATAATATCATGTCGTTTCATTATCTTATATGTTATGTCAATCAAAATAAAACCATCAAAGAACTTCATCAAATTGTACATTAGTGCTACAAATTTTCATTTTCAATTCCATATTGTGTATAAGAATCACATTTTACTACAATTTGAAAACTCCTTGAATTCAAAGGAGAACTCCAGGCTGAAATTTAGAGGGTGAACATGAATCATGATACAAAAGGCAATCACAAAACACAGAACACAAACTCGATCAGAGGTAAACCGTTCAGTGTCGAAAATTAAAAAGGTGATTATACTATTATATGGAGCATCGTGGTGACGTCTCCTGAGACTTCAGGGCATCGTGGGTAAATCGAACAAAAGTCTAAAAAAAATTGTCAAACCCGTTCGATTTCTTTTAATCGCTAGCAAGTTCCGACACAGTTTCTGTGAAGTCGTGGATACTTTCGTGAATACTTAGGGGACATCGCGGCAAGCAGCAGAGACGTCATAGAGACTTGCTCAAGTTCGAAAGAAGGCTGCTAAAATATTGAACATGTGTGACATTTGTTTGGTTTTCTCGCGACTTCCTCATAATTAAGAATGCATCTCATTACCAGTGAGAAATGCACTTTAGCAAAGAAGATGACATTTCATTTAAACTTGCGGAAAAAGACCCAATGACACCAACTACTTTAAAAACGTTTGTTTCATATCCGAAAAACCAAAAACTTGGAAAAAATGGGTTTTGTATCCATCACCTTCAAAGGACCCTAACTCTGTGACCCATAACAGTTTGGACGTCAGTAATGTCTTAAATCCTAAAAGCTGATGAGTTACTTAGTTTTTTAGTTAACAAATCACAAGAATGAACCATGTATTTTTTAAATGACTGACCTTTGAACTTCGATTACCTTTTTTTTTAGGAACACACTGTAGAGTCAATGAAAATAAATAATTAATGTAATTTTGTTACTTCTTTGTCAAATCTAAAATATAATTTTGTGACTAGGCCTACATATAGAGCCAATGTCCAAGCTAAATCCCTAGTTAAGTTTCATTTTACTGTTTAATGAACAATTATGGAGATATTAAAACCTCTATAAAATAACACATTCTCAATCATATAATTGGTCACGACTACATGCTAGATTGGATTTATCTTTTTGTATTGTTATATTTCAATTATTGAAATTTACAACAGGGTACACCAAAGCACAGTTCTTTTCTCAGTATGAATGTGAAAACAATGAAATCAAAAATTGATATTTCTGATTGAAATCTCCATATTAGTTTCCTCCATTGTTCACACAAATCAAACTAGTAATCTAAAAGGAACAAAAGACAATGTTTCATTATACACACAATTGCTCAAGATATGACAATACAATGCAAGTTCATAGATTGTCATGGTATACAGGTATTTTATTTGTTTCTCTGTATTTGGCAGTAATAATGTACTGGTACTCTCTCGTTTCTACATTTCTGTGGGCAAGACAATTATGTAATATACATTTCACATATCATATTTCTGCCAAATTATAATCCTAACCTTTTTGTACGAGAGTTAACATGGTGTTCGGATGACACTCCTTTTTACTTTGTAATTCAGCTACCAGGTGTAGCAAATTTGGCATTTGCTTTTACATTCATATTTAAATCCTAATCCTTTGCCTTCTAAACCTGAATCACAACACAAACCCTAATCCTAGACTTTAGATAAAATAAAGAAGGTTATGCCATATACATGCTACCAACAAGATGTGATGACAATAATGCCTTAACTGAAGCTGAGTTACCTGTATTTAATTCACAGAAGACAGGGAAGTATGGAGTACGAAAATTTAGATTTTTTTTGTTACTTATTTGAATACATGTGGAATTTTTTTACATAAAACAACCTAACAAAGAGATTAAATCTGAATAAAACAATCAGTTGATCATACCCAGAAACGTATAAACTAGAATCATAAAATCAGAACAAATTAAGACACAGGTTGAGAACAACCTTTGATTATCAAACTAGGAATTCAAGTTAACCACAGACTTTCATCTGCCCTTTATAATCAGAACCTTGGAAATAAGTGAATGTAAAAACGGAACTAATTCAGACACCACAGAGCACAACCTCTGATTACATATTAAAAAAAAAAAAATCATATCCACCATAGCTATCATACCCAGAACTCCATTGCACTGTTGAGTACAGCGAGGGCTGCTGCCCCGATACCGGCCGAGATGGCCCACACCGCGACCTTGACCACTCGGTTACCCTGCCTTGAACCGGTTTGGTTCTGCTGATCACCAGCCTGTCCTTGGAGCCTGCGTAAGATGGTGTCTGGACGCTGACCAGGTAGGGATCCTTCTAGCTCTTTGTGTTTGGTAATACTGGAACTGTACCAATCAAAAACAAATAGTCATTTCATAATAATTAACATTCATATAGCACTTTATACATATTGTTTCAAAGCACTTTACAGAGTGAATATAAGAATCATAAACATAATTAATATCACGAATATAAGAAATATAACATATGATGGCATTTTTTCTTAAATCAGAATCAGAATAAGAATCATACAGCGTACCTATGTAACAACGGTAACATAAACATTTGACATCAGTTATATAACAGAATAAGTTGGCTTGCTATGTGCTTACAAAATTTTTTTTACAATTATCTCTTTATAATGACATGTTGTTGTATCTGATAATGGTAGTGCATTTGTCACAGAAATGTACATGAGTATCTCCTTTAAAAAAAAAGTATAATGCCCAATATATGCTTTATGAAATATATATTTGTAATCACAGAACTGATGCAGAGAAATGGGACCGTGATTACACCTAAGTTACGCTTATATGCCTACACCTTTACTTTATTTTTGATGTCCATATGTACAGTAAAATTCTCCAGTAACGATCACTTTGATATATATTTTTTTCCTTAAGAGACCATCAATGCAGTTTTTTTAAGATGAATAAAGTTGGGGGGAACATAGTCTATTTCCTACCTTTGTTTGTAACGTAGCTGTGCTTCTTTTGCCATCTCATGCGGAGGATATTGCACGAAGAGGTCCCCAGCTTGAACGACCAAGTCTTCCATAGGTAGGTTATCTGGGATACGGGAGAGGAGGCTGTGGACGAATGCCATGTCACACTCCACAGCTAGCACGTCAGCTTCACGCTCTAGCACAATCTGGAAAATTGGCGGAAGATACAGTTCCCTGACAATGATTTGGTGAACCAAATTTTTCCGGTAATCCACAGTATATTCAGTTTATATTTATTCAAAACCTAAATTATTTTAATAAGACACAAAATAGACATTATTTAGTTTCCTTTAACTGTAAAAAAAAAAACCAACAAAAAAAACAACAAAAAAAACCCCCGGAGAGGAGGGGGAGGGGGAGATTTGATGATCGCCTCAAAATCTTTCAAGACAATGTTTGTACCGCAAGCTTAAACCTGGTGTATAGTTTTGGTAACAAAAAAGGAATTGGCATGGCACAAAACCGATCAAATGTAGTTACATGTTGAACTAAAAGATATGTGTGACAGATCTTGTGACATTCCTTTCATTATTTCCGAAAAATTTCATTGAAAATGTTTGAATGAAGCGTAATCAATCTGCTGTTGAGACCTCTGCTGAGAGGTTCACATGCCAGAGGTTAAGGCTTGAATGAGTGCGAACGATCTGTGTCTAACACCCACACAAGAGAATCCCCATTGGTTTTCCACGTGAGCGTTAACATGAGTCGGGGACCCATCTTATCTTTTTTATACTTATATTATGAAATAAAGACACTAAAATGAGATTTCAAGTACTATAATTTGCTTTATTATTGTTATTGGAGTCAATCTTTCATTATTTATCTAAATGTGAATCCAAATTAATTTTTCTTTCTCCCAAAACTATACACCAGCTTTAACTTTTGAACTTTAGTTTCAACCATCAGGTAAGATGCTAAACTGTGTATCGGATAATACCAGGACATGTGGATTAATATGATAAAGTTTGTTCACATAAAAACAGAAATCTGGTGGCACATACATATAAGGGGTAAGGAAATAAACGGGCACAAGAAAATTTCACTATTCTAAAAGCTCAAAATACAAAGTATTTTGATGAGGAAATCAACATTTCAAAGAATAACAACTAAGAACGAGACTAAAACAATGAACTTTTACAATCAGTATTTATCACTGTTTTTGGTACTTCATACTGAAAATAAATACTACTTGGCAGCTCTGTAATATGAGGCTGAGAATGGTTAATTGTGGCCCATCACCTAAAACCAACCAATAAATTGCAAATAGAACAATAGAGTATTATGGTAGGAGAAGCAGGTGTTCTGCATAGGAAGGCATTTATAGCTCCTCTGCTAAAATGATATTTACTCAATTATACTTTGAATTCAATTGAATTGAATTTATTATTTTCCATATTCATCATCAGATGTAGGTTTACAGCATGTTCATCCTTTCATAAAGGACAAATCTTTGGAGAGATTGAAATCTCTAGTTTCAGGAATCACATGAACATGAATTCTGATGACTAATTTTGGGTTTGCAGGGATGCCAACCCCACAGAATAATTATAACATCAGAAATTAGAACGTGAATAGTGCAAATATTAGAAACAAAATAAAAATGACTTCTCATGAGAGAAAGCATGAATAATAACCTTCTGCTCTGTCATTCAATTTTGGGGATGCATTCAAATCAATATATCTCTTTCTCTTGTCACTAAGACATTTGTTTCAGCTGCTTCAATTATTTATTCACGTTCTGATTGCTAATGTGAAAATTATTCCGTAGGGTTGGCATCTCCGGTTTTGAGCCGGAGGATCGTAATTTCAGGTTACTTACAGCAGCAGCAAGATAGACTGGCATAAGAGGATGACAGGCCAAGAAGAAATCATAGAGTCTCAGGATACTACGAAAGTCATTCAGAACATGACCATACCATGTGATCAACCAGGCTAAGGCAAACACTGTACCCACGTCAGATCTACTCAGAAAAAAAAGGAAAAATAAAAATGTAATAGCTAGAAATATACTATTATTATCTCATTAGGGGATTTCATGGGTACAGTAAAAGTATGTATTTTGGTCTGCATTATTTGCCTGTGGGGTATTTATCTTATTGAATAAAGCGCAAAATCTTAATAGGCTACATGTACAAAATTGTTTTGCAATATCGTGTCATATTCAAAACGTGATCGTGTCATATTCAAAACGTGTCGTTTTCAAGTGCTAAATGTCAAATGAAAATTTAATGTTTTGTCCTTTGTTTTCTTAATTATGATAATAAAAGATAACAATAGTTATATTGAATGGCTTTACCTCATGAGATACCAGAATATACCACTAGTAAGGGCTATATTGCACTCATCTTCAATTCGTGCAATATTGGCCTCAACTTGAGGAATATTTCTGGTGTTACATTCTGAGCCATTGAATATAATTATTATTATCTTCTAAAAAGACCTTCAATATTTTTTTGGAAAACAAAAATTACCAGAACTATCATCTACCTAAACACAAAAATCTCATTACAATTTTGGCATTTTTCATATAGCATAACTTAAAATTGAATATCTTCTCCTGTGTTCATGCTGGATAAGAACATGATCTATTTTCTGGTCATGTTTACTACCTGCACAGGTATTTTATGCTTGGCATGAAATTGATGATTTGAGAACATGTTACTGTTTTAGTTGGTAAATAAAATCACATCTTTAAGTTGGAGATATATGAGTGGGCAGGGTTTGTTGGCACGAGTTGACTCTATTTTTGTGAGGACTTTACTTTAATCATTTAGTTTCTAAACTACCTCCGACTACCAGGCAGCTTTCTCAGCTTACCGTGGTATAGGGAATTAGCTGACACTTTTCATGCAGTCTCTAGGTGCTAGCCTGAACAAGGAAAATTTATACAAGTTCAAAGAAAAATAAGTTACATAAGAAACATTTTTTCTGTTAAAAGTAATTACTCACTTTTCCATGAAGTCATGTAACTTTGGATTTGCTTTCCTGATGATTGGCAAGAGGTAGTTTAGCATGTGTTTGGTGCGGTCCATAGTCCTATCCATAAAATCTCTGCAAACAAAATAATGATCTAAAATTAAGGCAATAGAAGTTGTACTCAGGCAGCTTACCAAAAGGTAATGCCCTCGGTTGGCTACGTGAGGACGTACTAATCCCTTCAAAGTGAGCAAGCTTTCTTCTACCAGTCGCCATTTGCTTGGTGTTTTCCCTCTCTTTTCTCACTTTTTTTTTTTAGAAGTCTGGGTGAATTGAATCGCTGTTTTGTAGCCGAAAAGTCTCCCTTTTATCTCTCTTTTATCGCCGCTTTGTAGCCCGTTTGAAAACAGCTAAAAAATTGTGATAGTTCTCGGTTCCTATTTTCCCAGTTTTTTATATTAGTAAATAAAACGGCTAGAAAATGGCGAATATGGTCATTTGTGCATAGCTTGCTCAATTTGCCTTCTTTTAAATCAATGGAAGAAAAAAGGAAAAAGCCAACCAAGGGTTTTAACTTCTGTTAAGCCAACTAACTACTTCCCATCTGTCGTCCATAACAAGTCTCCAAATTTACTTGTAACAATTACAGTAAAGATAATAATGATATTTAGTTCTTACACGAAGCTCATCCCAATTGCACTTACAGAGAGCTGTGGAAACAACAATAAGCTTAAATGTAAACAATGGATGAAAATTTCCAAACAAAAGCAGCAAATGTATGAAAATATTTGGGGTTGTTAATGACTAAAGATATGCATGAATACAACAATGGTGGTTATTTATGTAACCAAGGGTTTTGATTTTGACTCATCAACATAGAATTTAAGTGCAATGTGCACATCTTCTACATTTATAAAATTCAAGGGAGCAAGGATAATAATAATTTCACTTGGTGTCCTGCATGGTTTTGGACTGAGATATTGGATCACCTGGCATGGATAAGGCATGGCCCTATTCAAGAACCATACCAGCGTGTCACATTAAATAAGGGCTATTGTTCTAGGAACAATAAACACCACTCTGGATCATACATTCGTCCAGGATGTGCTTCCAGGATATCAATAGCCTCTTCTATAGAGTAGTGGACCTTTGTGGGACAGGGGATTAGATAACAACAGCCTTTAATTAGGGCATGGTGAAACCATGCAGAATACACAGTTAAAATACCCCAGCGTTTCATGAAAGGATGTGTCAGATATTTTATCTGACAAGTCCTGTTTTATCCAACATTTACTGTAACAATGCTTTTCAGCAAATTATAATCAAGTAAAGATATCAGATCTGACAACTTGTCAGACAAGAAATGTTGATGAAACCGCCTGGGGGGTGATTCACAAACAGCTAAAAGCAATCCCAACTGGGATAAAATTAACTTTAGGATCAATAGCCATGTTAAAGTTCCATAGGTCCATGGTTGGGATTGATTATAAATCTTAGTGAATCACCCCCTGCTCTCTAAATGCCATTGAAAATAAAATCAAGACGTAAATCTTTCAATGATTCTATCAACATACCACTAGAAGACTCCCTCTTACCTAAGATGATGTGTTGATAATTTATCTACAAGTGAGAAAGACATCTCTTTACCCACAACCAGGAGGAATGTCACCACTATGTCATGATATCCCTTGAAACAGATAATGAGAAACAAAGAAATATGAAATAAAAAATCAAAATAAAATTACATTGACTTTAGACACTACTGATCAATCAATGTCAGATAGAAATCGAAATTACTAAAAAGAAAAAACTGGCCTTTTATTGATCAAAGGCCAGTCATTACATAGCTTGATTACAAGATCAAACATTAATTGCAGCTTCATTTTTAGTTTTCACTGGCTTCTTGAGATAGATTTATAATTGTCAAATTTGGAACAACATAAATCTTCAAAAGGAATTAATTAATCATTAATCAGGACTTCACTTTGAAACGGCTTTCTATTCATGAAAACCAAACACACAAACTTTTTAATGCAGAAAATATATAGAAATTGTGGTATATCCAATAACTTGTGTTTATTACTTCCACAAAAAATAGACAGAATGAAACAAGGGATCATGTGAGAAAGGGACAGAGATACAATTATACAAAGGATATGACCTATTTTTGAATGGAAATACAGAAAATGCACATCTAAAAACAAAACACAGGTTAGAACATTTGAAGACCTGGGCTTACATGTTGTTCAAGTTCAAGTTCAATTTTTTTTAGATCACACAATTAAAAGTATCGCCCCATGCCCAAAAATAGCCACTATTGTCCCCAGACAATTGGGCCTGAATAATTCTTAAATACAGGCCTTCAAGTCAGCTTGAATGAAAAAGTAGGAGAAAAGTAGGAGCAAAATTCTCCAAAAAGTAGGATAAAAGTAGGATTTAATCTTAAAAAAGAAGGAGAAAGTAGGATTTAATCTTAAAAAGAAGGAGAAAAGTAGGATTTCATTTATATGACAAGGGCCGAACATACACAAATAAGACGCGAAAAACAAACTTGTGATAGAGTTTTCAGTCAAGTATAATATTTGTTTGGAAAGTTAGAGTAGCCTTTACAGGTTGCTGCTAAAAGTATTATAACTGCATGTACTATCATTATAATCACCACCTGTTTATGAATTCAATCCCCTCATATGTCTTAATAACAGTCCTGGGATCATATTGAAGCTGTTTCCGATGGTAGGGTAAGTTCAATAAGGTACATGTAGATTAAAAAACTTCTCACTAAATTACATTCTCAATGATAACATCTGACGGAAATGAATATACCTATATGTACATTGCGTAGAGTATACATGTTTGGCACTGTTTCCTTTTTTAATAGATCCAGAGCCATTATACTCAAAGTCAAGGCAGTACATCTATACCCTCACCCTCAATGATGGAATACATGTACATACTAGATAAATGTTTTAGATGAAAGTCCCTACCTTTTATTTTAGACTACCTAAAAGGATATCAAGCAAACTGATGCTGTTAACAAACAGTGATCCAATCTATTTAATACTTTATACTCTAATCAACATTTCTCCTTTTTACAGCATAAACAGACAAAACCTTTTAATATCAAGAAGCCATTGAATACATTGTTAATGCTCTCAAAAAATCAGAGCTGCACTCTCATCTTGGGATCTTTCAATTTTTCTGTATCTCTCGTTTCTTTCACGAGACCTGCCAGTCTTGCTTTCCTTAGTAGCCACATAGAGATCTTGAACAAATTACGGATTGTCTGCTTAATGCATGCAATTCAATCTTTTCAGTTAGGTTGAGGAGTGAGCCAGTAACTCTGTATGTGTTGAAGGAAATTTATTTCATGGAGACCAAGATGCTACTGGGTTTCAGCAGTCTTCCTTCCCACAAGGGGATGTCTTCAGACTTTGTAGAAGAGATCCAGAACCACAGTCTGCTCATCACCATCTCCAAGCTAACGCAGGAACTTTGCAAGGCATTAGAGACCACATGTAGGTTAGAAAGGATGAATAGCACCATGCCTGTCACTTCCATCTCAGTGAGATTTCGGTTTACATAATTCCATTATGTTTTGTTTACATTTGGTCCATCTGAGCCAAGATTGACAAGCTGCTTTAGTGGTAACTGGTAACCTTTCTTCTACAATGCATCAGATATTGCCTGTCCCAACTTTCTGTCGTTGTGCATGCCAAAACATCAAAGCTTTGAGGTATCTTACATATATTTGAATCTGAATAATCTATGGTAAACATTATTGGATAAACATATCAAACTGATTCTGGTCCTTTTCATTCCCAATCTCATATGCTTCCAGTAGTTGGGACTAAGGCCATATCTCTGTTTAACCATGGATTCTTATAGGGCCTAGTACAATCCATGGTTTAACTCATGGAGAAAGACATTGCATGAAATATTTTGAAGTGCCATTGCATGAATGCATAGCTGAGATTACTTTGAGTAACCTTCAATGAACAGAGAAATTTATTTTCAGATACTTTCTCAGGGGTGCTTGGCATTGAGCCACATGTTCTATAATTATGTACATGACAGAGGATGTTTTCTGTTCACTAGGTAGTACAAAGTGTTTACTTTTTAATTTCCAATAAATCTTGAATTTGCAAGATCACCATGCTTCTTTCTGTTTGCATGCCTATGACTTGGAATAAACTTAAATAATCAACACTGGATACCATGTGCATTGTATGCAGTCTCAGCCACATGGAGTTCAAGCTTGGAAACTCACCATCATTTTCTTGAAAACTGTTTTTTGGGAAAGAGGCATTGTATGTTTATTTTTCATTTTTTGTAAAAAAAAGATAGAAAAATCAATTCACTGGATCACTATTCTTTTTGCATTGGAAATCCATCAATATACAGCGTGTCCCACAATAAATGGTAATGGCACTTTAGAGAGAAATAATATTAAAATTACAACATTATATTGTTTATATCAACTGGAGAACCACAAAGATAAGAGCATTTATTTCATTACACATCAGGAAACCTCCCCATCCAAGTTTTGTATTAAGTAGTATGTGTAGCCAGGTTCAGCTAACAAGATGTTCAGTATAATTTTCATGTTTGATTAAAGATATCATGCCAATTTTTTTAAAACTTCATTTTTTAAAATTATTTTTAATAATTATTTTTTAGTATTTTTAGTATTTTTAGTATGTGCCTGCAAGTTATGCACCCAAATTCTTAAAAAAGATTTAAATGAAATAATGAATGAAGATGTAATAAGACTACATACTTTATTCAATGTAATAACAAAACTCAGATTGAGAGGTTTTCTGATGAGTGCTGAAAGAAGGCTCATATCAATGTGTTCAAATTTTTCTTCAAAGGACCATATCGCATCAAATTTAAGCCAGTTGTATAAAATTAATGCTAGTTTACGATTAAAATTATATTCAATATGATTTGCTAATTTTCAAATTATACTCATTTAAAGTGCCATTAGCATTTTCCGTGGGACATGTTGTAGTATGGCATATGCAATTTGAAAAGTAAAAAGGAAAATAATAATACTCCACAATTGTAGATTACTGCATGCATATGGATCTGAAACTAGTCAAAGGATACAATGCCAAAGCTGAGCTGGCACCCGGAACAATGTAAGGCGCATAACTTTCTCTCAGTTGTCAAAATTGATATTTTTCAATCTACAATCTGAGCGAAGATCCCAACATCAGAAACAGCTTCAACATTAGGTGATTCCATTCATAAACAATTTATTATAATGGTATTTACAGTATACTCTGTGTATAAAAAAACTTGTCGAGACTCATAATCCAAACAAGCATTAAACTAGACAGAAAATTCAGTCTCCAGCTTTCTTTTTGCCTTTTATTTGAGTAGACCTACAGTTACATGAACATGTATCTCTCCGAACTAAAGAAAAAATAATCTAGAACACATTTAATACACTTTCCCCCGTATTATGCTTATACATCTAATATACGCACACCACAGCTACTCATGTCATGATGCTGCGACTGGTTGTGCCATAATGTGCAGGGGAAAATTGGATAGGTTATGAATAGGGATGCATGATGTACATGTAAATTTATATATGTACATGTATGTCTCTAAATGAACAGACCCAAACATATCCCAAATGCATTAATTCTAATCAAGTGACAGGATTTTTGGTCTCATATCAAACCTATGGCTAAGCCTACGATTTTTTTTTTCTTTCTCGTTTTTCACTTTTTCAAAAAAGTAGTTAAAAAGTAGGAAAAGTAGGAGATTTCAAAGAAAAAGTAGGATAAGTAGGAGGTTGACAAAAAAGTAGTGAAAAAGTAGGAAAAGTAGGAGCGCTTGAAGGCCTGTAAATAAATGAAATGAGAATCTTGGATCCATGACTGGATTAGAATGTCACTTACCTGGTAATAGTGTAATTGATCATTGTTGATAAGTACTCTTACAATGACATCTACTAACTGATCTTGAAGAACCTCTCGTTGTTCATCCCGCATCCCTAAGTCAACAAGCACATATTATAGACTAAGATTGAAGTCACATGATTGCAATGGAATGAACTTAGTTGGTCATATTTGAAAGGAGATTGGCTTATTTTCTTTCAATCAACTGTGACATTGATCTCACACACTAAATATTCCTTCAAAGCAATACTGGTATTGAATACAGAAGACAGATTCAAATCATATTCAACATTTATTGCAAAGTTACTGGGAAAAGTGGAAAAAAAAAAGATTTTATGCTTTCAAATTATCTTCAAGCTATTTTCAAATTATTATAGTAAAAATGTCCACTGTAAGGATTGCTCTTAAATTGCTCTCACTGTCATAATATGACAAAATTATCTGAAATGTTGGGCGCGAACAGTTGTATTTACATTCGTAGTCCCATATATTCATGTATGTGTGCAGTGCATGTGAATTTCAGCAGAATTGCATGATATCATTTCGATGATTCCAAAATCTTGCAAGATAGTAGAAATCTTAGGTGAAAGGTAATCACTCTGAGACAATTTCTTCCGGCACTGAATATCACAACCAAAACAGTAATTTCTTGTTAAATGCAGATTTGGCAGACTATAGTTAAGATTTATCATAAAACATTGGAACAATGTGTTTGATACCAAACCGATTACTTTGCTATCATGAACAGATAGACAACTGAACATTTGAAATTTTGACCGGGAAAATTACCTTCTTATAATCTGCTCAATATAAAGAGAGTTAGTTAGACTGTTAGTGCACACCTACTTTGCAAGTTTAGCAAGACACAAATAAAATTAAAAAATCTATTAAACTTTGATTGAATTGTAATACTTTTAAAAATAAGTTCCTTATCACCAATTTCAAATTACATCTCTGTGTAGATATTTTAAAAACAAAAAAACAAATAAGAATCTGAGACCAACCTGGTGGAAATCTTTTGAGGGATCGGTTGACATCTAGTACTACCTGATTATAATCTCTGTGCTCTGTAATGGGCATTTCTGAAAGTAAGCAAATTGTATACACATCAAAATCTTTAAAAATAGGAAAAAAAAAAACAACAACAAAAAGACGCCCCACCCCCATTTGATATTTCATAAATCACAAAAGCATAACACAAGTTTTCATGATATATTTTTAATGTTAAAAAAATCAAAAGGAGAAAAAGTATAAAAGGATTAATACAAAATTGGAATAGATAATCACAGAAGGTTAAAAATGAGATAATCCTCATCTGCTAGACAGGAGCATTGTGTGTTGACCATTGCATAATGAGCACCTTTCTGCCAATAACAAAAAGGGTAGCTCCTCTTTTAATATGGCCCAGTGTAATTTCACAAAATTAAGCTCTGTGACCCTTGACCTTTCACCTACAATACTAAAAAATCTAACCAGATTGCCTTCTTAACAAATCAAAAACACATTGGCCCATATTCTGCTATGAAGACTGAGCTTGTATTCATCGCAAGTTTGTACAAAGCTATTGTGCGATCCGTATCAGACAAAAAGATCGCACAACCGGGCACAATAGCTTTGTACGAACTTGCGATGCATGCAAACTTAGTCTTCATAGCAGAATATGGGCCATTGTCTTGATACATACTATCATCATGTTTAAAGTACGTACCTCAAGTAAACCTTGAGACATTGCAATAATGGGAAAGCGGGACAGACAAACCATAAATATAAATATGGATCTGGCACCAACTATGATGAAAGATGGTTGACTTACTGAGCTTTGGCGGTGGATTAAAGACATTGACATTAAGAAGTTTGGGCCAGGCCTTCCTCCTGACTTCATCTGTAAGTAGGCCACCACGTGAGATGGCCAATTTGCGGAGTGCTGCAACATCGACAGGGTCAGAGTTCAAGGCAGCATAGATAGCCGTTAGTTTCGCTTTTCGAGCCGATTCAGGTCCTGACATAGAAATCGAGCAACAAATAAGAGAACCAAATCTAAGAAAATTGGAGACGCCAGTATGGAAAATCCTGTTTATATCAACTACAATGTCTATCCTAGGAGATGGTATTGTGAAAAAAAACCATACCTTAACAAATGACACACTATCCAAATATAAACCTTCACAAAGATTTACACATGACTTAAAGTCGAACCTAATATCTAGGGCATCCTGTATTTAATGTGTTATCATATTCATAGACTTCTCAATAGGCCATGTCCCCGAGCATGCTCTGACCAATAAGGTGGTGCATAATATAATGCCTGCAACTAGCAATTTATGTGTGACTTCAATTCATGTATAACTTTCTGTAAAACAACCCCCCGGTAATATTAAGGAGTCAAAAGGAAGAGGCCTGTTATTCAAAATTCTCTTATTTTCATCACCATATCTGTGCCATTGACCAGATATAATCAAAATAATAAGTGGATGCCATGTAAATCTTTCCTTGTTAAAAAATTTCTTTGAATCCTGTTTCTATCCAAATTAAAGTCATATATATTCTTTCCCTAGAAATATCTTGTTCTAATTTTCTCTAGACATACCTTGTGGTGATTTAGTAGCAGTGGGTGTAGAAGTAGGAGTGGCATTGAGGTCTGTAGTTACAGGAGTCTTCTTGCCATTTGGTGTTCGCTGGCGCCGTTTAGCACTCATACAGACAGATTCCTTGGAACGGACATGAAGAGAAACAGTGGACCCTTAACGGCAGTTACAGCTTCATAGTACATGGAAGAATCTGCTGAAACCCTGTAGACCAACACTAGCTGAGATATCTTCATGGATCCTTCTAGTGGAATAAGCAAAGGATATAGATTATTGGGCACAAGATCAGATTATTTACACGCTACATTGTAGCAGCAAAGCCATGACGGGACTGTGGAGAAACTTGAGCGTGAAGATTAAATGAGTTCCCATTTGTTTTGCCACTGTGTCAGGAAAAATTCTGGAGGTTTTTTTTTTTTCATGATAGTGAAAATCAAATTTATTGAAAACTTATTCTTGATAAATACATTAAATAGAAATAAACAATCTTGGGGAGAACCAATGGACTACGAATCAAAACCTTCCAGCCATAGTCCCATTTCACTGTGAGGTCAATTCTTTCATATTTACATCGTACCTATGAGTGATAATTCCACAATGACCCATATTCAGGCGCGGATACAGGGGGGGCCCGACGGGCCCGGCCCCCCCCCCCCCAGCCAAAAAAAAAAAAAAAAAAAAAAGGGGAAAAAAAGAAAGAGAAAAAAAAAAAAGAAGTAAAAAAATAGACGAGCGGGCCGATTGACCCCCAACCTTACCCCTATGGTTGATACATGGTGTACCAAAATCTGAAATTCCGATTTCGGCCCCCCCCCCCCCCCTGTAATGAAATCCTGGATCCGCCACTGTATATGGTTGATCAACCTCCAACACAGAGTGCGATGACTCATTCCAGCACCATCTCCACACCTAAGTAATGTCCAACTTAATTATTTACATGACCCGTTGAAGACTGAGCTTGAGTTTACTCTGGCTGAGATGGGAAATGTTTGTTATAGCCAAATTTTTTTTAAATGGCCTCCAAATTAAGACTTTCAACCTATTCCATGGAATTTTTAGCTGAAATTGCCCTGAATGCCTCTTCAAGCAAAATGACACAAAAATGTAATTTGTCGCATTGTGATCGCAATCGTTGGAAAAAATTGCAGAGATTTATAATATGTTAAAATGTCCGTTTCAATTGGTCTCAGTTTATCTGTTGTGTGCAGTCGATCATTGTGCTAACTACGGCTTGTCATAAACCAGAAATATTCAACATCGAGTACTTAGCCAATCCACGAAAGCTTTCAACAAAAGAGGGCGCACACCATTTATTATGCAATTTTATTAAATATTACAAACCTTCATCAAATCACTCATGCACTACACTCGGTTGAATATATCAACCTCGTGCTTAGTTGCTCTGACACTCAGGCGTGATGAGAATAAAATAGGGCTGGACGAGATATTTTTCTCATGGGGGCCGGAGGAGCTTAGTCTTGTTTACTTTACTTTGTCTTCACTTTTAAATTCCTTTGAAAATAATCATGTATGTTATAGACTATTACAGTCTGTATTTTTTCATGTGTTTGTAAATAAAATTGAACCTGAATTGAAATACTTATAACTGTCTTTGTCTCTGTTTTATTTATTTATTTTTAAACACTGCATACATCTTTGCCATTCATTGGGGGAGGGCGACAATGGGGTAAGAACAATTACAATTGCCAACATAAATCTTGGATAGAGTTTGGACTTATCCCCCCCCCCGCAAAAAAAAAAAAAAAAAAAAAAAGAAAAGAAAAAGAAAAAGAAAAGAATGACTGAATAAATCAATTGATTAATCAAGATGAAATAAAACAAAAAATAAAAATCATGATAATAAAATACTATAAAAAAAATCTGCATCGACAACAACCAACAAAAATAATAATGATCATAATACTAATTATTATGATAGATGTATATCAGAGGCCGTTGAGCCGGATGGGAGGGGGGGGGGGGCTCTTCAGCCCCTTTTTTCAGCAAACGTGTACAAAACACAAAAATGACCATACATTTGTGATTTTTAGCTTGTTCAGCCCCCCCCCCACTTGCAGCTCAGCCCCCCACTCTCAAAAGCTCTCCGCGGCCCCTGTATATAGGGGATCTAAATGAAAATTAGAAATCACCAGGCCTCTCCACCACATATTCTTTATGATTTGCGAACGTCAGTTGTTGGAATTTTTGCATCAGGAAAACTTCACGGATAAAAACACCCCACATTCACACCTTCTTGAAACGTATTTACATCTTCCAGTACACAAAAAAAAACAATTTGGTAAGTGAAATCACTCGATCCCACAGTCACCTGAATTGGTCTTTCATATTATGTGAATGATAAGGCCTAACAACAGGTACAAAAATGAACTTCAACTACTGTAATTGTGGAAATATTCGCGGTACATTAACTTTCGCGGATTTCGACAGGCGCGAATTAAAAAACCCGCAAATATATGAGCATGCTTTTTTTATGCATGTATTTGAAGGGTTCAAGTGCATGCTTACAAACACGCAGCGCAAATTCAAGAACCTGTGAACATTCTTTGAGGCCGCTCAGCGCGAGATATGAATCGCGCGAAAAAAACAGAATACAGTGAATGAATTGTGCAACTCACATAATTAGAAATAAATCGCACACGGAGCCGGAATAAGAATTTACCAAAGTCAGACTCAGAGTGACAGGTCTGAATTTTTAACGTGAGTATCACAGGCTTCTGATGACCATGAATGTGGCGTAAGCAAATGTGGACGTTCGTATGCAAATAGTTTTCGTGCATACACATAGGCCTACAGCTGCAAACCACCATCTCTCTCTTGTGTCCTTCCTCCGCTCAGATCGGAGATCGTCGGCAGAACCGAAAGGTTGGTTGAAGTATCTGTGTTGGTTGGATGATTTATTCACTGTTATTTAGTAGATTGAGACGGGTTGTGTGCAGATTGCGTATAAAATATAACATTAATGTGTGTAGGTGGGCTTTTGCGCTACCGTCTATGGGTCCAGGAGGTAGGAAGAGGACAGATTCTACAAAGAGCTCAGGAGAAGACTCAAGGTAGCACGCAAACTGCTTAGTGGTGTTGTTTTCTTTGATGCGTCGAACTAGGTCCTGACGTAGAGTTGACATTGCAGGGCATGTTGCAACCAGGTGAATGACATTTTCCCGCTCCTTATGGCACAAGCGACAGCAGTCATCGGTAGCTTTACCATTCCTGACAAGCCTTGCTTGGGTCAGGTAAACCTGGCAAGAGAGCTGGGCGCGGTAGCTGACAGCCGGCCTCAGGCTAGGGTTGGCTAGGTGGCCAGGATACAGGTCGTTTGCCTTGGGTTTCAGTCTCCTGCTCCAAAGGGATAGCGACGGCTTGTTGGTAAGAGCCTCGTTCTGCCTGGCCTCGGTAGCTTCCACCACGGCTGCTTGGACCATTCTTTTCCATGCCTTGTAGTTTACGGGTGCTGTCAGGAGCTCGTCTAGAGGTGGTAGATTGAGCTGCCTCAGAGCTGAACGCCACTGCTAGATGGAGGTTGTACTTGCACAGATACCTTGGAGGAGCATTCTATACTCTATCCTTTCTGGGTCGATGTTCAAGATCTGCCTGAGCAGGAGGAGCTTCTCTTGTATGATCAGAAGGCTTGTTGGTAGTCAGTATCAGCCACCATCAGTCAGTACTGAAAAATGGCTGTCTGTCGCCCTCTTGGTTGCTGAGGAAACTTCTCAATAATAATTAACGAAACCAGCTTTAAACCTACCTCAAAATAAATTAAGATAATCTATAGTCTCATTGCAATATAATTCTTCCATTAGATATTTTTAATTTTGTTTAGTAGAATTTTTAGACCCTTTTTGGATATGCCACCTTGACTTGGCTTGAGCTACCCAAGACACTTTTCTGCATTGACTTTCCATTGGGAGAAAACTGCTGCAATAATTAAGGTACTTCCCAATGTAAGGTCAATCATGAATTGACCATGCATAAGTGTAAGTGTCGTGCATATAATCATTGAGTGTAATTTCTTTGTGCGTCTGTAACACACGTAGAAAAATCTACAAGTTCGTTCTTGCACAGCTAGAGAACAATGCATTTTGATTGTTGGGCGCTCTGATTAGCTATCGCGCGGAGCTCCACCTCCTGGTTGCGATGACTTAAGTGTGTTGACCATAACTGAACAACGCGATTCAGCTGTTCTCGATAACGACCGCTTTTGTCTTGCACGCTGTCAATCATAACCAAAGTGGACCCTTTTCGCAAGAAATACTGCAAGACTCGACTTCACAAAAGGTTAAGCGGAGACCCACTCTTTCAATATTTTTTAGAATAAAGAAGAGAAATATAAAAAGGAACTTCAACGAATCCACTGTCGGACTTCGCCCAACATTTGAAAACGTAATTATGAGGACTTACCAAAAAAAAATAAATGACGAATCTAAATTTTATCTGACTATTGTTCATTGGAAGGCACAATGGTAGTGTTTTTCATATGCTAACGTGATCATTCGAGCGTCGTGCATAATAAATTAATTTAATTATAAAGTAGATCTAGATCAAGAGTCTAAACATTTCTACGTGTACACTTACACTTATGCATGGTCAATCATAATTGACCTTGCACTGGGAAGTAACTTATTGCAGCAGTTTTCTTCCAATGGAAAGTCAATGCAGAGAAGTGTCTTGAGCACATCCCAGCCTGGCAGCCAATTCAAGGTGACATATCCAAAAAAAGGGAGTAAAAATTCTACTAAACAAAATTAAAAATATCTAATGGAGAAGTTATATTGCAATGTCAATGAGACTATAGATTATCTTAAATTATTTTAAGGTAGGTTTAAAGCTGGTTTCGCTAATTATTAGTGAGAAGTTTCCTCAGCAACCAAGAGGGCGACAGACAGCCATTTTCCTGTACTAACTGATGTTGCTTTGCAGCTGTATGTGCTACGTGTAACACTTCACGGTATTCACATTCCACCACATCAATTTCAACAGTTGGGACTCGTGTAAAAGATCTTTCTAAAAACTGAAGCTCGTATCGTAGTGATAAGCCTTATTTTGCAGTTCATTTCATAATATCAATATGCCTAACGTTTGAAATATTAACAAGATAGTTTTGAATAAGAAAACGTTGATAAATTAAGCAAATATGTTGGATCTAACTACTTACAGAATAAAATCTTGCAGAGAGAGTCGTCACAGTGTCTACAAATAGGCAAATAAAAAAGGAAGTATTCTTTCTTCATTTTGCTGCTCTTTTCTCTTATTTAGGTCATGAATTAAAACATTTTGTTTGGGCTTTGTTGTGTCAGATTCAAACGGCATTTCTTTAAAACAAGATTTCTAATTCTACAGCCTACTCGATTCGAGCCTAAGGTACCTGGGCTATTAAACCCTACCCCTAAACTAGAACTAGGATTGATCATCAATGGATTATTATCTTAAAATGTAGGCCAATTAGTCCCAGACAATGAAGCAATCCAAATTTATATTTTGGACAGATTTATTAAACATTGTTGGTATACTATCCATTCTAATATTGACACACTTTTCACAGTGGAATTTCAATTAGAAAATAATAAAGAGAGTCCTTTGTAAAAGAGATTTATTGTAAATCAGTTATGTCAATATCATGATTATGATGATTATGTTAAAACTATACTTGTATATATACTACATCCATTAACTATTATAATAATTTTTTCCACTTTGATTATGTTCAACATGTTGACAAAATACCATGTACATTTTACTGGTGAAGTCTAATAACTTCAATTCATAATAATAATGATACAATTTCCTCATATAATGTCATCAAATTGAGTTTAATTTTCAGTACAATGGGGAGGAAGGGCGTTGCCAATACCCTGTCAATGCCCAAACACATATACACTCCATCCATCCCCAAACCGATCTATACTGTTAGTGGTATC
>CALNVZ010003435.1:8260444-8287944 GCA_940671915.1 Paracentrotus lividus | reverse complement strand
TTATTATTAATATAATAAAATTGATATTCTAAAAATGACTGAATTCTATGTTATTATCACAAAACGTAAAAACAGTTATTGTTCTTATCATTAGCGTTATTGCTATCATTGTCATCATTATGATGATCAATGCAATAAGCTTACCTGGACATGACAAATATTTCCCCATTCATGGAGCCCAGGATGGATAAACGACTACAATACTCAACGTCCACCACCATTGACCCATCATTCTCTGACCCACATCCTGCATTGTGAAGAAAGATCATCAAGTGCAGTGGCGGATCCAGGATTTCTTGAGAGGGGGGGGGGCAAATTGGAATTTCAGATTTTGGTACACCCAATTTTTTTGCCGTCACACGGGCGAGCAAAAAGGTAGGCCTACATCCAAAATGTCCACAGTTCACGCTGGCTGTTGATAATCGGGAGGGGGGGGGCCTTCATTTTTTTCTGGTCTTCGCGCAATCAAGGTCATCAAGTGTCACCATATCGGTCGTCCATTTCCCCCTTTTTTGCTGGGGGGGGCAAGGGCCCCCAGACCCAGAATTATTTCTCTCTCCTTGGAAAAGTTCTCATTCTCTCAAAATATTGCATGATTTTAAATACCAGTAAAAAATAAATAAATAACAAAAAAAAAAAAAAAAAATTACAAAAGCAAAAACAAAACAAACAAATGAAATGCCATCTGAATTACATTCATCAGTTAGAATGAATGCACAGCTCTTGACTTAACAAGACAATGAAAATAAAATGCCATCCGAATTCAATTCATGAGTAACAATGAATACACAGCTCTCGACATAAATCATAACGACTTGACATACCAGAGCAATAGCTTTGGAGCTGAGGATCGCATCTTCGGAAAGAATCAAGAAGTAGGTGATGTTGACCAGAAGGTAGATGATCATTACGGTGCTCATCGAAATGATGATCGACATCGGAATCGTCCTGATGAAAATAAATATTTGCATATTGATCCCACTTATTACCATTGCTTATCGAAATTGAAAAGAACTTTTTGATACCCTGTTGAGCCCTCAAATGTAAAAATCGCCCACTAATGTAAAAATGCCCTCAAATGCCCTCAAATGTCTCAACACGTCAACCACAAATGTAAAAATTGCCTTCAAATGTCACAACACGTCAACCACGAAAAATGCCCTCAAATGTAACAACACATCAACCACAAATGTAAAAATGCCCTCAAATGTCACAACATGTCAACCATAAATGTGAACAATGACCACTAATGTCATAACATGTTGACCACAAATGTAAAAAGTTTTCATTTTAACCACTAATGTCTTAACATGTCACCCACAAATGTAAAAACTCATCACATGTATTATAACAATGAGGAATGTTGCTAAATGAACAACAATGTTTCAATTACATTATAAGCATAATACATAGTATAGAAAGATTTTAAAAATCTTCTATATTATGATTATGTTTCATTCATTCATTATGTTTTTCATTCATTCATTATGTTTATAAAAACAAGAGATTAGATAAAAAGACGGAATGGAATTATCTAAAATTATTGCAACTTTCGGGCATTCTTTTATTCCTTTTTGGTGCAAAATTGTAATTTCGTTAGTCTCAAGCGAATACTGCGTATATGGATGCTTTGTTGATGCCGTATAGCCTTACCAACCTGGTGGCATAATTCATGCGAAACGACCCTCCCAAAGGCTCTGAAGAAAGGTGTAGAATCGAGCGGGGATATGCACCCTGCCCCCCCCCCCTTCATAGGGATTTCATGCACGAATTTTCAGACTCCTACTCACATAGTCATGACAGTTATGTGCATAGATGGGCATAGTTTTCAAGAAAAATTGCTTTGTTTAACGCCATAATTTTGGCTCAGCTTGATTTTGTGAAAATATTGGAATGGCATTTTCCATAAAATTTTCCGTAAACACTGTCCAGATTGATGGAATAGAGGCTGCAACATATAATACATAACACAAAAAGACGCGCTATAACATGCCTCCAAATAAGAATTCAGCGCGGATACAGGGGGGGCCGACGGGCCGCGGGCCCCCCCCCTAGCAAAAAAAAAAAGAGAAGGAAAAAAAAATTAAACTAAAATCGATGAGCGGGCGCAGTTAACCCCCAACCCTAACCCTATAGCTGATACCTGATGACCTCTTGTGCGACGGCCAAAAAAAAAAATCATACCTGGCCCCCCCCCCCCCCCCCCCCCCCCCCCCCGCTTATCCCTCCGCCCAGCTGTACTGTGTAAAAAATTGAGTACTCTACTCTCCGCAGTGTAACAAAAAAATTGTATATAATATGAACCCTTGTTCTATGAAATCCTGGATCCCCACTGGAATTTACCCATTTTGCTCTATTATCCTAAAATATAGGACTCATGTGACTTTCAAATGTGCCTTTTTTATGTGTGTTCAATCACGCATCCATATTGGATCATGCCGATTTTTACACACAAGCTGGCAGACTAGTTGATAAACATACCAGTAAATCTTGTTACTGGACACTCCCCGTTTAAACGTTATGCGTGTGGTGTGTATTGTGTGTGTATATGTGATGTGTATGTATGTGCCTGTGTGTGAGTGTGTGCATGTGTGTGCATAATCTATGGAAGTATGCATGTGTTAATATTAATTGAAAATGTTTTGTTCCCTTTAATAACATTCCGCTTATTTATGATACATGGAATTAATTTTTACATTGCGGTTGACATGTTCAACATTAGTGGTTAAAAATGAAAACTTTACATTTGTGTCGACAGTTATGACATTATTGGTCATTTTTACATTTGTGGTTGACGTGTTGTGACATTTAGGCATTTTTACATTGTGGTTGACGTGTTGTGACATTTGAGGCATTTTTACATTTCTGGTTGACGTGTTATGACATTTGAGGCAATTTTTACATTTGTGGTTGACGTGTTGAGACACTTGAGGGCATTTTTACCATTAAGTGGGCGATTTTTACAATTGATGGCTCAAACATATTCCCCCCCCCCAAAAAAAAAAAAAAATGCAATCTAGTAATAACTTAGTAGATTAATGATCACTGGTGGTAAGTGGACTCTAACCATTTGCATACCACAATTAAGTAGTGTAAAACAGCAGATTTCCTTGGTTAAATTTTTAAACCAGCGGAGTAAAGGATAGAGTGAATACTAAAAACTTGACACAACAAAAACAATACAAAATTAAAACAACATTTCAAATATCAGCTTTTGCACAGAATTTAAGAGCATATGAATAGTATAATTAATTTTGTACAATTATTGTTACACAAGCTGACTATGACTGGCATAATAATTATAATTATGAATTGATTCATTTTACCTAGCTGGTTTTACAATTTCTTCTGTTATCGTCGCTACTCCTTTCCTGTCATATTTTGAAGAAAAACAAGAACATGTTCGAGTGTTATCTGACAGCGGAATTCTTTTATATTTCACCAATAATTATTCTAATTGAAGAGTAAACACACTCACACACCCTCACCCCACCACTATTCCGCCCATACACGCACGCACACACACATACACACACACACACACACACACCCACACACACACACCCGCTCACACACACACACACATACCGCACTCACTAATCCTCCCGCACACGTACACACTCTCTTTCGGCTATACACGCACGTACACACACATACGCGCGCGCACACCCTCAAACACGAACACGCACATACGCATACGAACACGCACACACATGCCCTCTATTTTGTCAACATTTTTTGTTTAAATGTAAGGTAAGCTATAACTGTCCATCGGATTGGGAGTAGTTGACTAGCTGTAACATAAGACCACATTAACCATTGAAGCCGAGCACGTACTCAGAATTTAATTCTGAACATTTTTTGTATAATCAAAGACCAACATTGCGTTATCGCAAATTAATTTTATCTTTTTTTTTAATCCTTTTTTTTTTTTTTTTTTTTAAATGGGACATTTCCCCTATGACACTGTATGAGAAGGCCTCCTATACTGGACTTATAAAATGCACTTACCATCCTGCATAGGCGAATAATCCCGAGTAGACAGCTAATGGGAAATTCCGGTATTTGGCTGGTGTAGAGAATGCATTGCCTAAATTTCCCGCGTTTCCTGCGATATGAAAAATGAAAATTGCGAAAATAATGGAGATATTAATTATGTTTTACAGTATTTTCAAAGGATTAAAACAAACACACACACACAGACACACACACACAATAGATTACTAATGTGAAAATACCTTTCTAAAGCGTTAGATAAAGGAACGTAAGAACATTTTTCTGCTTTTCCATTGGGGCTTTTGGTATTCTAAAGCTTACCTCTCTCTCTCTTTTTCTGTTTCTCTAAAAAATTACCCTATTTACCCACAAAGTTT
This sequence comes from Paracentrotus lividus, assembly GCA_940671915.1. Lineage (NCBI taxonomy): Eukaryota > Metazoa > Echinodermata > Echinoidea > Camarodonta > Echinidae > Paracentrotus > Paracentrotus lividus. Next base: position 8,283,571 of record CALNVZ010003435.1, on the reverse strand, counting down.
AAAGTTACATGTAATGAGATGCCAGACCAATAATTATATTATGTCTATTATTTTTTCACATTATGAAATACAATCTCAGTAATTTGGAACAATTCACAAAGCCCTGCCGAAAAAAAAAAAGAAACACAAAGTCAATCACAAAGTGTCCACACTGTGGAAACACTGTGAAAATGGGCCGAATGCACACAGTCGACTATGTGAACACCGGGCCCGAGTTCTCCACAATGTGACGACTTTGTGGATTTGGCCCATTTTCACAATGTCGGTACTGGAAAAAGTACGGCACAATGTGTCCACAATATGTCACAGTGTGTTCACATTGTGTTCACACTATGCGACACTGTAATTTTTCCGGCAGGGAGCAGTCAATAGAAGTCAATAAACGTGTCGGGAATATTGTTATTATTATTTTTTTTTTGCAAGGCGCTGTCATTCAAAACATGGATAATTACGCCAAGTAGGCCAACACATATACCTGTATGTTAAACATAGATGGAATACAAAGAAAGTGAGAAACAAAACACGCTTGATACCATTGACGATAGCTGCGACTCCGAAGCCGATGATTACGATGAGTCCGACGACCTTACATACGGTGAGGAAAATGTTAAGACGACGGGTAAGAGGGATACTGAAGCAGTTGACAAACGAATTGAAACCTGAGTATAATCATAATAGCATGTGAAACAATCGTATAAATAAAGTTGTTACAAAGATTTTGTTTTCTTTATTACATAAACAAAATTACAAACATCAGCACCAGTTCCCCAAGAGATTCTTATGTTGCGCACCGTATCCACAACGGTTTTACCTGTAGTAATATATTAAATGAGAGATCATTATGTTGCTCCCTCATTGTGGTTTCCACAAGAATGACAAGGAGAGATTCTTAGGTTGCGTACATCGCTATTTCCACAAGGCTACAGGGGAGATTATTACGTTTCGCACCTAACTACGGTTTCAACAAGCATTGCATACACTGCAGCGGTTTTTATATAACTATATACCTTATTTTTTCTCTTATTTTTTTCCAAACATATTGGCAATCTGGAATGACACTACCTTTTGTCATCCAGCTACGTGGTTGGGGATTTCGGGCGAGAAACGTAATTACACTTAGAAGTTATTTGTGTATTAACTTACAAAGGAGGCTTGCTGCCATGAGGGTTGTAATTCCATAAGATACCTGACAATCTGGAAAGAATGGCAAGATGATGTAATAAGACGCAGCCAGTGCCAAGACTGCATTGCTGCCTGTTGATGAGGATACAAGACTTGTATACATCCTCAGGAAAGCAGGTATGGGACCAAAACCTATGAGCAGGAAGGAAAAGTCGCCTCCAGAGACGGGAAAAGAAGTAGAGAGCTCCGCGTAACTCAAGGCGCCAAGTGTTGATAGCACTCCGCAGAAGACCCACATGATGAGAGACCAACCAATGGAACCAGTATAACGGAGGATGGATGAAGGTGAGATGAAGATACCTGAACCGATGATGGTACCGATCGTCAAGGCCACACCGTCGATCACGTTCACCTGACGTCGGAGGTAGACTTTCTTCTTATCATCGTCATCATTCTGAACTTCGCCAAGTCCAGAACTTATCAGTTTATTTTGTCCATGTGACATATTCTGCCTTTGGTTGAGATGCCTATAATCTTTGTTAAATTTATTGAATATTTGAAAAGTCGTTCAAAGAAACACATATTATATCTAAAAACCACCAAACGCCTTTGGTTCATGAACAATTCAATATGTCAAACACCACAACGAAACAAGTAAAGAGCGAATAATTAAAATTATATACTTTGAATTCCTAACACCTTTTTTTCCAAAGCGTTTTATTGAGTCGTAATCTTTATTATGACAATAAATTTTTATTTGCTTGAAAATGTTATACTTTGAATCCCTAACACTCCTTTTTCATACTGCTTTACTGATTCTTTTATTTCAACGTCTGTTTAGAACCAAACAGGCCTTAACACATACTATTCATATCATCTACCTCAGAATAAGGTCACTTTGGCTCTTAACATGTGATCGCATTTGTGTACTGATATTTATATGTAGGCTTAATCTTTATGGAAGTATTAGCAATTGTCTAAGAGCAGAAGTTCATATAGAGAATAATTTTATACAGTCCTGTAAAGCTAAGGTTCAATTTTGTTATGGTCTGAATATTTTTGCATAAAATAATTAATTGCTTCTCATTGCTTCTTTCTTCTAATGTCTGAAAGCCAAATAAACAGAGTATAAATTTACTGATATAAAATCAATGTTTGTTAATTATATATGATTGTCAATGTGCATGTCATAATTGTAGCCAGAAATAATGGACAGTCCGTGTGTTAACAAGCAATATGTGGCGTACGAAAGTGACACATTGATCGTGTTGTAGTAGCTCTACCGCTAAGGAATCTATTCCAACTTTTCCGAGTGTGACTTTGAAACAATCCTCCCACAATAAGTCTACAAACAATAATTTCAATATCTGCCAATATAAACATAATAAAAATTCAAACATTTTATGAGTGTTTTATCCTTGATACTTTTAGAAGCACTGGACAACGAACAATAAAGATTAAATTTGTTCTAAAGCTACAGTCACACAGACGATTACGTTTCGTTCCGTTTTTGTTGTTTTATCATCTTCTATTCTACTGCTTCTTATGTATTACATTGTTTTATTGGATGAACGAAATAATCACTATTTCCACTGCTGACTAGGACGGGAAGGCATATGTGGGGATCCCCAGAAAAAAGGGGAATGTTTGGACGCAACGCCAGACGTAAAAAAGGTGGACGTAAGTGTCTGTGTGACTGTTGGATAACAATGGATAAGATAACACCTTTGTCGGCATTTTATATTGGTTGTTCTATATTATTTAGCAACAATTTACAATTCGACTCCTCATTTCATCTGTATATGGAAGAACTAGTTTGGATTGAACAGCAACACTTTTGCAGAGTCTCGTCACCAGCGTAAAAGCTAAGTTCCAAAAAATGGATGATCTGTTGAATTCTGAAACCAGTGATAAAGATGGAACGGAGGTCGATGGGAAGAAAGTCTACCTTCGACGTCAAGTGACGGTGATCGATGGTGTCGCCTTGACTGTCGGTACCATCATCGGTTCAGGTATCTTCATCTCACCCTCATCCATCCTCCGTTATACTGGTTCCATTGGTTGGTCTCTCATTATGTGGGTCTTCTGCGGAGTTCTCTCAACGCTCGGTGCATTGAGTTACGCGGAGCTAGCTACTTCTTTCCCAGTCTCTGGAGGCGACTACTCGTACTTGTTGATGGCTTTTGGTCCGATTCCTGCATTTCTCAGGATGTACACTCAGATTGTTGCGACGTTTAGTGGAAGCAACACAGTGTTAGCAGTTGCAGCCTCATATTACATCACGTTGCCATTCTTTCCAGATTGTCAAGTATCCTACAGGATCACATCGCTCATGGCTGCTTCCATATTTTGTAAATATATTACTTGTCTACGATTTATCTCGGCGATCTAAAAGTGATATAGTTATCTCCAAAATTAATAGTATACCCTGCATGGTACTCTATTGGCCAAGAAAGTCTTATGTTCCGTTGAAGCATATTAATAATAGACAATCCATTTTATATGGCGCCATGTCTGTCGGAATTCACCCCATAATTATGTCCTATACCGTAGATCTAACATATAAGTATTAGTAGGCATCATCTACAAAAGTAATATAAAGAAAGGTCTTTGGATTTCCAGATTTAATCTTAAGGATATTACGTGTAGTTCTGTAAACGAATGCACTTATGGTCTTCCTACTGTATTTAGGGTGGTATCTCACTTCGCAGAGACGTCTCCGCGAAGTGAAATACCACCCTTAGGTTGCCGAGCATGGAAACACTTTATTTGGCAAGCATTTTCAATTCAATCTCATAATGCATAAATCAGATTAAGAAGAATTCAATCCACATATTCCCCCCCCCCCAAACAGTTCCTAATTTTGTAATTCACTCGAACTCAAACAGATTGCCTCAAACAAAGAATTCCTGAACATTGTTATTAAATCCAGGGTTGAAGATCGTTTTTGATTGAGCATGCTAAAAAAAAAAGTAATTTGTTTATTTTAGAGTCTTTCTACATGGCAACAACAACAAAAAAAAAAAAAAAAAAAAAAAAAAAAAAAAAAAAAAATGGGGGAGGGGTCCGGTTGAATCTTTACCCCTTCCCAAGCTCCATTGTATTTTAAATCAGCTACCGAAAAGTCTTTCTATGGACCATTATTTTCCTCCTCTTTCATTTTCTGACGTAAAACTGTAGGTTTTACATCGATCGTGAACTGCTTCAGTATCCCGCTGACCCGTGGTCTGAACATCTTCCTGACATTTTGCAAAGTGATCGGGCTCATCGTAATCATCGGATTCGGATTTGTGGAGATCGTTAGAGGTAGAGTGAAAAGCCTTGTACACTCGGAATCCGGGTTGGTCAGAGCTTTTGACCCGAAATCTAGGTCCATATTTTGGGCAATACACTTGTGAGTTTTATTGACCAGGAACGGGTCGATGGGAAGCCTTTGACTCGGAATCCGGTTTAATCGGATCCTTTGATCTGGAATCCACATCAACTTGATCTGGAAAGTATATGTCCCCGATGGACCCAGAGTCCTGGTCACGAATAACGTGGAATGGGTCAAATTAAGCCCTTCACATTTTAGAGTGTAGGCCTACACCAAATGAAAATTAAATTACCTTACGTTCCTGATAATAATGTTGCAAATTTACCAAATATTACATACATGTATTTTATCAAATCATAATTTATCAATTCATATCAGTCTGATGTTTTAATCATCAATGGCAAAACTAATTTATGTATTCTGACATAATTAATGTGTACTCGTTTCAATATTTTAGGTAACACTGGGAATCTATCAGATGCATTCGCTTCCCCAGCTCTGTTCTCGACTTTTCCTCTTGCTGTTTATTCTGGTCTTTTCGCCTATTCGGGATGGTAGGAATGACAATTTTTTTTTTTTTTTTTTATATATTTTCAATTTTTTTTATTTGAGTCGTGTATAGAAAGGTAAATCGTCATTTTGTCTATCTTTGACTAATGCCCATTTGGTCCCATTCCATTTCATCTACGACCAGTTTGTCTAATTTCATTTTGGTCTAATTGCCACTTCGCCTATTTCCTGTAACAAACTGGTAATAGATCACTTATTCATTTGGGCAATAGACGAAAATGCAATTCAAGCAAATGGTCATTATGCCAAGTGAGACTTAGACCAGGTTGAATTAGACCAAATGGAAATTAGACTAAAATATGAGTAGACCAAATGGGTTTTGCCTATGTGGTATTAGACAATCAGAGAATTGGACTAACTGTTGTTAGACCAAGTGGATATATAAACCAAAAAGGAAGGTAACAGGTGTATGCGTATTACCAAAAGGGGATTTGCTCAATCGCTCCTTGATTTGTTTCTTCTAGGTTTAGGATCATACATGTGGTTTTATGTTTTATGTTTACAGAAGAGCAACTTGTCATAGAAGGTTGTGTTGTTTTTGTTTTTTTTAGCGGCGGAGAAGCAATCTTTGTTGGTATCCGTAATAAGTTGAAGAATAAAAAAAAATGGATAATGGGTTTGGGTTTTGCAAAATAATTCACAGTACAACTTAAACATAATAAAAACGATCAATCTTTCCATTCAATTATACTTTATACATTGTTGACTTACTGTTCGTGTGTATCCAAATGGTGTCACCTGTACAAAACAACTTGCACAGCGTGATTGCATAGGAAAATATTATTGAAAATCTACAAGGCTTGAATTTTTTTAAATAATTCACGAAAATGTACGGTTATTCAGTGTGACTAATCGTAATGTCTATTTAATTGTCATACTCACAGGCAAAATTTGATGATAATAACAGAAGAAGTTGTGCGACCTTCAAGGTAAGATATTTTGAACTATTCGTCTGAGGCCTATCCAAAGTATCAGTACTTTAGACGCCATTTTAATCGCACCCTAATTATGTATGGCGCAAATAATCTTTGGGATCGATCTTCGGCTCCAATACAGATTGAAGAGTGCCATACAAAGCTCAAACACCAACTATTCCACCCTAAATATTGAAAAGGTGTGCGATTTTTGTCAAGGCCTCAATAAGCTCATTTATATCAATTTGTATGGACGTATGAAATAAATTATATATAATTTGAAATAAAACCACATTATGAAAAAAAAAAGCAGTCACACAGTTAGGTGTATCGTTAGATCTTAAATGGGGATGGTAATAGTCGTCGGAAATGATTTCAAATAAGTCAACCAACTCATATACAAGAGTATTTGCTAGAGTCGCCCCGGAAATATTATAATTATTAATGATCATGTTATTGTTAATAAAGTATGTAATATGAAAGAAATGATTTAAGAAAATGGGATTCCATCGGGATTCGAATCCAATACCTTCTGATTACTAGACAGATGCTCTACCAGCTGAGCTATGGAAAGCCCTAATGGAGTTGTCTGTCTCAGAGAACCCCTTGGCTTTCAATGCTCGAGTGATCAGAAGCTGATTCAGTAATCTGTTTATTCGGATTATGATAATGATGTTATAGATTTGTTTTCTGATCAGGACGATTCCGATGTCGATCACCATTTCTATGCTCATCGTGATGGTCATCTACCTCTTGGTCAACATCACCTATTTCCTGATTCTATCCGAAAATGAGATCCTAAGCTCTGATGCTATTGCGCTGGTAGGAAAAGTTCTTTTCTTCTTTTTTCAACCCATTTGCATAAAACGCTTACGGCATAAAACGTATTTAGATCTACAAAACCATTACCACACAACTCGCGCACTTTGTAAAATAGGGTTAGGTGTAGAGTTAGGGTATTTTGTAACAGGGTGTAATTATCCGGGAAAATAGTTCAGGGGTAGTTGTCTTAGAACCATTATCAACATGGTAAAACCAAGAAGAGATTAAGTATGAAATCATCAGTCAACCCAATGTACATTTCTAACCAGGATCTTGGACAGAGAGTGATGGGTCAATGGTGGTGGACTTTGAGTCTGGTTGTAGCACTATCCATATTGGGCTCTTTGAATGGTGGGTACCTAGCACGTGCAAGGTAAGTCATCTAGTGGTACTGTTATTAAGAGCCAAAGTTGCACCATTATGTGTTCACCTGATTTAAATCAGATGATTACTTCATTTTTTTTCCCAAATATAATCGTGCTGAAGTAAAGGCAAATACAAAACTTGAAACCTATGAATGCTTAATCAAGAACCAGATTAAGCATGATAAGAGCAAAGATTTCGGAGCCTCTTCCCTAACTGTCATAACTCAGGCCCGTAACCAGGGGGGTTCGGGGGGTTCGAACGAACCCCCCCGCTGGCGACCAAAGGTCCGCTTCCCCCCCCCCCAAAAAAAAAAAAAAAAAAATGGATAAAATATATCTATATTTTTTTGCTTATCCATTTTTTTAGGCCGATCGAACGACCTTAGCCAACCCCTATAGCTAATATATGGTACTCATCTTGAGGGCCGAAGGCTTAGCCAACCCCTATAGCTAATATATGGTACTCCATCTTGAGGGCCGAAGGCAGAAATTTTTTCAATAACCTACCCCCCCGCCCCCCCCCCCCCGCTTATCGTGCAGCCAGCGTGACGTCAAAAAATTTCAATGTACCTTTTTGCTCGCCCGGCGTGACGTGAATAAAATTTGATGTACCTTTTGGTCCACTTTTGCAAGATTTCGAACCCTCCCATAAAAATCCTAGTTACGTGCCTGCATAACTTCACACTCATTGGACTGCGGTAATTGTAATAATAACGCGAGTGTTTCAGAAAGAAATTAGTTTAATGGAGTTACTAAATCTAACTTAGTAACTCCGTTGTTTTAAATATAAAATTTGTCTTTTTCCCTGCTCGTTTAGAGGTTTGGATTTGTCATAATGTATTTTCCCCCGCTAGATTGTTCTACGTTGCGTCTCGCGAGGGTCACATCCCTGAGATTGCATCCATGATACACGTGGACAGGAAGACACCTCTCCCTGCTGCAGCAATTACGGTAACCATGGTGATGATGATGATGATGATGATGGTGACAAGACTGATAATAATGAAAATGATGAGAAAGAGGGGAAAGTGGATGAGGGGAGGAAAAGAAGGAGGAGGAGGAAGAGGGGATGACTATGATGATAAAATGAAGATCTTGGTTATGTGATGATGATGACGACGATGATGATGATGATGTTAATGATGATGATGATGTTGTTGGTGGCAGGGATGATGCTGAGGATGCGTATTATGATTATAGATTATGATATACTGATGTTGGCGTAGCAAATAAGATGAGGTATTCTTGATTATGATAATGATAATTATGCTAATGTTGTTGATGATGATGAAAACGCATCATTTTATCCACCCTTCTAGGTTCCGATTAGCCTTATGATGCTTGTTAGTAATGACATCAACAGTCTCATCAATTATTTGAGCTTTAGTGATTGGCTGTTTAGTGGGATGGCGTGTGCTGTCGTCCCGTATTACAGATGGAAACGACCCAATCTCAAACGACCCTTCAAAGTAAGAACCTAAAAAAAACATTTTCAAAAATGGATCCTCTTACTGACTTCCGTATCACTTTATCGGTCTCTGTTTATGTTATTCACTCTTTGAGGTTCTTCTTCATACTTCCTTATACGTTTTGAATTTTGATAATTTTCTCGTTATGTTTGCACATTGCCTTCCCTTTTTTTCTCTATTTACTTCATTTTTATTTATTTATTTATTTATTTTTTATATACACATTGAATTTGGGGCGAAATCTTTATATAAGCACGACGTGTCGATATTTTGAAACACCGCCTATCAAAAGTATTTTTTTAATCAAATATCGCAAAAGACGATGAATATTTGACAGGAAAACCAAATAAAACAGGAATAAAGATATAAGAAGAATGAAGTTACACAATTCTGATATTATTCCTCCCTAAATCTGCGTCAGGTTCCATTGGTTGTACCCATCCTCTTCACATTATGTTCGTTCTTCGTGGTTGGTATGTCTCTGTACAGCAGCCCGGTCGACTGTGGGATCGGGCTGGCCATCGCCCTCACTGGAATACCAATCTACTTGCTTTGTGTCTGGTGGCAACATAAACCCGATTGGATAAACGAAAGTTTAGGTAAAAACTATTTTATATGATTACTTTATTCTGGGATGAAGATTGAGTACTGTTAATTTGTAACAGTTTACAGTTTTAACAGTTTACTCTATGTTTGTACGAAAATGCAAGAGTTGTGAAATATTTTAAACTTCATTTTGTAAGAAGTTGAAGATACCCATTCAAGCTTGGCTGACGATGACCACATTTTAATTAATACCACTGTTAATTTGTATCTTTTGTTTAAAAAAATAAATAAATAAAAAAATAAAAAATAAATAAATCAGAAAGTGAAACTTCTGTTATAAATACTGTCATATCAAGGGAAAGACACCATCATCATTGTGTCTATTTGTTGTTTTTTTTTTGTCTGCAGACACGGTCACGAAATTCTTGCAGCACATGCTATATGTGGTTCCTCAAGAAGATTCCGAGACTGAAACATCTAGTAAAATGATTGAAGATACCCCTAAAGCCGAAGAAGAAAGAACAGCCACTGACCCAGGACTATGAAACATGTAGCGTTATTAATGAAAATGATGAATAACTTCATAGGAATCAAAGTCTTTCATAACAACTAATAAAGGAGTCTGTCATCATTATTAAAAAGGACGTTGGAGATCTCTGAATTGTGGAGAACATGCAAGGATCCCGGATTTCATGATGGGGGGGGGGGTGGAAAATTGTATATAAATACACCCTCACCCACACTTACACCTACAGACATTCCCACGTCATATCAGAGTAATTTTGATCGACGTGACGCCCCTTCGTATTACTGGAATAAATAATCTGGAGAAATCAAAGAGCGCCATCATGTTCAACTACTACGACTAGTTGGCCTCCAATTAATGTCAAAACTAATTGATTACACATACTTTCATCTTCTTGATGGAACACTTATGTAAAATATGTATTTTTCTAATGAGAATCTTTGTAAAAACTCGAAGTAAAATTTTAACATGTAAGCCTGGTGTAGTACTTGTAATATCTTTGTTGTGAGTTCTGTCCATTATATTCAAAAAAAAATAACTGGCATTGTTTATCTTCCGCTTGTATTTATCATGTTATACTAGTATTATTATTAGGGTTATGTAGTTATAGGAAATGAAAAATCTTTTGAATTGAATTAAATCAAATTTGATATAATTGAATAATTCGTTATTGGGTTTTCATCTTTTAAGATTTGCCAAATGCTCAGAAGTGATTAGACCTCAGAGTTGAAGTTGAACCTGATGACCTGTAAATACAGCAAAACCCGTTTCAGAGTCACTCAATAGTTCTTGCTTTTAGAAGTCCCATACGTACCCAGGCGGGACGATATGCCGGGCGTAGTACCCCTACCTCGCTAACTTCACGATCGAATTCCTTTATGCTTTTGTGTCGTATATGATATATCATGTCTTTAAATTCATATTAGTCAACTTGTTTGGGACAAGAAGACAAGATTACGAGTTGTTGAAACTCGGCAATTTGACTTGTTTGGGACAAGAAGATATGATGACGAGTTGCTAAAACTCGGCAATTCGACTTGTTTGGGACAGGAAGACAAGATTACGAGTTGTTAAAAATCGGCAAGTCGACTTGTTTGGGACAGGAAGACAAGATTACGAGCTGTTAAAACTCGGAAAGTCGACTTGTTTGGGACAGGAGGACAAGATTACGAGTTGTTAAAAATCGGCAAGTCGACTTGTTTGGGACAGGAAGACAAGATCAAGAGTTGTTAAAACTCGGCAATTTGAGTTGTTTTGGACAAGAAGATAATGACGAGTTGTTGAAACTCGGCAATTTGACTTGTTTGGGACAAGAAGATATGATGACGAGTTGTTGAAACTCGGCAAGTCGACTTGTTTGGGACAGGAAGAGAAGATTACGAGTTGTTGAAACTCGGCAATTTGAATTATTTTGGACAAGAAGATATGATGACGAGTTGTTGAATCTAGGCAAGTCGACTTGTTTGGGACAAGAAGATATGATGACGAGTTGCTAAAACTCGGCAATTCGACTTGTTTGGGACAGGAGGACAAGATTACGAGTTGTTAAAAATCGGCAAGTCGACTTGTTTGGGACAGGAAGACAAGATTACGAGCTGTTAAAACTCGGAAAGTCGACTTGTTTGGGACAGGAGGACAAGATTACGAGTTGTTAAAAATCGGCAAGTCGACTTGTTTGGGACAGGAAGACAAGATTAAGAGTTGTTAAAACTCGGCAATTTGACTTGTTTGGGTCAAGAAGACATGACGAGTTGTGAAACTCGACAATTTGAGTTGTTTTGGACAAGAAGATAATGACGAGTTGTTGAAACTCGGCAATTTGACTTGTTTGGGACAAGAAGATATGATGACGAGTTGTTGAAACTGGAAAACTCACTAGTCGACTTGTTTGGCACAGGAAGACAAATTACGAGTTATTGACACTCGCATGTTGAATTATTTTGGACAAGAAGATTATGATGACGAGTTGTTGAATCTAGGCAAAGTCGACTTGTTTGGGACAGGAAAGATATGATGACGTGATTGTTGAAACTTCGGCAAGTCGACTTGTTTGGGACAGGAAGAGAAGATTACGGATTGTTAAAAAATTACGAAGTTTGTTAACAAATCGGCAAGTCGAACTTGTTTAGGAAACAGGAAGACAAGATTACGAGTTATTGAAGACTCGGCAAATTTGACTTGTTTGGACAAGAGATATGATGACGAGTTGTTAAAACCGGAAGATCGACTTGTTTGGGAACAGGAAGAGAAGATTAACGAGTTATTGAAACCGGCAAGTCGACTTGTTTGGGACAGGAAGACAAGATTACGAGCTGTTAAAACTCGGCAATTTGACTGCTTTGGGACAAGAAGACAAGATTAGGAGTTGTTGGAACTCGCAAGTCGACTTGTTGGACAAGAAAATATGATGACGAGTTGTTCGAAACTCGGCAATTTGTGTTGTTGTGGATAAAAGAATAATGAACGAGTTGTTGAAACTCGGCAAGTTCGACTTGTTTGGGACAGAAAGAGAGATTAACGAGTATTGAAACTCCGGCAATTTGAATTGTTTGGACAAGAAGATATGAATAACGAGTTGTTGAATCTCGACAAGTCGACTGTTAGAGGGACAGGAAGATATGATGAGAGTTGTCGAAAATGCGGCAAGTCTGATCTTGTTTGGAATAATGATGACGAGTTGTTGAAACTCGGCAAGTTGGACTTGTTGGGACAGGAGGACAAGATTACGAGTTGTTAAAATCGCAGTCGACTTGTTTGGGACAGGAGAGCATAGATTACGAGCTGTTAAAACTCGGAAGTCGACTTGTTTGGGAACAGGAGACAAAGATTACGAGTTGTTAAAAATCGGCAACTCGAATTGTTTTGGGACAGGAAGCAAGATTAAAGAAGTTGTTAAAACTCGGCAATTTGACGTTTGTTTGGGGTCAAGAAGACATGACGAGTTTGACCGACAATTTGAGGTTGTTTTGGACTAATGAAGATAATGACGAGTTGTTGAAACTCGGCCAAATTTGACTTGTTTGGGGACAAGAAGATATGATGACAGTTTGTTGAAAACCGGCAAGCTGACTTGTTTGGCACAGGAAGACAAGTTTACGAGTTATTGAAACTCGCAATTTGATTATTTTGGACAAGAAAGATATGATGAGAGTTGTTGATCTAGGCAGTCGACTTGTTTTGGACAGGAAGATATGATGACGTGTTGTTGACCAAACTTCGGCAGTCGACTGTTTTGGGAACAGGAAGGAGAAGATTACGAGTTATGTTAAAAATTACGAGTTGTTAAAATCGGCAAGGTCGACTTGTTTAGGGAAAAGGAAGCAAGATTACGAAGTTATTGAAACTCGCAATTGCTTGTTTGGGGACAAGAAGATTGAGACCGAGTTGTTGAATCTAGGCAATTCGACTTGTTTTGGACAGAAAGAGAAGATTACGAGTTGTTAAACTCGGAAAGTCACTTGTTTGGGGACAGGAAGAGAAGATTACGAGTTATTGAAACTCGGCAAAGTCGACTTGTTTGGGACAAGGAAGACAAAATTATCGAGCTGTTAAAACTCGGCAATTGACTTGTTTGGGACAGAAGACAAGATTACGAAGTTGTTGAAACTGGAAGTCCGACTTGTTTGGGACAAGAAAATATGAGAAAGAAGTTTGAACTCGGCAGATTTAGTGTTGTTTGGGGATATAGAAGAAATGCGAGTTGTTGAAACTCGGCAAGTCGACTTGTTGGAACAGGAAGAGAAGATTACGAGTTATTGGAGAACTCGCAATTTGTGTTGTGTTGGGATAAGAAGATATGATGACGAGTTGTTGAATCTCGACAAGTCGACTGTTTGGGACAGGAAAGATATGATGACGAGTTGTCGAAACTCGGCAAGTCGACTTGTTTGGATAGATGAACGATTGTTGAAACTCGGCAAGTTGACTTGCTTGGGACAAGAAGAATATGATGACGATTGTTAAAACTCGCAAGTCGACTTGCCGAGTTTCGACAACTCGTCATCATATCTTCCGTCCCAAACAAGTCGACTTGTCGAGATCAACAACTCGTCATCATATCTTCTTACCCAAACAACACACAATTGCCGAGTCAATAACTCGTAATCTTCTCTTCCTGTCCAAACAAGTCGACTTGCCGAGTTTCAACAACTCGTCATTATCTTCTTATCCCAAACAACACAAATTGCCGAGTTTCAAAAACTCGTCTCATATTTTCTTGTCCAAACAAGTCGACTGCCGAGTTTTCACAACTCGTAATCTTGTCTTCTGTCCCAAACAAGTCAAATTGCCGAGTTTTAACAGCTCGTAATCTTGTCTTCCTGTCCCAAACAAGTCGACTTGCGAGTTTCAATAACTCGTAATCTTCTCTTCCTGTCCAAACAAGTCGACTTCGAGTTTTAACAACTCGTAATCTTCTCTTCCTGTCCAAAAGTCGAATTGCCTAGATTCAACAACTCGTCATCATATCTCTGTCCAAACAAGTCAAATTGCCGAGTTTCAATAACTCGTAATCTTGTCTTCCTGTCCTAAACAAGTCGACTTGCGATTTTTAACAACTCGTAATTTTTAACAACTCGTAATCTTCTCTTCCTGTCCCAAACAAGTCGACTTGCCGAGTTTCACAACACGTCATCATATCTTCCTGTCCCAAACAAGTCGACCTTGCTAGATTCAACAACTCGTCATCATATCTTCTTGTCCAAAATAATTCAAATTGCCGAGTTTCAATAACTCGTTAAACTTCTTTCTTCTGTGCCAAACAAGTCACCTTGCCCGAGTTTCAACAACTCGTCATCATATCTTCTTGTCCCAAACAAGTCAAATTGCCGAGTTCAACAACTCGTCATTATCTTCTTGTCCAAAACAACTCAAATTGTCGAGTTTCACAACTCGTCATGTCTTCTTGACCCAAACAAGTCAAATTGCCGAGTTTAACAACTCTTAATCTTGTCTTCCTGTCCCAAACAGTCGAGTTGCCGATTTTTAACAACTCGTAATCTTGTCCTCTGTCCCACAACAAGGTCGACTTTCCGAGTTTTACAGCTCGTAATCTTGTCTTTCCTGTCCCAAACAAGTCGACTTGCCGATTTTTAACAACTCGTAATCTGTCCTCCTGTTCCCAAACAAGTCAACTTGCCAGAGTTTCAACAACTCGTCATCATATCCCAAACAAGTCGACTTGCCGAGTTTCGACAACTCGTCATCATATCTTCCTGTCCCAAACAAGTCGACTTGTCGAGATTCAACAACTCGTCATCATATCTTCTTGTCCCAAACAATTCAAATTGCCGAGTTTCAATAACTCGTAATCTTCTCTTCCTGTCCCAAACAAGTCGACTTGCCGAGTTTCAAAACTCGTCATTATCTTCTTATCCCAAACAACACAAATTGCCGAGTTTCAACAACTCGTCATCATATTTTCTTGTCCCAAACAAGTCGACTTGCCGAGTTCAACAACTCGTAATCTTGTCTTCTTGTCCCAAACAAGTCAAATTGCCGAGTTTTAACAGCTCGTAATCTTGTCTTCCTGTCCCACAAGTCGACTTGCCTGTTTCAATAACTCGTTAATCTTCTCTTCCTGTCCCAAACAAGGTCGACTTTCCGAGTTTTAACAACTCGTCATCATATCTTCTTGTCCCAAAACAGTCAAATTGCCGAGTTTCAATAACTCGTAATCTTGTCTTCCTGTCTAAACAAGTCGACTTGCCGATTTTTAAACAACTCGTAATTTTTAACAACTCGTAATCTTCTCTTCCTGTCCCAAACAAGTCGACTTGCCGAGTTTCAACAACACGTCATCATATCTTCCTGCCCCAACAAGTCGACTTGCCTAAGATTCAACAACTCGTCATCATATCTTCTTGTCCAAAATAATTCAAATTGCCGAGTTTCAATAACGTAATCTTGTCTTCCTTGTGCCAAACAAGTCGACTTGCTGAGTTTCAACAACTCGTCATCATATCTTCTTGTCCCAAACAAGTCAAATTGCGAGTTTCAACAACTCGTCATTATCTTCTTGTCCAAAACAACTCAAATTGTCGAGTTTCACACTCGTCATGTCTTCTTGACCCAAACAAGTCAAATTGCCGAGTTTTAACAACTCTTAATCTTGTCTTCCTGTCCCAAACAAGTCGACTTGCCGATTTTTAACAACTCGTAATCTTGTCCTCCTGTCCAAACAAGTCGACTTTCCGAGTTTTAACAGCTCGTAATCTTGTCTTCCTGTCCCAAACAAGTCGACTTGCCGATTTTTACAAACTCGTAATCTTGTCCTCCTGTCCAAACAGTCGAATTGCCGAGTTTTAGCAACTCGTCATCATATCTTCTTGTCCCAAACAAGTCGACTTGCCTAGATTCAACAACTCGTCATCATATCCTTCTTGTCCAAATAATTCAAATTGCCGAGTTTCAACAACTGTAATCTTTTCTCTCCTGTCCCAAACAAGTCGACTTGCCGATTTCACACAACTCGTCATCATATCTTCTGTCCAACAATCAAATTGCCGAGTTTCAACAACTCTCTTAATCTCTTGTCCAAACAACTCAAATTGCCGAGTTTAACAACTCTTGATCTGTCTTTCCTGTCCCAAACAAGTCGACTTGCCGATTTTTAAACAACTCGTAATCTTGTCCTCCGTCCCAAACAAGTCGACTTGCCGATTTTAACAACTCGTAATCTTGTCCTCCTGTCCCAAACAAGTCGACTTTCCGATTTTAACAGCTCGTAATCTTGTCTTCCTGTCCCAAACAAGTCGACTTGCCGATTTTAACAACTCGTAATCTGTCTTCCTGTCCCAAACAAGTCGAATTGCCGAGTTTTAGCAACTCGTCATCATATCTTCTTGTCCCAAACAGTCAAATTGCCGAGTTTCAAACACTCGTAATCTTGTCTTCTTGTCCCAAACAAGTTGACTAATATAATTTAAAGACATGATATATCATATACGACACAAAAGCATAAAGGAATTCGATCGTGAAGTTAGCGAGGTAGGGGTACTACGCCCGGCATATCGTCCCGCCTGGGTACGTATGGGACTTCTAAAGCAAGAACTATTGAGTGACTCTGAACGGGTTTGCTGTATTTACAGCGTCATCAGTTCAACTTCAACTCTGAGGTCTAATCACTTCTGAGCATTTGGCAAATCTAAAAGATGAAAACCCAATAACGAATTATTCAATTTATATCAAATTTGATTTAATTCAATTCAAAAGATTTTTCATTTCCTATAACTACATAACCCTAATAATAATACTAGTATACATGATAAATACAAGCGGAAGATAAACAATGCCAGTTATTTTTTTATTGAATATATGGACAGAACTCACAACAAAGATATTACAAGTACTACACCAGGCCTTACATGTTAAAATTTTACTTCGAGTTTTTACAAGATTCTCATTAGAAAAATACATATTTTACATAAGTGTTCATCAAGAACGATGAGAAGGTATGTTAATCAATTAGTTTTGACATTAATTGGAGGCCAACTAGTCGTAGTAGTTGAACATGATGCGCTCTTTTGATTTCTCCAGATTATTATCAGTAATACGAAGGGCGACTCAGTCGATCAAAATTACTCTGATATGACGTGGGAATGTACATGTAGGTGTAAGTGTGGGGGAGGGGTATTTATATACAATTTTCCACCCCCCCCCCCATCATGAAATCCGGGATCCTTGCATGTTCTCCAAATTCAGAGATCTCCAACGTCCTTTTTAATAATGATGACAGACTCCTTTATTGTTGTTATGAAAGACTTTGATTCCTATGAAGTTATTTCATCATTTTCATTAATAACGCTACATGTTTCATAGTCCTGGGTCCAGTGGCTTCTTTTCTTCTTCGGCTTTAGGGCGTATCTTCAATCATTTTACTAGATGTTTCAGTCTCGGAATCTTCTTGAGGAACCACATATAGCATGTGCTGCAAGAATTCCGTGACCGTGTCTGCCAGACAAAAACAACAAATAGACACAATGATGATGGTGTCTTTCCCTTGATATGACAGTATTTTTATACAGAAGTTTCAACTTTCTGATTTATTTTATTTTTTATTTTTTTTATTTATTTATTTTTTTAAACAAAAGATACAAATTAACAGTGGTATTACATTAAAATGTGGTCATCGTCAGCCAAGCTTGAATGGGTATCTTCAACTTCTTACAAAATGAAGTTTAAGAAATATTTCACAACTCTTGCATTTTCGTACAAACATAGGAGTAAACTGTTAAAACTGTAAACTGTTACAAATTAACAGTACTCAATCTTCATCCAGAATAAAGTAATCATATAAAATAGTTTTTACCTAAACTTTCGTTTATCCAATCGGGTTTATGTTGCCACCAGACACAAAGCAAGTAGATTGGTATTCCAGTGAGGGCGATGGCCAGCCCGATCCCACAGTCGACCGGGCTGCGCCTGCAGCAAAAAGAAGACATACCAAACCACGAAGAACGAACATAATGTGAAGAGGATGGGTACAACCAATGGAACCTGACGCAGTATTAGGGAGGAATAATATCAGAATTGTGTAACTTCATTTCTTCTTATATTTTTAATTCCTGTTTTATTTGGTTTCCTGTCAAATATTCATCGTCTTTTGCGATATTTGATTAAAAAAATACTTTTGATAGGCGGGTGTTTCAAAATATACGACACGTCGTGCTTATATAAAAATTTCGCCCCAAATTCAATGTGTAATAAAAATAAATAAATAAATAAATAAAAATGAAGTAATAGAGAAAAAAAGGGAAGGCAATGTGCAAACAGTAACGAGAAAATTATCAAAATTCAAACGTTAAGGAAGTAATGAAGAACGAACTCAAAGAGTGAATAACATAAACAGAGACCGATAAAGTGATACGGAAGTCAGTAAGAGGATCCATTTTTGAAAATGTTTTTTTTTTAGGTTCTTACTTTGAAGGGTCGTTTGAGATTGGGTCGTTTCCATCTGTAATACGGGACGACAGCACACGCCATCCCAAACTAACAGCCAATCACTAAAGCTCAATAATTGATGAGACTGTTGATGTCATTACTAACAAGCATCATAAGGCTAATCGGGAACCTAGAAGGGTGGATAAAATGATGCGTTTTCATCATCATCAACAACATTAGCATTAATTATCATTATCATAATCAAGAATACCTCATCTTTATTTGCTACGCCATACATCAGTAATACTCATAATCTATAATCAATAATACGCATCCTCAGCATCATCCCTGCCACCAACAACATCATCATCATCATTAACATCATCACATCATCATCGTCGTCATCCATTCACACATAACCAGATCTTCATTTTATCATCATAGTCATCCCCTCTTCCTCCTCCTCCTTCTTTTCCTCCCCTCATCCACTTTCCCTCTTTCTCATCATTTTCATTATTATCAGTCTTGTCACCATCTCATCATCATCATCATCACCATGGTTACCGTAATTGCTGCAGCAGGGAAGGTGTCTTCCTGTCCACGTGTTCATGGATGCAATCTCAGGGATGTGACCCTCGCGAGACGCAACGTAGAACATCTAGCGGGGAAAATACATTATGAACAAATCCAAACCTCTAACGAGCAGGGAAAAGACAAATTTTATTATTTAAAACAACGGAGTTACTAAGTTAGATTAGTAACTCCATTAAACTAATTTCTTTCTGAAACACTCGCGTTATTATTACAATTACCGCAGTCCAATGAGTTGGAAGTTATGCAGGCACGTACTGATTTTTATGGGAGGGTTCGAATCTGCAAAGTGGACAAAAGGTACATCAAATTTATTCACGTCACGCCGGGCGAGCAAAAAGGTACATTGCGAAATTTTTGGTCACGTCTGCTGCCGATAAAGCGGGGGGGGGGGGGGGGTAGGTATTGAAAAATTCGTGCTTCGCCCCAAGATGGGTACCATATTAGCTATAGGGGTTACAGCCTTCGCCTACAAGATGAGTACCATATATTAGCTATACGGTTGGCTAAGGTCGTATCGATCGGCCTAAAAAATGGATAAGCAGAAAATTAGATATATTTTATCCATTTTTTTTTTTGTTTGGGGGGGGGAGCCTTATGTCGCACAGCGGGGGGTATCGTCTCGAACCCCCGAAACCCCCCTGCGTTACGGCCTGATTATGACAGTAGGGAAGACTCCCGAGAATCTTTGCTCTTACTCAAGCTTAATCTGGTTTGATTAAGCATCGGTCGAGATGCTTTGCCTTTGCTCAGCGATTATATGGAGAATGGCGCAGGTAATCGGTGAAGCCAGGGGACTTGCTCAAAGTCATGCGTGAGGTAGTTGAACATTCGCGCTAGGTCCGGCCCCTCAAAGGAGAGCCATATATTACTGATAGGGTTGGCTAAGCACCGAGCCACTCAAAGAAGTCCAACCATGACCTATCACGGTCTGGTCAAGGTAGTTCGACGGCCTAGAATAGTAATGGGATAGAAGTACTAGACTGATATCTCATACTATCCATTTTCTTTTGGTTTTGGGGGCGCAGGGGAACGGGGTCTTGTCGAAGGGACGGCGTGAACCCCATACCCGCGTTGACGGCCCCCTGAAGTTTGAGTTACGGATACTCGAAGACACTTATGTCTTATCACAGTCTAGATCTGATAGAATCCATACCCTGAATTTGTAAGCAAGTGCTGGCATAGCCCGTTAGTGTCAATACGGTTTTGTATTGCCATCTGATACGTTTAGCACGTACCGTATATATCACTGGGAAAAAGAATGAAGTAATCTTGTTCTAACCAGTCAGCGAACATAAGGTGACTTTGCTATCAGTACACTAGAGATACTTGCACTCTAGGTAGCACACAAGAGCCAATAGGATAGAGCTCAAGATCACGTCCCATGACCCTCACCTAGCTCAGAACTGGTAGCTCACAATGTACACATGGGCTGACTGAGATTCATACAACCTGTCACCATGTGTAATGCTAAGACATACCTGCAACATTCGAATTCACTTAAATAATTCACAACCTATTTAGCAAGTGCGCGATGCTAAGTTTGTATTAAAATACTTAATCTTAAGCGTAAATGGTCCGAGACGAAGATTTCACCAGCTGCAAATGCAGTCAAGGTTGCCGACTATTCGCGATAGTCGAAGGTGGAGGCAGAGGTCAGCCACACGATGCACTATGGATACGACACGATGTCCGATAGAACTCATAACATCATTATCATGAATCCCGAATAAACAGATTACTGAATCAGCTTCTGATCACTCGAGCATTGAAAGCCAAGGGGTTCTCTGAGACAGACAACTCCATTTAGGGCTTTCCATACGCTCAGGCTGGTAGAGCATCTGTCTAGTAAGTCAGAGGTATGGATTGCGAATCCCGATGGAATCCCATTTTCTTAAATCATTTCTTCATATTACATACTTTATTACAATCATGAGATCATTATAATTATATATTTCCGGGGGCGACTCTAGCAATACTCTTGTATATGAGTTGGTTGACTTATTTGAAATTCATTTTCCACGACAGATTACCATTACCATCCCATTTAAGATCTAAGATACACTAACTGTGTGACTGCTTTTTTTTTTCATAATGTGGTTTTATTTCAAATTATATATATTTATTTCATACGTCCATACAAATTGATATAATGAGCTTATTGAGGCCTTGACAAAAATCGCACAACTTTTCAATATTTAGGGTGGAATAGTTGGTGTTTGAGCTTTGTATGGCACTCAATCTGTATTGAGCCGAAGATCGATCCAAAGTTATTTGCGCCATACATAATTAGGGTGCGATTAAATGGCGTCTAAAGTACTGATACTTTGGATAGGCCTCAAACAAATATTCAAAATATCTTACCTTGAAGGTCGCACAACTTTTCTGTTATTATCATCAAAATTTGCCTGTGAGTATGACAATTAATAGATTACGATTAGTCACATGAATAACCGTACATTTCGTGAATTATTTAAAAAACTTCAAGCCTTGAGATTTTCAATAATATTTCCATATGCAATCACGCTGTGCAAGTTGTTTTGTACAGGTGACACCATTTGGTAACACACGAACAGTAAGTCAACAATGTATAAAGTATAATTGAATGGAAAGATTGATCGTTTATTATGTTGTAAGTTATATGCACTGTGAATTAATTTGCCTATAAGAACAACCCAAACCCATTATCCATTTTTTTTATTCTTCAACTTATTACGGATACCAAAAAGATTGCTTCTCCGCCGCTAAAAAAAACAACAAACAACACAACTTCTCATGACAAGTTGCTCTTCTGTAAACATAAACATAAAACACATGTATGATCCTAAAACCTAGAAGAAAAATCAAGGGGATGAGCAAATCCCCTTTTGTAATACGCATAACCTGTTACCCTTCCTATTTTGGCTTTATCTAAATCCACTTGCGTGCTAACAAACAGTTAGTCCAATTCTCTGATTGTCTAATACCACATAGGCAAAACCCATTTGGTCTACTCATATTTTCAGTCTAATTTCCATTTGGTCTAATTCAACCTGGTCTAAGTCTCACTTGGCATAATACATTTGCTTGAATTGCATTTTCGTCTATTGCCCAAATGAATAAGTGATCTATTACCAGTTTGTTACAGGAAATAGGGCGAAGTGGCAATTAGACCAAAATGAAATTAGACAAACTGGGTCGTAGATGAATGGACATGGGACCAAATGGGCATTAGTCAAAGATAGACAAAATGACGATTTACCTTTCTATACACGACTAAATAAAAAAAATTGAAATATATAAAAAAAAAAAAAAATTGTCATTCCTACCATCCCGAATAGGCGAAAAGACCGTAAACAGCAAGAGGAAAGTCGAGAAACAGAGCTGGGGAAGCGAATGCATCTGATAGATTCCAGTGTTACCTAAAAATATTGAAACGAGTACACTTAATTATGTCAGAATACATAAATTAGTTTGCCATTGATGATTAAAACATCAGACTGATATGAATTGATAAATTATGATTTGATAAATAAATGTATGTAATATTTGGTAAATTTGCAACATTATTATCAGGAACGTAAGGTAATTTAATTTTCATTTGGTGTAGGCCTCATCTAAAATGTGAAGGGCTTATTTGACCCATTCCACGTTATTTCGTGACCAGGACTCTGGTCCATCGGGGACATATACTTTCCAGATCAAGTTGATGTGGATCCAGATCAAAGGATCCGATTAAACCGGATTCCGAGTCAAAGCTTCCCATCGACCCGTTCCTGGTCAATAAAACTCACAAGTGTATTGCCCAAAATATGGACCTAGATTTCGGGTCAAAAGCTCTGACCAAACCCGGATTCCGAGTGTACAAGGCTTTTCACTCTACCTCTAACGATCTCCACAAATCCGATCCGATGATTACGATGAGCCCGATCACTTTGCAAAATGTCAGGAAGATGTTCAGCACACGGGTCAGCGGGATACTGAAGCAGTTCACGATCGATGTAAAACCTACAGTTTTTACGTCAAT
>CALNVZ010003435.1:8201724-8254234 GCA_940671915.1 Paracentrotus lividus | reverse complement strand
AAAAAAAAAAAAAAAAAAAAAACATCTCGTGTAAAAATAAAAATGACATCTGAAAATATAAATTTGCTCCATATTACGGTAAACTTGTGTTTTATTATGTAAAATTCAGGTCTCTGAATTAAGGCTAACTTTTGGTTATAGGCATAGAAGAGGAGAAATGTCAGGATCAGGATAATATCCTCGTATTAAGGTTTCTGACAAAACATAAGCGAAGATATTTGAAATCAGAAGGTCTATAAGAAAGATAATATCCAAACCACTCAATGAAAAGCCGAATAGACATAGAATATAATTAACTCAAAATCTAAATTTACATTTCAGTTGTCTTAAAAAGGAGATGAATCTTCAATTGACCAGGTCCTCCCAAATACATGTATTTTAAAAAGACCTGTAATTTCTTGGCATCTCGGTGGATGACAAAAGTTGTCTTTGAAAATGTGAGTCCGGTCGGGCAACTTGTTGAAAAATATGACAATAAAAAATATTTAACATAATTAATTTACAAGAGCAATTTATTTATGTTGTTCTTTGTGAATTCATATATATCAGATATTTCTATTGTGTTGTTTCAAACAAAAACACAGGTACGGGAGATGTCTCCAGTTTTGAGAGAGCATTTGAAGGGCCGAGGTTCGAAACCTTTCCGCTGGCTGTCTACTCAGGTCTCTTTGCTTACGCCGGATGGTAAATTGTCCACACAATATCGAAAGATAATAGCATGGATATCACTGGCGAAAAGTTTTGTACTCATTCATTGTACAGGGTGTCCCAGAAAAAAAAGTGACCCAACTGTATGAGCCTCATATCAAAATGTTATAGCTTGTGTGACCTTGATATTTATTTCATAATAAAGGGTCATTCATATTCTATTCAAAGATACTAAACTTATACCTGTGTTGTAACAAATGGCTGAGCAGTTGGGCTTTAAAAGATAAGCGTAAATATTGCCTTGTACCAAGTTTGGTGAAACTTGCATTTTAATATTCCAAGTCATCAGGCCCGTAACTTGGGGGGGGGGGGGGTTGGGGGGTTCGAACGAACCCACCCCCTATTTGTTCCTATTTGTCATGATATAAAAAAAATAATGACACTTAAGTTATATATACAATTTTAATGGGAGGCTCTCAAAGTTGGGTTTACTTTTATTTCGGAAGCACTGTATGGTTCGTGTTTTTTTAAAAATTCTTTTCACCGGCAACGTATTCTTCGATTTTTATTTTTTATTTTAATTTTTTTTTGCAAATGAAGAACATTATGTTTGCTGCTTTGCGAAAGCTTGCTACACCGTATAATGACTGTTCGCAATAAGTTGCAAAGATGATGAACTTTGACTAACCCTCAATAAATTTCCAACGGTCTTAAACATTGCCCGATGATATAAAATTTCGTTAATGTTCGCCACTTAGTGAGATAGGCCTTCCCCTTGATTCCAGTGGCGAATCCTGGCGATCCCCTTTCTTGTGAAGGGGTGGGGGGGGGGGGAGGGGGAGAATTTTGTCAATTATGTATTTATATCAATGCAACTATTGCAGGAAAATTGTCGTTAGACACCGCCCCCCCCCCCAATCTCCACTGTTCCCTCATCCTGTGCTACTGCATTTGATGAATAATATAGGTCAATGCTCATCATCGCACTAAACAGAATACTGATCCAAAAATCTCTGGCATCATGGTAACCAAGAATGCAAAAACCGGTTGGAAATTATTTTGTTTTTGTTCGTTAGGTATTTTCTAAATATTTAAATTCATAGATATATTTTTTTTCAAAAAGGCAATACATTCGTCGTTTTTTGTCTAAAGAATTAATGAAATCAAATCAAATGTTCACGTATGGTAAATACATGTATCATTGTCTGAAATATCAAATTATTGCTATTGTTTTTCTTCAATATAGGCAGAACCTGTTTACTTTAACTGAGGAAATTGTTCGGCCTTCTAGGTAAGGATTGACAGATACCAAATAATATTATTTCATCCTCGTTTGGAATAAGCAATGTTTGATCATACCTGTAGTAAAGTATTTTAGATGAATTTATGTTTGGTTTACTATGGAGGAAATCGCACAAATTTTGTTTTGCCACTCACTACATGTTTGTCCATATGTCCTTTCTTTCCCTCTTCATTTACATTAATCCGATTATACCCATTAATATTACACTTCAGAATTGAAAATGGAACCACAGTCAGAATACGGTCGTCTAACGTCAATACACTTAAAATAAAATAATGACAGAAATCGATTGCTGAATTTTACTTAATGTGTTATTTTGATTGCATTTGTAATAATGATAATAATAATAATAATAATAACAATTATGATAATGACAGTGAATCTAATGATAATATTGTTCTGATTTCACATGCATCAACTAAATATTGTGTTCTCTCGTGTAACAATAATTGTGAGGATTATAGTGTTAATAATGACAGTAAATCTAATGATAATAGGATTACACTCAAAGGAACAAAATTTTGTTTAAATAATTAACTGAAACCAATACCACATTTATCCTCTGTATTTTTATGATGTTATTATGATTTCATATTTATTTACTTCAATTTGTAAATGATAATGACAGTGTATTTATGTAAATAATTATAATAATAATAGAAATGATAATATTCATAATAATAATAATAATAATAATAATGAAAATAATGGCAGTTAATCTAATTATCAATTATGATATTATTATGATTTCATATTTATCAACTGAATATTGTGTTGAAATCTCGTGAAATAATAATGACAATGATAATAATGACAGTATATCTAACGATAATAGGATTATTTTCAAAAGAACAAAAGTTTGTTAAAATAATTTACAGAAAAAAAATACCACATCTGCTCTGTATTTAATAAAGTTACTATGATATCTTATTTGTTTACCGAAAATTATGTTATGTCATATAATCTCGATGTGTTCAAATTTTTAATGTATGAAAATCTGTAATTCGGCCTTCGGGCAGCAAGTGATTTTTGTTGTTTAATAAACCATTTCTATTTCTATTTCTATTTTATCATATTTAATATAAAACAATAGAATGTATTCATATATGAATTAAATACTATTGCTATGTAAAGGTAACCTATAGTAATGGACAGACTTTGATTTAAAAAATATTAATGTGTGTTACATATGAAATGAAATGAAATGTAAATTATGACACGATGATGCATAAAAGCTGACAAAATTAGCTTCGTTCCAAACATGCCATTCTGATATCCGATTTCATGGATCTTTGTATTTTGATATTCATTATGAAACAGAACTATCCCGGTATCGATAATCACATCGATCTTGATCGTGATAGTAGTTTATCTACTCGTGAACATCGCATACTTTGTCATCTTGAGCCCTTCGGAGATTCTATTCTCTAATGCTATCGCTTTAGTAAGTACTTTTATATTTCTATGTTGTAAATACGATAACTGTATATTCCATGTGAGTCGAAAGTATATTAATAAAATTGAACGAAAATTATGTACTTGTTTGTTCATTATTGTTGCAAAAATATTGTTTAAAGCAATTCAAATGTCAATATAATTTTAAGACGATTTAATTAATGCGGCGGTCACAACTCGTCGTAGGCTACGGGGCACGTGCCATCAACGTAGCCTGCGTTGCATGTGCAATCCACGCACAGGTCCTGGGTCAACTTCTGCGATTCCTGCGTTTCTGTAGTAAGGGTAATGTAAAAACCTCCTGTACGTCGTACGTGCATTGTACCTGCGAGGTACCTCCGCTGCACGAATTTTCTACGAAATCCATCGTAGGGGTTGCACGTCGATGGTACGGCGAGTTGTGACCGCCGCATAATTTAATTTGATATGCAATGACTAAGGCAAAATTGGGGGGGGGGGGGTAATCTTACATTTTGGGGAGTCCCAAACGTCACTATGCTTGTCAGAAAAACTTTGAAAAAGGAATAACCATTAATATATCCCAGGTTTACTAGTAAAACATTGAAGGGGTATTTTAAATATCCCAAGTATTGAAGGTTTATGTCATTTAGGCTTGTCGTACAACTGTTAAACTAAAACTTCAAACAAATATATTTGAAACTCTCGTCGCTAATACAAAATGTTAAAGCCAGTAAATGAAAATAGGTGTGGATAGCAATGCATGGGTAAAAGAAAAAGTAATTACTGAACTCTCCTTTTAATTCCATTGGCATGAATAATCAGTTAGATGTCAATATTTAAATTAGTCATATAATCGTGATATGCCTATGTCTGCTTGCTTACATGTTGATAAAATTTAAAATTTGAAATTGACAAGAAAGTAGTAATTTCATTTCACACTTAGGCATGTGCCCATGAGGATGGACTATGTATTTCTATTCTGTCCATGCTTTTGTTTGCTGGTCCTTTCCTCACTAAATTTGTGAGTGATATTCATATCTGCGCTTTAGTCTAGTGATAAGTTTTAAATAGTTTGCTTTCCTCTTTTAATATAATGTAGGCATCGCTGTTGTGGTACTGAATAAAACTTGCCTTATTGTTATTTGTCAGATTATGATTATGGCGCCGCTACTCCTGATGATAAGGATGATGATTCTGATTATTATTGCAGGATTTTGCCCGACAGGTGATGGGTAGTTGGTGGTGGTCTATCAGCGTTGTAGTATCATTATCTATAGCTGGCTCACTCATGGGCACTTCCCTATCAAGGGCTCGGTAAGAAAACATTACAGACCAATAATTAATAATAAATATTCCATGAAAATATAACTCTTCAACATAAAGAGTTGAACATCGATTCATTTTAATTCGGGTTTCGAATTTCCGAAATAAAATGATAAAAGTAACATTATACACGAAACCCCTTAATCTCTATATTAACGTACATCAATGAATTTTTGTAATTGTATAAAGTTAATGTATTATTGATAAAATGGTAAACGCAAAGCTGGTATAAAATGCGCTATGCGTAATAATCGTGATTTTGTACATCAAATATCTTTAGGCTTTTCTACGTGGCATCGCGAAATGGTCATATCCCTGAGATCGTTTCTATGATTCATATCGAGAAAAAGACGCCCCTCCCAGCGGCATGTCTAACAGTAAGTATTCATTTTTAATTGGAGGAGTAGTATATTTTGAGAGAGACGTATGTTTCCCTCAAGGCAC
This sequence comes from Paracentrotus lividus, assembly GCA_940671915.1. Classification (NCBI taxonomy): domain Eukaryota; kingdom Metazoa; phylum Echinodermata; class Echinoidea; order Camarodonta; family Echinidae; genus Paracentrotus; species Paracentrotus lividus. Next base: position 8,249,100 of record CALNVZ010003435.1, on the reverse strand, counting down.
ATACAAATCGAATCCATACTCTTTGAACTTGAATATATAGGTCGATATGTGTGATTTGAAGCACGTGATCAGATAATATATTTAAAAAAAAAAAAAAAAAAAAAAAAAAAAGCCTGTCCATGCTATCCGAAAGGGAGCTTAATAAGAATTACCAAAGGGCATAAGCAAATCGATGTGGTTTCGAATCTACACTGTAAACAAATCTACAAAGAAATCTGTATTTTTACACCAAAGTGATGTCAGCAGAGTCGCCATAAAATGTGTTTAAAAAGACAGATAATTTCCTCAAAGATTTTATTGGATAAAAGAGGAAATCAGAGTCTCTGTATATTTAGTTAAAACAGAACAAATGTGTTAGTCCTGATATATGTTTTGTACCTTTCACGTAAATATTTGCAGGGAAAACTCCCACAATTTCTGTAATTTTACAAATGAGGTATGGCAACTCTGCTGACAGCATTTTACTGTAAAAATATATATATTTTCTTACAGTGCACGATCTTCTCTAACTAACTGAGCAATCTCGTTCGTTAAGTCAATTTCATCGTGTAGGAAATTATCTGAATATATCCTATATTCCTTGGCAGTCAACATGGCCAAGTATGTAAAATAATTCACTATCGCCACCATCTTTCTCCTCCTCTATAGGTACCGATAAGCCTCATATTGCTCCTCAGCGATGACATATACACTCTCATCAACTACGCTAGTGCTGTTGCATGGCTCTTCAGTGCTATGTCGGTATCTATCATTCCTTACACAAGGTGGAAGTATCCTGACTTGAAACGACCATTTAAGGTATATTTCAATTAAATCAACTTTGATCCGACGTTTTGTGACGTTTGGAAAACGTCACTAAACGTTTTCCAAACATTTTTGCTGACCTATATTTTTTCATCCAATATCATTGTCATCATCACCATCATCCTCACCACCACTACAATTCATTCATTCATTCATTTATTTATTTTCACAATACAGCAAAAATAATTTACAGAACAAAACAATCAGTGAATAAGATAAATTAAGCTTACATAGATATAGTCAAAATACAAAATACATTTGTAACAATATCCAATATGTAACTTATCAAAATGAATTATTAAGCCGAGGCTGTATTGCGATGGAAACCAATGAACCAAAGCTTGTTATTAAGGTTCCCAGAATATCAAATTTGTGTTGAAAAGAAGGAAAAAAATTAAGAATACAAAACAAGACACACACAAAACAGAAAACAGGACAAGAACGGCACAAAGACAAGACAAAATAAGGAATGACCTTCTGCAGACAATGATATTTAAGCTTTATTAAGAAGCTATATGTTTAGCTTTGAGTTTACGTTTAAAAATAAAAAACCTGGGAGCGTTTTAAGCGACTCTTCCAGGGTATTCCAAAAACTTGGTCCGCTATAAACAACAGTCTTTTGCTTATAAATAGTTCGTACCATAGGAGATGAAAGGAGGATGACAATGTTGTGTGGGTAAGAATGAAAATGTTGGTTTTTAGAAAACAATGCGCTTAGCGATGCTGGAAGCTCACCTTTGTTCAATTGAAACATAAAACTGCCCAAACGTAAATTGTATAAATCTTCTATTTTTAACACTTTATTAGAAAAGAACAAATGGTTTGAGTGAGCTAGTCTATTTTCGTGACATATTTCTCATTGCTCTTTTTTGGATTATTAATAACCTCTCTAAATTACGTTGAGACGAGTTTCCCCAAGCTAAAAGGCCATAATTTAAGTAAGAAGAATAAGTGTGTTGTATAATTTTAATAAAATATTGGAGGGGAGGAAGGAATTACACTTATTCATGACGCCTACATTTCTGGCTAAGATTTTACATATATGTGAAATGTGCTGCTTCCAAGAAAGCTTGGTATCAATTTCAAGACCCAGAATTTCGTAGAGTCAACAACCTCTATTACATTTCATTAAGAATTACGTTATGAGGTAACATTTCTATAGAATTGCTGAAAAGCATGCATTGAGTCTTAACAACGTTTAAAGATAATTTATTGCAACAAATCCATTCGTAAATACATTTTAAACCCAAGTTAACAGTGTTAACAAGCGTTTCAGGATCTTTATGGGAGAAAAAGACACTGGTATCGTCAGCGATAATATAAATGATAAGTCGCTAGAGGATTTCTGAAAATCATTGATATATATGATAAATAAGAGCGGTCCTAAAAGAGAACCCTGTGGTACACCGCAAGTTATGGCGTTAAAATTAGAGTTTGAGTCATTTATACATACGAATTGTTTTCTTCCCGTGAGATAACTTCTGTACCAATCCAAGGCCTTTCCCCGAATTCCACTATATGGAATCATCACCACCACCACTACCTCCACCACCACCACCATTACCACCACCACTTCCATCGACATTTGTCTTATTTTAATTTTTATTTATCATATTTTTAATTTGAAAATGCGTTGAATTAAAATCTTCTTACTTATATTTTTATACCCAATATCTTCATCATTTTTATTTTCACCATCATCATCACCATTAAAGGGGAAGTTCACCCTGGAATTTTATTGGTCTTAAAAAATGCAGAAAAATAAAAGAAAAATACGGGTGAAGGTTTCGGGAAAATCGACCAAAATATGATGAAGTTATGAATATTCAAAGTTTTGATTCTGTGACGTCACATGCGAGCAGATCTCCTATGTGTTATGTAGTGTAAATTCCATAAAATGTCTTTTTTTTCAGAAGAAAATAATTATGTCACCTGTGCGGTCGATATACCATCAAACATATGTTCATGTACATGACTATATCAAATTGACCCATTCCTTTATCAAGAACCATGACAAAAAGACAAATTTATGGAATTTACATACACAACCAATGGGAGAGCTGCTCGCACGTGACGTCACAGAATCAAAACTTTACATATTCATAACTTCGCTATTTTTTGGTCGATTTTCTTCAAACTTTCACTAATATTTTTCTATTTTTTTTCTTCATTTTTTAAGACCAATAAAATTCCAGGGTGAACTTCCCCTTTAACACCACCACCCGTACCACCACCACCTCCACTACCAACACCACTACAATCGCCATTTTCCCCATTTTTTTTTTTAATTTGGAAGTTCTTCCTCATCATCATTTTCACCATCATCATCATCATCATCAACATTAACATGCACCATCACTACCATCGTCATCATGAATTCGTTACAATATAACCTTGCTATCTTACCTAAGTCATCATCGTCACAACTAATATGTGTTGTTGTTGATTATCAAGGTACCGTTGATTGTTCCCCTCGTCTACTGTCTTTGCTGTTTCTTCGTGGTCGGTATGTCTCTCTACAGTAGTCCCGTCGATTGCGGTATCGGAGTGGCCATCACACTCAGCGGTGTGCCCGTTTATTATGTCGCAGTTAAGTGGCAGAATAAACCACAATGGGTGAATGATCGCCTAGGTATGAACAGAAAGAACACAGTACAATTAGGATGTGTTTGTACTTTGTACATTATAAGGTAGCTGTATCATCTTTATATGTATTTCACGATATCATCCATTCTGGGGATTCACGTCTCCATGCTAATATATGATACCTACACATTCATTGCGTCCAATATACCAATTTACTAACAAATTCAAATGTAAGTTATTACAATAAAGTTATAACTTTTTGCATACTTTTTAAACAAAAGTTTTTCTTCATAACCTGAAAACTTGCCCGAGGCTTGCCCGACATAGCAAAAACTAATGTATGAAAACTGGTTACCATGTATTGTAGTTTTCTAGGTTGTTTTAATACCTTTTTGCTATGTCGCCAGGTAAAAAACATGGATAACTTATAATAACTTAGTAAACTGGGCTATAATAAACTGATTCAAATGGCTGAGTCTGGAATCACATTTGTAATTATGATACCGACACATATCAAAAGTGCAATTTATTATTGATACAGACAGTAATAAGTTAATGTCTCAATAAAATTCTAGTAAATGCAATTATGTACTTCTATGCATAAAGCTTGATTACCAGAAGGTTCAGATTTCCATAATTCTGGATTTAAAATTCTTTGTTAACATTTGAACCTATACAGTTTCCTTAATCTCTTATGATTTTTCTTTGTTTTCCAGACAAGATGACCATATTCCTTCAGCAACTTCTATACGTCGTTCCTCAAGAAGATCTTGGCATGGGTGATAAACAGATAGACAATAAGATGGCAAACGATAATAATCAAGTTAATAATTAAAGTGATGGTAACCTATACCCCCGGAATAACTCAGAGATCTCATTCCTTAACTCTTTTTGTTCTCATCCGCTTTCCCGAGATGCGTTATTCAGTTGACCAATAGTTTCATTATCTCTCGACAACTTTGGTACGCTCTCATACATTTGTTTGAAAATTAAATCAAATAAAGCTGAGAAACATATTATTATTTTACCTGGTATATCACTTATAATGCGCCATCTTTCTAGTGAGATATCCAGGGGCCCAGTGTAGATCATTACCCTGCTAAAAGTAAAGACAAATCAAATGAAATTAAACAATGGCCCAAATAAAGGGGTAAAATGTGTCCGTTTCTCTTTAAATATATATATATATATATATATATATATATATATATATATATATATATATATATATATAAAACATGAAGAAGTACTAGATCTACATTTTTTATCTCATTTTGGGGGGTTAATTGGTTACATTTTTTTTCTTTTTTTTTGTCAGTTAGAAAAAGCAAGACAACAAAAACAAAAGACATCAACATGATAAAAAATATAGCTTAATTTTTTTAAAGCGTATTTTTCAAAAAAATAAAATAAAAAAATAGTAGGGTACATGCAGGTAATATGGGCCAGCAGGTAATATGGGCCACCTGAAGCAAATCATGTCGTGACCGTCGACCGGTGACCGGTGACCGGTGTGAGCACCATAATGTTGTTCATAATCCTGTATACGAAAATATATCGTCGTGAGAGCATCTGATTCCGAAATTTCTCTGAGAAAATTGCTGAAAACCAACAAGGTAGGTAAAACTTACGGCATTTTTTTACCCTGATGTAAAATTTGATATTTCACAGAATGTGATGGTGAAAGAGTGTTTGAGGGGGTAACCTCAATTGTTTTGTATATTTAGTAAGCTTATAGTTTCATTTTGATCATACTAGCGTGTACAGGTCAATTTGTTTTAGTGAAGGGTTGCAAAGTCGCATTGAATGCTTACCTGACACAGCAACATTAGTGCAGGTAATATGGGACATCCAAAATGGCGGAAATGATTTTGGTACTTAATATTGGGATGAGGCATCAATCTCTTTGCTACGATTTTTTTTGGTATATTCACAGTATATAATTAATATAAATAACTTATTGTAGGCCTATATTGACCTGTATAATGAAAATGATATTTAGATAATATTAAAAAAAGAAATAATACACAACATACATAACAATGAAATATATAGTAAAGGGATTTACTGAAGGGTCTTATAATTTCAATTTATATCTTAAAGTTAATGATTTTCAACATTTTGAGCAAATTCCAGACATGGTAGAGTCATTGTAGTTTTTAAAACATACATTAAATTCATGTGCCCATATTACCTGCACATGCAGGTAATATGGGCACTTTGGTAATGACATCAACATTTGAATATTGCAGACAGGGGGGTTGGTGATAATTGTTTTTCTTCACAATTTAAGTTAGAGCAGTAGTTATTGATTCATATAAACAAAGATTAGACTGTGTGTCATTTCGTAATTTTATGCAAATTAGGCAAATGAGCTTAGGGGGCCCATATTACCTGCATGTACCCTATAATAATATGCATCTGTAAGCCAGGAGGATTAACTGAAATACTTTTGACCTCGAATGGACATGGTTGGATAACTCTCATGCTTGATAAAGTGGCTGGATTTGTTGGAGTTTGAATTACTGTTTAATAAATAGTTTTAAAAGATAGTAATCATAAACTGTGCCAATTGTGCCTTTACTTATCATTGTGTTGATCTTCACTTCATGTATTTTGTATTATGTTTGTGTTTATGGGTTTATGCTTTGATACCTATGCCTGGGAAGAAGGACAAGGTTTTAAAAAAATGTAATTATATATCTTTTATATACAAAATCCGCGAACCTCTCTGTAAATCAGGGGCGTACCCGTGATTTGAAAATAAGAGAGGGCGCCAGACTGTACAGTCTCTATCTACCCACTCTGGTGCAGTCCAGAGTCAAAGAATCGTTTTGGCCTTAATGGGGGGGGGGGGGGGGGGGGGGGGAGTTTTTTTGTGCCCCGCGTGGATCCGCCATTGTAATAATTGGAATAGAGTGCACTTTAGTTGTTTCACCACAAAAAGGGATTCCCGTGCTTTGTTGTGGGTGTTTATATTGGAGTATGTTTATCGTCTTCTTTAAAAATAGTCAAGCTCTGTTTATAATGATAAGCGCCCTCTAGTCAAAAATTTATAAAAGGAGGGCAACTTGCAAATTATGAGGTCTGATTGTATGCATGCCTATGATAACCCTCATAAACACATGATATCAAGTGTATTAAATTTGGAAACTGGCATGAGAATGAACAAAGATACAAATTTTCAATTGTAATGAATTTGAATGAGCCTGCTTGCATTTTTTTTCACATGCTACGACTAATTTCTATTCTGTCGCGGAGACCTCTCTGCGAAGTGAGATAGCACCCTAACTTTAGTAGGGGTACCAAGTTAGTTACCTTTCGTGAATACCACCCTATATCTTTGAGTAGCTCCCATAATCCTGTTATTGTTAAATTGCACTATTTTGTCATGATACTTGAAACTAGACCAGTTAAAATGCACACAAAGAAAGAATATAGGCCCACAAAAAAAGACATGCATGGCCCTTTATTTGCCATCCCATAATAAAAATATTCGTCGAATCATTGGCCGATATTCTCTCTGTGGGCGTTTCCTAAATTTTGTAAGGATTTGTAGTGGAATTTTATTGTAGCTGGCCTGGTTGTCACTGTACAGAACTGTATAGCGTATGTCTATTCATTCTACAAGAAAGAAAATATTCTTGAATAAGTTGGACCCTGAACGTCTTTTGAAATGACAGCAGAGAAAAGAAATGTTTCTTCAAGTCCAGGGGAGGCATCGTCGGGTGATTCGCTCCAGACCGATGGGGGCTCGGATAAGGTATACCTCCGCCGACAGGTTACTATCTTAGACGGTATTGCTTTGACTGTAGGTGTCATTATCGGGTCAGGAATATTTATCTCACCGTCAGGAATCCTACGATACACGGGTTCACTCGGATGGTCCCTCGTAGTATGGGTCTTTTGCGGGGTACTGTCCATGCTCGGTGCCTTGAGCTTCGCCGAGCTTGGTACGACCTTTCCCGTCTCCGGCGGAGCCTACGCGTACATCCTCGAGACCTACGGTCCGCTCCCAGCGTTCCTGAAACTCTATAATGAAATCGTAGCGTCTTCGACGGGCGGTGTTGCTGTGTTGGGAATAGCTTTCGCAAGCTATGTTCTGCTGCCGATCTACCCCGACTGTCAAGAGTCGTATCAAGTTACCCGGCTCATTGCAGCTGTCATACTATGTAAGTCTTTTTCCCCCAAAAGCATTAATATGCCACTATTAATAATAATGATATATATCATTTATATTTGGTTAAATTGCTTTTCAAATATCCAATTACCATGATTACTAACTATGTATAAAAATTGGCGTTAGTGTTGTCTAATGTTATGTTGTTTTTATTTTCTAAACTTGAATTTCTTTTTGCTACAAAATTGGTGAAATGTGAAAAATTGAGAATAAACTGAACTGAAATGCAAAACAATTTTATAGGATAAAATATGTGCCAATATTAACAAAACAATTTATCCACGCGAAATATTTACCTCGCGAATTACGGTTCATAGCAATATGAACAACCATAAAGACCATTGCGCTTATTAGATTTTATGTGTAATTTGTTTTCTCTCTAAACGTACACATGAACGTAATAAAAAACAACGTGTAAAAGGGTCCTACATGACTCTACGACTTGGGATCGTATACAAAGCTATTTGAATGGCACGTGAATGATAATGTTAATTAGTAATTATATCTTAAACATGATAAACGAAAAAGTTTATAGCTACGAATTGTCAATGCAATGAAAGCATTTATTGCAGATTCTGGCAATCGACTTTAATATTTAAATGATGTGGTAAATGGCCGTCCTGGATTTAAAGATAAATTACGCTAGAATATTTTTCATGAATGATAAATAATACAATGGTTTTATAATGTATCTAATATCTATACATTGTGCATAAAAATGTATATGTATTTTAAGTGGGTCCGACGAACATGTTGGCAAGTTAATCCTAATGCTGCAGTCACACAGACACTTACGTTTAGTTACGTTTTTTTTTTTTTTTTTTTTTTTTTTTTTTTTTTAATCCTTTTTTCATCTATCGTTCTCCCATTTCTTATGGATTTCTTTGTTTTATTGGATGAACGAAATTATCACTATTCCCACTGCTGACTATGACGGGAAGGCATCCGTGGGGATCCGCAGAAAAGAAAATGATTTTTGGACGCAAACGGACGTAACTCAACGTGAGTGTCTGTGTGACTGTAGCATTATGCTGCAGTCACACATACACTTACGTATACGTCCGGTTGCGTCCAAAATTATTTTCTTTTCTGCAAAACATTTTATCAAGTACATTTAAATGTATTTTATACATATATGCAACTGCAAATGATTATTTGTTTTATATTAATGTCATTAAAAATCTTTCCTGAACTCAGTTATACACACTAACTTTCAGATAAAAGAAATTACATTTTAACTCACCGATGACTGCTTAAAAACACTGCTTAAATATATACCTGTGCTCATTCAGAATGAGAAAAAACCATAGAAGAACTGAAACTGATGTAGAATAAACTGTCTGCTTCGTGTAGAAAAAGTAAGAGTACGAAATGATTTTAAAATGGCTCTTATTTTTCCAACTCAGGAAACAGACGACTGTACTCAACAAGGTTGAAATCTGACTGCCCAGAGTGTGGGCAAATTACCCTCCAAAAGTCCTAATTATTACAAACCACACCTTAAAATTAATTACCCATAAAATGTTCCTATCAGCTGGTAAAAAGAAAAGGTTCACCACCCTAACATACCAAAATCAATCAACCTGTACATGGAATCATTCAAAGGGAAATCAAGGCAATCATCAATGGCACATACTATCTATTCACAATTAAATAAAAGAAATACTCTCTCTCTTTTTCTGCATGAGCACTTTCTGTCACCTACCAACTCAACCTGGCTAGAGGATACAAAATAGAAGAAGTTTTGGGACGAAAATAAATAAATAAATAAAAATGCATTTTCAATGTGACATTGACAAATTTTATTTCGTTTTTGTTTTGTCTTATTCCCAGGTTTCAGTACATTCATCAACTGTTACAGCGTTCCGTTTGCCCGTGGGCTTAACGTCTTCTTTCTCGCTTGTAAAATTATCGGAGTTATGGTAATAATCGGATTTGGATTTGCTGCCCTGGCTAACGGTAAGAGGTGGTTTTAAAAACTTTTGAGTCTATTTTTTACGAAAGAACAACAGCAACATTCGAGCAGAATCATAAAAGAAAACACATGACACAATGGCATTCAAAATGGCCCGCCGAATTAGCGGAAGAATGAGTAGAATCAACGAGTATCCCTCGTTATAGGGACAAAGTCATAAAAAGACATTTGATATAGGGCAAGTCCAAGCTATTTTGCGCGGTAACAAACGGGACATTCAGAGCCAAAAATAAGGCTTGTTTGAAAAATCTTAAATGAAATCTCAATCCGTTGGTATATTCCTGAAGGTACTAAGAATGTTCAACAAAAACATACAAAATATTTGTAATAACTCAATTCGTAATTAATTTATGATCATTTATTCGTCGGTAACAAACGGGACCGCAAAAAAATGGTGTTTTCAAATTTTGACTTTGTTCTCATATAACTGTGAATTTGAAAAGTAGATCTAAATTTGCAGAGTCATATCCTCTTAAACGTTTGATAAACATTGTAAGGACATATTTTAACGTTAATACAACTTAGATTTTTCTGGCAAAGTTCAAGTTTTAAAAACTATGTCAGGTAACAAACGGGACAGTAACACACGGGACAATTATTCCCTGTAATATTTTTTATTAAACAATTGGTGTAGCCAAGGCGTAGCAACATCTTTTGTTAAAAAATCTCTCTGATAAAACAAAAGAAACATAATACAAAACACAAATGTAAGAAAAACTTATTTTGATTCATTTCTAAAGGTGGGAGGGTGGGTAATAAAAATGTATGATTTTACATCAGCTTAGTAGCTTTTGTGAGACTATTTCTGAGACCTGAATATTTCAAGTCTAAAAATATGGAAAGCTATGTGCTAGGTTCGTGATATTTTCACCAGAGTTAGCCAAGAAAATATAAAAACAGATAATACATACTTTTTGGTTGTACTCCTATGACAAACCTCTTTGTTAAATGGTTGAAAATAGCATTTTTAATGCATTTTATACTTTTTTCATGAATATTAATGAGCCTTGTGACGCCATATGACCTTGAAATGACTTTTTGACCTCATTTGCATTAAGTTCATTTCATACCCTTTATGGTGATATATTACACATTATGTATACCTTTACAAACCCACTGACGCACTTGACACAAAAATGGTCAAAAAGTCGAAAAATCACCATCTCGGGAACAAATAGCGTGGACTTGCCCTATAATTCATGTAGGGGAGGGTGGGGTTAGTTCAGTTGAAACATTGCAATTTTCTTTAACCGCTATAAATATATTTATGCAAATGTACCCTCAGGTTGTTGCTATTAGTAACTGCAAGCCACCATATTTTAGCCAGCACACATGCTTCAAGCCTCGTGAAGTTAGAAAGCAATGTTTGTTTTTTTAACCTCTGAGTAAATTTTGTCATTTTTACAAATATTCTATTATCTCAGAGAAGATCATAAATTAAGTTTGCCAGTTTTTGAGTATAACAAACAGTTATACCGAGCTACAAAATAAGGTTAAATAGAAGGCATGTTGTTGTCCGTCTTTTGTGCTGTAAGCTTACAAATGTCAAATGGGCCTCTGGGGTTAGTTGGAACATGTATTAAGTAAATAGGTTTCAGCTGAATAAAAATTAAAAATCATATAATTCAGTGAAGTGTTCCAACATATTCCTATACATGTGTATTAGTGCACATTGGACAATTTTATTTTGATTTAAACAAAATATATTGCAGGATGCTACCTCACAGGACTTCAGAATATCTGTTTTTGAGTAGATGCCATCAAGTGTAATAAAACATGAAGTAAAAAAAAAAATTGAACACCAATTTTTTTTATTTTTATAATTAGAATCAATAAAGCAAATTAGCTGAACCCATGTAATAATGTTGTAGGTCGTTTAAATATAATTATAAAGATACCATGCACAATGTTTCAACTTACCCCATACCATGTTTCAACTAACCCCGTGTGTGGGGTTAGTTGGAACACTTGACATGGTCTTGTTGAAGATCGATTTTTTTTTCCCGGAACCATCACTAAGTTTAAGAATTGTATGGGATATATTTGTAGCATACAGATATACACACCATCTGATTGTTTATTGTTTCTTGAAATAAATCCTCTTTTGTTTTACGGCCATTTTTGTGAAAAATGTTCCATATAACCCCGCTCTCCCCTACGTCATGATGTAGAGCAAACTCATTTTTCGTTTTTTTTTTTAAAACAAACTTGGTCTTGAATGGAAGGGTTTTCTTTGTCTTTTGTCTTCAGTCTTTCTTCTGGGAAGGGGATACATGACTTTCAGAACAAGTTTAAATCGAATGCACTTCAATGAATTCTAATTTTCAAGCTAATGATCATAACGACCGCACTAATAACAATGTCTCAGACAATTATATTTCTTTCAGTATGAAAACTAAATAGGCTGTCTATACCAGCTTACCTTGTTATGAGAGAACAGAGTATGATTTGGTTTTTCTCATTTTAGGGCCTCTTAATTTCTTTTTACCTTGGTAACCAAGCCCCTCAGTCCTACTCCGACGACCCCTAAAATTGCGTGTAAGGTGTAGGGTTGTTACTGGTCTTTAAGTTAAAATCTAGATTTAGGGTTAATAACAGCTGCGGCGCACGCCCTAAGCCGAGGACTCCCACCCCCCCCCCCCGGACATTCATCCTTTTCTGCACATTAATGACTGTATAATGAGTTAACCGTTACATTCCGTTTATACATTTTCACTATAAATCACTGAAATATCACAGACTATATTCAAAGCTGTTTTATGCCTTGTTCTCATGTTGCAACCCAGCTTTAAATACGGGGTAATTCTTGCCCCTGAGCATATAATTCATTTATTTTCAAGGTGACTAGTTCTTATATGTCTGCGACTGGTTCATACAAGCAAGGTTGAAGTACATTAGTCAAGCATGAAATCTATTCATGTCCAGCGCTTTGTATCTTTTTACAGAAAAGGCGCTATGTATATATAGTTGTTATCAAAAAAAGTTCCTCGCCTCCAGGGTGATCATCAGGACACTGAAGCTAGTTGAATTCGTGGGCCCTTGCTTGGAGCGATGGGGCATTTCGTCATATACGTTATCTTTACGGGGGGGGGGGGAAGTCGAAATTAAAATTCCGTAACAATTTTGTTTTCCGTAATGAAATACTATGACCGAAGATTCAACTACTCATCTAAGCGATTTTCTTACCTCTATTTTGTTCGTTTATTGAGATTCATAATTCCTACTTCATATCATTGGTGAGATTGCCGACGAGCCTCATACCTATTCAATTCATCTACTCAATCCTCTCATCATATTGTGATTACACTAACAGCTAAAATCAATCCCAACTGGGATAAAAATTAATTTTGGAATCGATAGCCATGTTTTAGTTCCAGGCATAGGTCCATAGTTGGGATTAATTTTAAATCTTAGTGAATCACCCCGAGGGTCCCATATTTCAGTCAATTTACTGGGTTAACAAAAGGGTCATGTATACATCCATACCAAAATGGCGTGGCTATTATTCGATGTACACGAATTAATCAACATAATTGCAATTCTTTTTCGTTTTTCTAAAATGTTATAATCAGATATTTCGCTTACGTTACCGTAAAACAAAAACACAGGTACGGGGGATGTGTCCCATTTTGAAAACGCATTTGAAGGGCCGAAGTTCGAAACCTTTCCACTGGCTGTGTACTCGGGTCTCTTCGCGTACTCTGGATGGTAAAGTATATTTATAATTTCAACAATTCTATTTAAGTCAATTCAAATAGGTTTTAATGCATTCCCCTTTATTTGTCGTGAGAAAATTGTTGTTATGTTGACCAAAAATCCTCTCTTTTATCCGAACTCTGAAAGATTGTGTATATAGCGTTGATTGTTATTTGAATTGGATGATTTTGGACAATAAAACCCTCGTTTTACAATAGATATCTTTTTGTAATACTATGAGGTAACTTTTTTTTATTTGAGAGATAAAGCAACCACAGCTTCTAAACTTATTCAGCGACCCTCGGAAAATCGGCCGATATCGCACTCGCCTCGACCCCAGATTCAATAACTTCTCTGGCATGCGTATAACACAAAATAAAAGAATAGAAATAATAATAATAATAAAAAAAAATATGCTAAGAATTTACACCAGGGGCATTTATATGGCTTCGGCTAAATATTTAGAACTTGTATTTAACGAGCTATAACCCATGCACATGATAAGGGGGGGGGGGGTGAACTAAAGAGTGTAAATTTGCGCCATATCAATCATGTCAATGTGGTTCAATGATAAGTAAAAGAAGACTGTAAGCTTTCTTCTTTCTTTTTGAAACTTTGTAAAAATGTGTTGTCAAATCTGTAATAAGATTTTTTTTATATAGATTTTATCCCTCCAAGTGGTACACTAAAACTAGAAATTTTTAAAATTTTACTTGTTTCGTTAATCTTTTTATTATCAGTTCTTTTTTGCCAATATTGATTCAGAGTCGACATTGACTCTCAAATAATTGTAAAAGCTCGTCTTTGACCACAAACCCCTCTTAAAAATTATCATAAATTGTTTTCAGGACAATATATTGCAAATTGAGTGCATGCAAAAATAAGCAGGTCAATATCGGTCGACCTCACTATAAAATACTGTTTGAATAATTCCATCAAAAGAATCATACTTTAGGGGCGTTAGAAGGATGGACAGTAAAAAGACACAAATGGTTACGATTGACTAAATTTAAATCTAACACTGACATGATACTTTGTAATTGAATTTCAAAGATGAAATGCAAAAGGAGAAAAAAAAGGAAGAAAGATGAAGGTTGGAAATTATTTGGACAGGTCACAGGCGCTTTGTAGTGTTTAGTGCCTGTACTGTTCTGTGTAAAGAATGCTAGAGTTCATCAACATAGATTGCCCCATCACCTGTCTTCTTTTTATTGTCATTTTCAGCCAAATCAAGTAACGAAATTGAATCCAATTGTGAAGCAATTTGACTACAGTCGTCATACTTGAAAGTTGATGTCGGGATATGATATAATATATTACCTTAAAAGCTGTAATAATGATTGTGATTGTTATGTTTTCCCAACATATAGGCAGAATCTGTTTTCTGTTACTGAGGAAGTAGTCAGACCTTCGAGGTAAGAACTGGCAAATACTAAGCATAAACCTTTATAGTGCGGTTTGTTATGTCATCTCGTGCAATATGATTGCCAAAATTGATATTTTGATTGTTTTGGCTTCTATAGGGTCATACTAAGCAAAAACCGTCGGGGGTCAAATTTTCAGACCCCTCCTTCATTTCCTGGGGAGTAGTTTGGGGGCGCCATATTGGCCCGATAGGTAAAATAAGTGTCTTCCTCCCTAATTCATTTTTTTTCCACCATTTTTTGCGCAAAGTTGTCAAAGATGAGAGAGATATTCATACTAAGTAATGTACCATAATTAACATTTAACCCCCTTCCTGTTAGGGGTCCCAATTTGCAAAAGAATGGTAAAATAAAGGGTGAAAATATAAAATCCAGACAAATGTGGACGTTTTTCTCTCTCTTTTGTACTAGAATGTCAGAATAATGGGTTGAAATTATATTATATAATGGAATTAATAAGGAACAAACATCACATAGAGTTTACTTGGCTATTCTATTGTTTAAATGTAAAAATCTACCCAAAATTTGTCTTAAATCAGATGTACTATGACAGTTCAACACAAGATGGCGCCAAACACATCTTGATAATTTTTCAGACTATTATCTTAGATATTAAATTTTGGACACTATAAAGGCATTAATAATTCGAAATATTGAAATATCTTGAAATGTAATAATTTAAAAAACAAGTTTACGAAAAATTGTAATTTTTCTTTTGTTAAGAATGGTTTTACCACCCACTCACAGCCCACTAAAAATAACAGATTAAAAGTTTTTATTTTTTCTTTTTCTTTACAAATAGTTTTGCTGCCCACTGCCCAACTGCATGAATTAAAAGTGATAACGACGAAACAAAATGAAGCTGTGATATCATCGTTTACCAACGCTTGACACCTAACACAATCTCTATCTATATAAATTATTTTAAAAAATACGAGAATACATTTTCCGAGTTATGAAAAAAGTGAGTGAGAGAGAGAGAGAGAGAGAGAGAGAGAGAGAGAGAGAGAGAACAGGGAAACCTACATATTTTGTGCTTACCGTGATTACATGGAAAATAAATGAGGCTACCAATTAATATTGTTTGCTCTCATTGGAAAATCTTTCCTTGTCCATCCCGATATTATAGGAGGAATACATGGCAAATTTTGAGCTATTGTAACAGAAGCACTTATTACATTGTAAAGATGTAGAGGGAAGGTATCCTAAACGAATAGGAAAAGGGGTTGGTTACGTGTAATGCCTAAAATGTATAAAGCTGCATGCAAAGAGTTGTATATATTTATATAATTGAATTAACAGGTAGGTTTTTTTTTCTTCCCGTTGTACTTCTGCAAATGCTTTTAAACTAAGATAATGCGAGCGCGAAGCGCGAGCTTTGAGCTCCATAGGAACAAATCTTGCATTTAAAGGAACCCTATTACCAAATTGTACATCATAAATGGCATAATAAATTCATGTAAAGGTAAAACAGTTTAAGGGCAGTCAAGGGAACCCCATCTCAGAAATGAATCAATCCATACTTCCAACGCTACCCATTTTAATCTAAACTTGTCCATCAGTTCCTATAAATGGCTCCTGAAAAACAAATTCATCAGGAGAGCAGGTCATCCACTTGGCAAACGAAATGGGGGGGGGGGCGTGGTCTTACATTTCTACGAGCGTATTTTTTCTTACGTATTAAAACCAGTCAAAAATATTTATGCGTATTTATAAATTCAGGTTAGTTGATGATAAAATTGTGCGAAAGTCAATTTGACCCTTGCGCCTTAGAAGGATATTGTCCCGTATCTTAAGACTTTACCTGTGTATTTCCTAGGGGACCCAAGTTTTAATTAAAAAAATGACAGTTGGAAACGTCTATTCTAGAACACTAACAATCTTCGATTAAACGTCATGAAGTTCCCCGCTCAACCTCCCCCCCCCCCCCAACCCACGGCTCCGCAGCCCGTGTGTAGGTCACTTAGGTAGGTATCTACCTGTTTTGGGTGTGTTTTTGCTTTTGGCGAAAGCGGAACTCCTGTGCCTCTGCGGGGGGGGGTGGCGGCTGCACGGCTTCCAGCTAGTGCACATCCCAGCCCACACCCGGCTTCATTGAAGCATAGAAATGCATCATCATCATCCATCATCCTCATCATCCTCCTCCTCAATCATCATTGCACTATATGTCATATTGTACTATTGGAGGCTTAATTGATTGTGCGCTATACAAGAACCGGTTTATAATTTTATTATCATATCGAGCTCAAGTAGCATTGATTGATCAATGCCTTTTGGAATTCCCAACAGCTCCATTAAATATAATACTAGTCGAAGGAAGCCTTTACATCATTTTCCTGTTAATTACCCACTTGACTACATCCATTCTCGTTCCCCTTGTCTGTAAAGAAAAAGAAAATAATAAGCAAAATAAAGGGAGTGGACACCGATTCTTTTCATCGAATACTAGGGTCTGGTGACAGACCAGCCTTTCAATTCTATGACACTCGAGCAGTGGGGCAAAAAATGATTAGTAATCATGATTATCATTGTGCGCACGCCCTGGCCTTTAAAAGCATGCCCTTAGTCCCCCTTGACCATTGTAAATCTTGAAAGAGGTATATCGAAGGGGAAGCCATGAGGAGCATTGGCGGAGATACAGGGGGACGGGGGGGGGGTGTCCCCCTCCCTCGATTTTTTTTCTGGGGATCGTCCCCCCCCGTCGATTTTCAAAGCTTAACATTTTTGTCAAGTGATCAGCTAATGAAGCTAGTGAAGAAGCAAAATTTATGTCAATACAAGCTAATGTTATTATAGGGCACAATCGCAAAAACAACACAAGACAATGATTAAATGAAATGCTTTTACCTCAATCGCTATATATGTATTCATGAATATTTTATTGTTATAATGCTTATTCTTTAAATTGTCATAAGTTTCTGCATAATTTTAAAAGTAGTTCTTCTATTTCGAATTGGATATACAATTATATCTTTGGGACGCTTTATTCCGCTTGATTGTATTATCAATTCCCTTCCGGATTTCCGTCCCATCATCCCCCCCCCGCCCCCAGTCTGGACATGAAATCACTGCCCTTGATGAGGAGTAAATATGAAGCAGCTTTTTCCTTGGTTGATGTTGAAGATGAAGATCGACTTGATAGGCATTGTGAGCTTAAGCTTCTTAATATTATAGTGGATGCAGTAGCTCTCTAGTGTCGAGTCTTGTCTCTTGATTATTAATGACACTGGATACAATTATAAATGAATTTCCCCAAAAACCTAAGCAATATAATACTGGAATATAAAATGATATAAACAAAATAAAGTATGATAAATCATAAGTGAAGAAACAACAAGAATAGAAATAGAATAGACATTGATAATGCTCCATTTGATTATACCCAATAGAGGCATTTCAGATTATTATTTTTTGTCATAAATTTAGGCCTAAAATGTTAACACTTTTATTTTTGATAATAACCAATTATCGCTATATCATGCAAAAAACTAAATACTCTATTAACAAACAAAACAAATGAAACAAAAAATTTCTTGCTCTATTAGAATATAGGCGAAGTCTCCTATTAGATAGATCTCTGAAGTCATGTAAAATTCATCGCAATCTGATGCTCTGGACATATGAAGAGCACTGCTTAGCTTCAATAAATGTAGGGGTCAATGTGAAGTAACGAACGAGAATGCAGATAACCATGTGAAAAGTATATATATCAAATTATCTTGTTCTGATCCATTCATGCCATTAGAGTGCCCAGAACATGATATTAAATAGAATTTTTCAATTATTATTTTTTTAGTGTGTTTGGCGCCATCTGGTGTTCGCGTAAGATTTTAGGGATAATTAGGGTATATTTTACATTAAAAAAGCTAAAAATTGGTGTTTTGATGATATGTGATACGTGCACTTCAACTGTTCCACTATATGATCTCAAATAATACCATATAATTTGTAAATTTTAGCCAGAATTAATGAGGATAGACGAATTTCTTAATATTTTCATTTTTAAATGTTTTTTGGGTGTAATTCTTCACAAATTGGGCCTCATATGGTAAGAAAAATTCAACTTTTAAGATGGAATGCGACTGAAAATGAACTACTACGACATGTCTGGTAACTTTAGATGAAAAAAGATATTTCAAAATTGATTTGAGGAGGAATGCACCCAATTTTCTTATTGGGTCAATATGGCGCCCCCTAAAGGGCCCCCAGAAATTTAAGGAGGGGTCTGAAAATTTGACCCCCTTCAGTTTCTAATATCTTGGACCCTAATGGACCCAAAAATGCCAAAAAATGAAATTTGGCATTGATATTGCACGAGAGATGTTTTTGTGACATACCGTACCGCACTATTTAGCAGCATTATAGTCCAGGCTAGGCCCCATAGGAAAAGATTCGAACCTTGCTTTTTGACATATACAATGTTTTTTTATGGTTCTTTGTCAATTCGAGGGTGCTGATTCCAAATCCGATGGGTGCCAGACGCGAAACCTTGAGCATTTTTCACAAATCGCGAAAATTCAAAATGGCCGCCAAAATATGAAAATGCTATTTCTGAGGTTGTTTTGGTGGTTTCTTGTCAATTCGAGGGTGCTGATTCCAAATCCGATGAGTGCCAACCGCGAAACCTCACGGATTTTACGCAAATCGCTAAAATTCAAAATGGCTGCCAAAATGGCCGCCAAAACTGGAAATCAGTATTCCAAGGGTATTTCTGAGGTTGTTTTGGTGGTTTCTTATCAAATCGAGGGTGCTGATTCCAAATCCGATGAGTGCCAACCGCGAAACCTCGCGGATTTTACGCAAATCGCTAAGATTCAAAATGGCTGCCAAAATGGCCGCCAAAACTGGAAATCAGTATTCCAAGGGTATTTTGGGGGTTGTTTTGGTGGTTTCTTATCAATTCGAGGTTGCTGATTCCAATTTCAAAGAGTGCCAGCCGCGAAACTCAACAGATTTTATGCAAATCGCTAAAATTCGAAATGGCTGCCAAAATGGCCGCCCAATTGAAAATGGGTGTTCTGTGGGTATATTTCAGGGTATTTTTGGTGGTTTTCTAGCAATTCGAATGCGCTGATTCCAAATCCGATGATTACCAGCCACAAAAACATACAGAATTTAGGTAAACCGCTTAAATCATCTGCCTAAAAATGTGTATTACATCATTGAGAGGTTGTTTTGGTTGGTTGCTGTCAATCTGAGGGTGCTGATTCCAAATCCGATGAGTGCCAACCGTGAAACCCCGCTAAAATTCAAAACGGCCGCCAAGTGAAATGGAAACGCGCATTTTAGTGTTATCAAAGTTTTTTTTTCATAGTTTCTTTAAATTGAGAACGCTGATTTCAAAATATGATGAGTTAGAGGCACGAAACCCTAAGCATTTTGCGCAATTCGTCAATATTCGCTGCCATCAGCCACGTTAAAAATTTTTGTTTACATGTATATCCGAGGTTATTTTTATAGCTTCTTGTGGTTCATGGCTCTGATTCTAAATTCGATGGGTACCTTTCAGGGAAACCTTGAATTTTTTAACGCAAATAACATACATGACATAAGCGGGTGAAAACGGCCGACAGTCATGAAAAAGGCTTATTAATTCCAAATGAAAGCAAATTCGCGAAAATGCCTATTTCATCGCTATTTCTTACGTTAATATCTAGCGGTTCTTGTCATTGCCATTTTACTGATAGCAAAAGGAGTCATATGACATGTATCATTCAGTCTTGGATTTTTTTTCGTATTGTATATCACATGTTTTGTAACACATCCAAATTTATATTCATGTCTCACTGCACTATTACAGACATATTATAATTTTTTATGATTTGAAGACTTGGTTTGTCAGTGATACTGACATTAAAGAAAATATTCTTGGATTTTTCCCCCCAACAGAATAGAGGCTGTAAATGAAATACTGGGTTTTCCTTATCAACCCTTTCATGGAAATTTGAACAACAGGCCAGGAGACACTTTACATAAAACTAAATACGACTAAATAAAAAAACAATTGTTCTGATTAGATGCACGATATAGGAGTGCATCTTTGACATGTCAGGGGCGGATCCAGGGGGCGGAGGGTGCGGGCACCCCCGTAAGATCGGAAGAATAATATGAAAATACATTCCTTTTGTAAGTACACAAACGTTTGTTTATTTTGTCAGCGCTGCCCGTGAGATTTGACATTATCCTACCGCTATAGGTAATGGTGACTTTCTTGAAGGCCGAAAAAAGAATTAACAACTGAGGGAATGATTTTGATAAGGAAAAGAATAATGTTTGGAGAGCATTTTCGTGTGGTGGTGGGAGAGCCTCAAAGGTTCAATACTGGTAGCACGGTTAAGGCCTCGTTACACCTAGTCCGGTCCGGGTCACGGCACGGGCCCGTTCCGGTTCAACAATGGGCAAAAACGGTCGAAATGAATCGGCCGTGTACTATTGCAATGAGACTGGTCACAACAAACACGGGCTATGCCGTACTAACCGGAACGGCAACCGGTACGGTTTTTATGGGATCGCTCATGGGACGATTTGAGACGGTTTGCCGTACCGGTCACCGGACCGGACTCGGTGTGACGAGGCCTTAAGCTTGTGACCATATAACAGTAAACGGTCAAAAGAGTCTCATAAGTTATTATTGGCAATGTATGGCCATAAAATAGATTTTACATGACTTGGTTGCCATTTCTTTCCACTCTTGATTCTCTCTTTTCTTTTTTCTTTTCTGTCCTGTGTATTTTTGTGGCTGTTACTTATCGGATTTGGAATCAACGCCTTCGAATTGGCAAGAAACCACACAAAAAAAAACCTTAAGACATACCCATAAAATACGCATTTCCCATTGGGTGGCCATTATGGCAGCCATTTTGAATTTCAGCGATTTGCATAAAATCTGTTGGATTTCACGGCTTGCACTCATCGAATTTGGAATCAGCACCCTCGAATTGATAAGAAACCACCAAAACAACCCCCTAAATACCCTTGTAATACTGTTTTCCAGTTCGGGCGGCCATTTTGGCAGCCATTTTGAATTTTAGCGATTTGCATAAAATCTGTTGGGTTTTGCGGCTGGCACTCATCGAATTTGGAATCAGCACCCTCGAATTGATAAGAAACCATCAAAACAACCCCAGAAATACCCTTGGAATACTGATTTCCAGTTTTGGCGGCCATTTTGGCAGCCATTTTGAATTTTAGTGATTTGCGTAAAATCCGTGAGGTTTCGCGGTTGGCACTCATCGGATTTGGAATCAGCACCCTCGAATTGACAAGAAACCACTAAAACAACCTCAGAAATAGCATTTTCATATTTTGGCGGCCATTTTGGCGGCCATTTTGAATTTTCGCGATTTGTGAAAAATGCTCAAGGTTTCGCGTCTGGCACCCATCGGATTTGGAATCAGCACCCTCGAATTGACAAAGAACCATCAAAAAATATTGTATATATCTTAAAGCAAGGTTACATGGTCTCTAGCCTAGACTATTATGAGTGATTCACATCGCAACGACCTTACAACCATAAAAGACATGACATATTTCTAATCGATTTTTCTAAATGTTCAAATTCCCGGACAAGCCCCCAATTGTAGTACTACCAAGAAATAGAACATACATTTAAAAACAAATAAAAAATTAAGAAAGAAAGAGAGAGATAGAAAGAGAGAGAGAGAGAGCGAGAGAGAGAGAGAGAGAGAGAGAGAGAGAGAGAAACAATTTTTTTTTTACCAGTCTTGAAAATTAAGTATTAATATTGCGAATTTTGCTGGTCTCCTTTCCTATATTTTGCTCCCAGAACGATCCCGGTATCCATCATTACTTCGCTCTTGCTTGTGATGGTAGTCTATCTCTTGGTGAACATCGCATACTTTGTCATCTTAAGCCCGTCAGAGATTCTATTCTCTAATGCTATCGCTCTTGTAAGTTTGTTTTTTCTTCCTCACTCTTTTTTTTATTTTTTATATATAAATCTACTCTATCATAAGATCATGTTTATTAAATAATCTACACAATTGTGTAATATATTGGCGGCTCTACAGTCTCGGTACTCAGGAATTGTGAGCCACATGGCAAGCATTAAAAAAAATCCTATCATCTATAAAGGTCACTTGGAACCCCTGAAAAGAGAAATCTCAAGCATTTCTCATTATCTACTGTAATTTACATTTAATTCAATTCAATTCAACTTCATGCTATACATTGAAATGTATAGAATGTATAGTTTGTGAAATAGATGGCAGTATTTAAGTTAATATCAAAATCGCGTTGAACATTTTTAGCTATATTTCCCATCGTGTATTGTAAAATTCAAAGTTGATAGTAAGAAACAAATTTATAGAAATGATTAAAACTATGATATTGCTCAGGGTATTTGTGCCACTTTCCTCAGCGGTAAATCCAGGGAGTATTTTCCTGCTCAGATGAATGAAATATGCCTTTAATTCAATTCATACTGAATGTGAGACATATCGTGACACAAATATCAATGACAAACGTGACAGCTCGTTTGTTTGTTTGTTTGTTTTTGCGCCTCTTAATAAGTCATTTAAAGCGAACGAGGCAATGATCTGCGGGTAGCCATTGGCAACCATCTAGTACGTGTTTTTTTTTTCTCTCTCTCTCTCTCTATTTCTTTGATTTATTCGAAAACGATATTGGTTTCTTACAGGACTTTGGTCGGCAGGTAATGGGGAACTGGTGGTGGTCGATCAGCGTTGTAGTAGCATTGTCTATTGCTGGCTCGCTCAATGGGGTCTCCCTAGCAAGGGCTCGGTAACAAACATCAAATATTCATTCAAAAGGAGTAAACATGATCTGCCTCATAAATATTCGATTAAAGTAAGGGTAGTATCTCATTTCGCGGAGACGTCTCCGCGACGGATAAAAAGTATTAGAGACGTCTCCGAAACTTAGGAGTCGTCTTCGAGACGTTTCTGCGACAATTTTCAAAAACTGTCTCAAAGCAGTTTCAAAGAACCGTCTCAAATTAGTTTCCGCGACGTCTCCGAAATCCGTCTCAAAGTTGTTCCAAATCCATCTCAAAGTTGTTTCAAAGTAGTTTCCGCGAAGTGAGATACCACCCTAAGTTTAGGTATGTTGGCGTTCTAAAGAAGTGTATGCTTATTTTGCATTGTTTGAAAATAAATAAACTATTCATATTTATACCATTATGCAAATGTTTACATGAATAACAGAATATAGAAGTTTAAAAAAAAAAAAAATCTAATCTTTTCCTTAGTTTTAAGGAGTGGGGGGGGGGGGTCTTTTTGAACAAGTTCTTGTGGTAACTAAGGGCTTCGACTCTTTTCAAAACTGTTTAAAAATAAATTCATATGATTTCTTTGATCATTTAAGGCTTTTCTATGTGGCATCGCGTGAAGGCCATATCCCAGTGATAGCTTCTATGATCCACATTGATAGGAAGACACCCCTCCCAGCTGCATGTCTAACAGTAAGTAAATTTTGAACATAATGGCCCGTATTCTAAACCGAAGACTGAGTTTTATTGTACGAGGTGAAGATTGTGCGGTGCCTGTGCGCTCCTGTAATTTTGTCGATACATCAGATGAAAGGATCGGGCAGTAGCACCGCAAAAAAATTCAACTCATACAAACTCAGTCTTGGGTATAAAACACGGGGCATTCTGTTCGTGGATAATCAGGACATCTTGATTTGGGAGTGCATCCTTCCAATGCCGCGATCACAGTACCGTTTCGGGGCCCGTACGGCGTGTAAAATTGACATTTTTGACCATTTCGGTCACTTTCGTAAGGTTCCTGGCCGGGTCCCTTACGATCCTACGGGTACCGGTGTATTTTTACAGATCGCGCGGGCCCCTAGATTATTGCTTTCATGTTCTCGATTCTCCCGGCGTTTTTATCAAATCGGTAGACGTTCTACAGCCCTTTGAAAGCCCGTGGAGTCACTAAAGGGGACCGATCGGCCTCCTAGCGGTGGCCGAGTAGGCTCCGCACGTTTTTCTGTCAATTCTTGTAACAAGCCGGGAGGATGTCGGGCGGGTGCAACATGCACCGCAAGGACGTCAGGAGGTACCCGGTCGTGGTCCGCACGGCGCCTGACCGATTCCCACTGGGTTCCATGTGGTCTTTCGCACAAGTTTTTCCAAATCATATTGTATACATATTTTTAGTATTTGTCAAATTTCTCTTTCGAGATTGTGAGCATGAATTATTATCGGGCTAGTGCTATAATGAAAGCTGAAGATCATGAGCATTCTGAATACATTAATACATTATTTATTGGGAGCATTTTCCAAAGTGTATAGTTATTTGAGACGGTGCTCTATATTGGCTCAGATTTTCAAAATATTAAAAAGTCCCACATAAATGTCTTTAATATTATATATGTTTTGAGTGATACCGTCGATGGTTTTCAGACTTCATATAGAATTATTTGTCTTTTGATCAAAACTGCCTTATTTAAATTTATATTTTACAGTATTCTATGTCGTATTTGTGGTTTGAAACGTAAATAATTTAAATGCAATTATACTCAAAAGAGCTTAATACAAAACTTTACAACAGGAGCCTGACAGGGTGCCGCAGGATAGCCGCAGGGGAAACCTTAAACATCGCAAGACCG
The DNA here is from genome assembly GCA_940671915.1 of Paracentrotus lividus. Classification (NCBI taxonomy): domain Eukaryota; kingdom Metazoa; phylum Echinodermata; class Echinoidea; order Camarodonta; family Echinidae; genus Paracentrotus; species Paracentrotus lividus. Next base: position 8,223,842 of record CALNVZ010003435.1, on the reverse strand, counting down.
TAGTCATTTTTTTTACAATGAGCTAGGATTGAAAGGAAAACTGTGCGGAACCCTTCCTGTCACCTGCAGGTGCCTGTGCGGGCCCCTCAGTGACTCCACGGGCTTTTACCGGGTTGTCTACTGCCTACCGATTTCATGAAAACGCCGGGAGAATCGAAAACATGCAGTAGATCTTTCCGGCTTTTCTACGGGTAGTATAACAAGTCCTCGCGCCAGCAGAATCATAAGGGAGCCGGACAGGAACCTTCCGAAAATGGCAATTATGTACGGTTCTACCCGCCGTACGGGCCCCAGAATGGGTATGTGATCGTAAAAAAGGTGAGTGTCTTGCGATGCTTTGGGTTTACTTTTGGCTTTCCTGCGGGACCATAAAGGGCACCCCAAGGGTTCCTCAAGGGACCCTAACGATTTTTCTGCAAATTCTGCAAATAGGAACACTGGTCAGCCTTATAATAACCACCGTGTTCATCAGAGCGGACACCGAAAGAACATCTGTCGGCACCCGAATGGCACTCTTACGGTCTCTTCACGGGCGCATTTCGATTTCAATCCACATATTTATACTTTTAACCGACCGGGCGCCGTAGGATATGTGACCGCAATAGCGGTAGAATGAAAAATCATCAGGGACCCGTGAGGTCTCTAAATCCACGAAAAGCCGTAGGATTTGGCAAAACGTACGGGGACCTCTCGAACTGTGATCTAGGCATTAGCAACGGTATAACAAAATCTTTCTTTTCTGGGTTTTGCCGTACTCATCTGGCCTTGTATTGGAACCTTATGACGAATATTAACGAGGCGAGGTATAAACGAAACCTTAAAACATTTTTGAGGACATTTGAAACGATTTAATGATTTATTTAACTGATAATCCCCAACTCCAAGTTTCATTTCTTTATGACAAAGGGCAAAGCCAATGTAAATGAAATTTCAATTTTGTAATGAATATCAAGGAGATCTACCCCCAATGTCATATAATTTATTTAATAATTTGTATTTATCATTCATTATTATTATTATTATTATTATTATTATTAGTAGTAGTAGTAGTAGTAGTAGTAGTAGTAGTAGTAGTAGTAGTAGTAGTAGTAGTAGTAGTAGTAGTATTAGTATAAGTATTAGTATTAGTATTAGTATTAGTATTAGTATTATAGTTGCTGCATGAATTCAAACACCCTTTAATTCTTTCCTTAGGTTCCATTCAGCCTCCTGCTCCTCCTTAGCGATGACGTGTATAGTCTCATCAATTACGTGGGTGCTACTGGGTGGCTCTTCAGCGCCCTTGTGGTGGCTATCATCCCATACTACAGGTGGAAATACCCCGACTTGAAAAGACCCTTTAAGGTATCATTACAAAACCAAATATTTTTATGTGTCTTTGGGAGCGATTTCGTCATCTTTTAAATGTCTGCCTGGTTTTGTTTGCAAACGTTTTTAATTGAATATTTATGATTTATATTTCGTCCATCCGATATCATCATTGACATCATCATCGTATCATCATCATCATCATCATCATCATCATCATCATCTTCATCGTCATGATCATCATCATCACCATCATCATCCTCATCATCACCATCATCATAATCATCATTGTAGACCGCCACCGCCATACTCATGAACATAACCACAGCCACCGTAGTCGTCGTCTCATCATCACCAATTTGTCCCACCATACTAAGTCCTTCCTATAAATCGTCACCATTTTGTCTTTTCTTTATGATCTAGGTACCGCTGATCGTTCCCATCATCTTCTGCCTCTGCTGTTTCTTCGTGGTCGGTATGTCTCTCTACAGTAGTCCCGTAGATTGCGGTATCGGAGTGGCCATCACACTCAGCGGTGTGCCCGTTTATTACGTCGCAGTAAAGTGGAGGAATAAACCACAATGGGTGAATGATCGCCTAGGTATGAAAAACCCCAAAACATGAACAGTCTTCTTCAAACTAACCCTCAAAACGTAGGATGCTGTCCGGACGTCATCCCTTGTAACCATCGTTCACTTTCTCCTTGAAAGGTGTCAGGGGAACGAAAAAAAAGAACCCGGGTGCTCCCGGTATGAACAAGGGATGTATCCATCGAGGGAAGAAGACATGTTCTGCCTTCTACCTTCTTTCCTCCGTGATGACTACTCGTTTGTAACCTAAGTTTTAAAATGGTACACTGAAAATGTCTTCGCTCGAAGGGCGTGGCACGTTTTTGAAACGTACTTCGAGATCACTCCCAGATTCGGATTTTTGTTTAACTTACCAAATGTTTTATAGCGATTATCATGATTATAACCAGTGTACGTCTCGCATGATAGAGGATGACCTGTAGTTTTAAAGATTTAAAAAAAAAATTCTTCCAAGCAACATAATGTGATAGGGCAGTTAAAACAGGTTTAGCTCTTTTTTTCTTTTTCATTTTTATTTTTTAAATCAAATGACCTATACAGTTTTTCTTATACATGTATACTTTTGTTTGTTTTCTAGACAAGATGACCATATTCCTTCAGCAACTTCTATACGTCGTTCCTCAAGAAGATCTTGGAATGGTGGATGAACTGATAGACAACAAGATGACCAATAATAATCAAATTAATAATTAAAATGAAATTAACCTATAAGACTCCTATAATCATGGTAATAGCTTTATCTCGGTCTTTAAATACTCATTTCAGTCACGTCAATGATTCCCAGCATGCAACATTCTCATCATAATGTTGCATCCTGGGAGAAAAGGGAAGAATTTGAGTGATAAAGAACTAAGGTTTTCTACACAAGAGTCCTCGGGGTTCTAATGCCTGCATGGGTTGGTTGGTATATATGTGGGAGCCGGAGATCCATTCCAAAGATCATCTGGGTTTTTTAAAGTAAAACGATGGGTAGGCCCTATATTAAGTGGTTCTGAATGATTATGAGGTCTTAGGGTACTCAAGAATTGCAGCTATATACTTTATATTTCCAGAGGAATGTAGTAAGGTTTATTCTTTAGAACATTAATAAATCTGTATGCGGGTATACTGTTTGTATGTAAAACAATATTTAGGTAAATATCGTACCCGAATTTCCTATGTTTTTAAATATTCTATGAGGTATAATATTGAAAGATAAAAAAGGAAAGCGGCAAGGCAAAAGTAGTTTGAGAATAATCAGTTTTTACTTACTACTCTCTCTCAACAACAAAAAAAAAACACACAAAAACACACCAAAAAAAACACGATTGACTCCATTTTCAATAATTTTGACGTGAACATTATCACTCGTATAATTTCATTAGAGAGTAAAATAGCTCAGAAGCTTCTCGAATTTCCTCGTGCATCATCAAGGTGCGGATCGGTGACATCATGCACAATTTTCTTCCATTTGACACAATCCCGCGCGGCTGCTATAAGCCTTGCTTAATGCCATGTCTGTGAGAGTGACTACGCCGTCCGTCAGCCGAGTCTTTTGCCTTCCTAGCCTCTACGTCTTTTACCAAACACCATTCGGTCTTGGCAGCTCGTACCACATGTCCGAAGTATCGAAGCTTTAGTTGGTCGATGTGCTCCAGCAATCTCTATTTGTTGCCTATGCTGTCAAGCACATATTGATTAGTTTTTCTCTCTGCCTAGCTTATGCAACGTAGACGCCTATAAGCCCATAGTTCAAAGGCCTCGACCCGTTTTCTATCTGATATCTTCATCGCCCAGGACTCACAACCATATGTTACAATAGGAAACACTAAAGATCTTAGCAGTCGAATCTTTGTTGTCCTAGCATGCCTAGTGATTGACTTGTCTTTCCATATTGAAGATAGTGACACTGTTGCATTCTTTGCGATAGCAAGTCTCCGTTTGAGTTCTTGGCTGTCGTCACACTGATCACTGATCATTGTCCCCAGGTAGCTGAAATGGTAAACGACTTCAATCACCTCTCCATTAACTTGTACGATGTCATTATTGTCTTCACCTCTGCTCTCAATGGGTTTCTCTCCTACGATTATGATCTTGGCTTTTGAAATATCCTACCCCATTCTCGTCGTTTTTCCATTATCATCTTCAGATTGTGTATGTGATCTCTCGTTCCACGCCCTGATCTAAAACCAGCTTGAGCTGTAGATATCTCTCTTTCTAGTCAGTTCTTCATTCTTCCTGCTATTATCTTTATATTCATCTTGCTAGCATGTGATATTAGAGCGATTGTCCGGTTGTTTGCACATTGCATAGCATTTCCCTTCTTGGGCAGTATTATGAAGATTGACTTCACCCAGTCTTCTGGCCACTCTTTCTTCTCCCAGATGGTGACACAAAGTTGATGCATAACATCGATGCTCTTTTTTCCTGAATGTTTGAGAAGTTCGATGGGTATGTCATCACATGCAGGGCTCTTCCCATTTTTTATGTTGTTCAGAGCCTGTATCACTTCATCCCTCAGGGTTGGGGGCTCCTGTTCTTGTTTTGGAATCACAGCCTGAAAATCATCAACTGGTCTTTTATATAATTTACTGCAATATTCTTTCCATCTGTTTTTACATCAGCTCTTTCGGATAGGACTGCTCCTTGTTCGCTTTTAACGGAATCCAGTCTTGGTGTAAACTTGTTTGTGATAGCTTTGACTGCTTTGTACATTTCTCTGGTTGAGTTGGTGACTGCAGACTTGTGTCCATCGTGTCTCAATAGACGTTGAACTTCAGTATTACATTATGAGTACAACACTATATCAATAACATTTCTCAGACCAGTAGCCTTCAGTCTTTTTCTTTCGTTAATGTTGATCAGTGTCTCTGTAGATATCCATTCCTGTTGCCTTTTGCGTCGTCTTGGCACAGTCTTCTTGGCAGCTTCTATTATGACATCTTTCATGTTTTGCCAAAGTTTGTTCGGTGATTTCTCTCCATGGAAAGCTTGGCCTTGTATTACGTAACATCATGGATTGACTTTCACTTGCTTGCCATTCTCCGACTAACCGCAATCTGCGGTTTTTATAGTCTCTGTCCTTACTTTGAGGTCAGACCCTGTCCTTAGATTAAGGTCACACTCTGACCTTATTTTCAGGTCAGATACTGTCCCCAGTTAGGCTTGCGTCCTCCATCTGTGCAAGGATTCCTGCTCTGTGGTCTCTATGATTGAGATATCTCATCCGGGGAAAAGTTAAACTTCCTTCTCGAGCTTATTCAGGTGCTCCCACTACGGATTTGAACAAGTACAAGTATATTCTTTGATTTTACATACTGAGATTCCTGCTACTTAGAGAATGTCGGAGACAAAATCACACTCTCACAACAACTAAGATGCGAACAGGTTGTAAATGAATGAAATCGGAGCTTTTTAACACCCGAGCAAAATATGTTGCATTATCATTAAATTCTTGATTATATTAAAAGTAAGAATAAGTTCAAGTCATCTTTCAATAACATAAACAATCACACAAAGAAATAATAATAATTGTACTGAGATGTATTATTGAAATACCAAAAACATGTAGCCCGAAAGCCAATGTTTGTTTTACAAAATGATAATTTACATGCAGAAAAATTGCATCATAACATAGCACATACAACGAATGCGACCCTGTGGATTGCGAGGTAAATAATGCTATGGTGGGTCTTCCGAGTGAACGTCTGCGACTTTCAAGCTCAAACAGTAGGCCATAATAAACAAATTACATGAAATCGGGCCAACAGCCATGGCTTAAATACAGTCCTATGCGTCACATACCCACAATCATGTAACTTACAGTAATACAGTGTGTTCCTAAAAAAAAGGTAACCGAAGTTCAAAGGTCGGTCATTTAAAAAAATACACGCCGGTTTGTTATTGAGATTTGTATAATAAAATACCAAGCAACTCATCAGATTTAATTTGAGACATTGTTGACGTCCTAACTGTCATGGGTCACAGAGTTAGGGTCCTTTAAAGGTGACAGGTACAAAACCCACTTTTCCAAGTTTTTGGTTTGTAGGGTATAAAAGAATCCCTTTTAAAGTGGTTGGTGTCATTGGGTCTCTTTTAGCAAGTTTCAATGAAATGTCATCTTTGCTAAATTGGATTTCTCATTGGCAATGAGATGCGTTCTCTATTATGAGTATCTGGAGTCTCGGAGAGGTCGCCGCGCCATCTCTTGAGTCTCCAGAAGTCGCGAGAACACCTAACAAATGTCAAGCATGTTCAATCTTTTAGCAGACTTCTTTTAGAACGAGCAAGTCTATGTGACGTCTCTGCGGGTTGCTGCGACACCCCAATATGGCGCGGATCCAGGGGGCCGAGGCCGGGCCCGGTCCCCCCCCCCCCCACCAACAAAAAAAAATAGAAAAAAATAAAAGGAAGGTGAAAAAAATGGATGACCGACAAGAATTACCACCTGAACCATACCCTTATGGGCGATACTTCATGACCTTTTCGATGGGCCGAAGGCTGAAAAAAAAATTAGCACCCACCCCTACCACATTATCGACGGCCCGCGGACGGTTAAAAAAAAAATTGAATGTACGTTTTTCCTCACCCGGTGTGACGGGAAAAATTTTGGTGTACCAAAATCTGAAATCTGAAAGAGACGTTATCGGAACTTGCTAGCTATTAAAAGAAATCGAACAGGTTTGACAACTTTCAGACTTTTGTTCGATTTACCCACGACGCCCTGAAGTCTCAGGAAACGTCACCACGGCGTCTCCTCGACTCAACAGATTGAAATTGCGATCCCATCCCATTGCCAACGAGATACGTAGGTCCTTTGAAAAATGTGATTGTATTTCATTGAAACTTTTAGGTGAAAAAAACCCCCAAAACGATGAAACCAAAAGTTTACAAAAAGTTTGTCTCGTACCCTACAAAAGAAAAACTAGGAAAAAGTGGGTTTTGTACCTATCACCTTCAAAGGACCCTAACTCTATGAGCCTTGACAATCTGGACGTAAGCAATGTCTCAAATTAAAGCTGATGAGTTACTTAGTATTTCAGTAAGCAAATCACAAGAATAAACCATATACCTTTGAAATGACTGACCTTTGAACTTCGGTTACCTTTTTTTTTTTAAGGAACACACTGTATAGTAAATTGTAAAATATAATGATTTTATGTTGAATATTATGAAACAAGGTCTATCAATTTCGCCTCAACGTGTTATTAATATAATTTTGTCCATTTTTAAGAGGTGTAGGCCTACATGAAAGTTTTCAGAAAATGACAGAACTCAAAATTTTGCTAATATTTTGTGTACATCTGGAATATTATCCAAAACATCTCTGTACCTAAAAAAAAATTAATAAATACATTTTTAAAAAAATTAAAAAATCATACAAAAGAACCACCGGTATTCATACGATTACAGCCACACGGCTCGGGAAGGTGCAAATATATACTCTACATAATATTTTATGACAGTCAGAATTAAAAATGGCAATCGAGTGATGTATAAAAATTTAGATGCATTATCAAATAATGTATGAAATAACTTAGATGCATCATCTATATATTATGTTTTCATAAAACCGTAAAGATCAACAAAATACCAGTTTTCTGTTGAGAGTAGCCGGGTATATCTTTCTGGACTAGAGAACACACTTTCGCTGACACCAGCTCATCACACACAGAGCGGAGGTTAAAGTTGTTGTGGTGATCAGTGAAAAAAAAGTTTTCCTCGTAGCAATAACGATTGAGCCACATTCATGAAGCACAGAGAAAACAAAAACAAAAACAAATATACAGACAAACAACGATGACAGCCATGTTACTAGGGTTGGGCAAATAATGACTTTTTTCTGAAAAGTTATTTCAAACAAGTTACTTCTATAGTCAAATTTGATGTAGAATCCAAAAATGACAATGATTTTTGTGTACGATGATGTCTGACGTCGCTAAAGTGCAAACAACCAAAATAGTGTATTATGCCCATTCATCACACACTTTATAGGTATAAACCGGTTTTATTTTGTTTCTTTATGGATTTTGATGGTTTAAAAGCTCAAATCTGACAATTTTAACATGACCAAATGTACCTAGTATGTTTATAGGTGTTATTTAGTGATTTTGATATGAGGTGATTTTTGCTCGATATTGACTGAAACTAACTACCAAACTACACTAACAGTCAACTTAGGTAGGATTATTTATGTTGGATTAATCATGTTGGTTTCCCTGACACCCAAAAGCCATATAAAAAACGCAATAAAAGTGATTTATACGTGTGATAAAAGTGTGATAATTGGGCATAATACGCTATTTTGGCGGCCATTTTGTTTTTTTGCACTTTAGCGACGTAAGACGTCATCGTATGCAAAAATGATTGTCATTTTCAGTTTCTACGTCGAATTTTACTATACAAACAACTTGTTTGAAAAAAAGAGTTGAGATTCGCCCAACCCTAATGTTACGACCGCCATCTACGAGGAAAGCGACCCTCCCCTGGATTCGCATGGTGATCGTTGTACTTGCCTATTTTGATATTCTATAATGTATTTATAAAAAAAAATGCTTTTAATCAAATTAAGATTCAGATCTGAATATTTTCCTTTGAAGAACCGATATTTCATTTCTAACATCTAAAAAAAAAGAAGAAAAAAAAGAGAGAATAATTCACAAAAAAAAAAAATCATAATTATAATAGAAATATGCAATAGAAATTTAGGCAGTTGTTCTTGCTGGATCCATGTCCATAACTATGTAAAGACAGCACAGGTGATTCATCACTTCCTATTCACACCAGGAGGGTTAGTGAAAGTTATTCTATCCAAATTTTACGTATTGACCATGTTGGAAACGGATCATTCTGCCTGCTAAAGAGAGACTACATTATTATCATGTGAAGATTGTTTTGCAAGATTGATACTGTCTCTGATAATCTTCTCTGCAACTATTGAGGCAAACGTCTCAAGCGTTGGCACGCTGTCGTTCTGGAAAGCATCTTTCTGAGGTGTCCCATTATGATCTGTATGCTCAAGAGGTAACTCTGATGCAGATGAGGTACTTTTGTTGCTAGTTCCATGAACAGGTACCTGAGGGACGTCTATGAAAGACTCGACCGAACCGCTGCCAACCGTTGAGTATACTCCTGCTCCATTGAGGGAACTGACATCATCTGTTGAGCACTGCCCTGGTGGACTAACTCCTGCATTCTCGTCACAGATCAAACTCTGCTCTTTGTCTCTTGGAACAAAAGTTCTCGCGGTTACGACCTCGTCGTTATGATCCTCTTCAACTTTCTGGAGACTCCCGAGCGACACATTGAGCAGTCCCGGTGCTGAGGACGTGCTCGCCAAAGATCGAATGAAGGTGTCTGCAATGCCATTGACTCGAGTCTTCTGAACCTTCTTCAACAATGTAGAAGTACTTGCTGAACTAGTCGGCTCAGACACGTACTCCTTGGAGGCGATGTCGCTTCGGGAGCGATAGGCAGATGAGGACGACGACGTAACGCTCGCATTAGGCTTTTTGGTGGACAGACTGGTGATGGCCAGTTTGTAGCGGTCAATGATTGCCTGGTCGACTGGCACAAGCTTGGCAATCTCTTTGATGTCAACCAGTTCTTGCTTCACTCGACTCAATTCATCCTAGCGAGAAAAAAAGGAACAGAGAGTATTTAAAAGTAGGCCCTTTTGATAATCATTAATTTAGTGTATTGGATCCTAATAACTGATGTAGACTGTTATAAAATTTGTTATAAAAAAAAAAACCCAGAAAAGTTCCTGCAGCAGAGTCTCGAAAACACCTGGATTCTTACTGCACAATTGTTAACACAATTTGACAGTAAAATACAGAAAATTGGTATTATGGGTATGAAACTTTACAAACTTCCTGTGATAAAACTTTTTTTTTCTTTCTTTTTTTTTTCCTTTCTAATAGACCCGTCTGTTAAATTGCAGAAAATTTCACGTTTTAAGAATTTGCAGAATGATTCTGTATATATATATATATATATATTTTTTTTTTTTGGTGTAAAATATTCTGTTTTTTTAAACAATGTAAAGACAAGCAAATCAGTCCAAAATCACCGTCTATTCAGTTCTTTAAAAATTGAATTCATTATGTTACGTCAACGCATATTACACTACCTGAGTAATTGAGAAATATTTTTTTTAATGAAAAACTTCTCCCTTTTTTTTGTTTTACAATATAAATATTCCAAATGCGTATTCCATGATTTTCTTACCGACACTTCTGGATTTTCGTGAGAGAAATCAATAGTCACACTGGAGTTATCAATAGTAAAGACAAGTTGACTTCTTCGTCCCTGGGCCTCCGTGTTCTTCTTACTCGTCTGATGAAAGAGAACAATCTGAAAGACGACACATGAGATAGTATAACAATGGACCATGGAGAGATACAGGGCAGGGATTCGGGGCGGCAGTGGGAAGAAATCAGTTGCGGATCCATGCGGCGCCCCTCCCCCTATTTTGGATACCGCATATTGAAGAAAATTGGCGTCCATGCCCCTCCTCTATTTCCAAATTTCCCATCCGCCCTCTCAATTTCAAATCCTTGAGCAGGAATGGAATTGGATCATGTTCAAACGCCTTATCATTATGTATTATATTATGTTAGCGAGGCTAAAGCCGGGGTTATAATAGTTGACAGGTTCTTTGTATCCTTAGGTCATTTTTTTAAAAAAGAATAACAAATCCATCTATAATTGCCATTACCATGATTTTCAAAATTTCTTCAGAGCTCTTATACCAGGGGATATTCAGACATCTTTCCTTGTATCTATCAGATTGGTTATTATTCTTGCATTAGTTATGTATTTAAAACAGGTAAATCATTACTGTCTTGTAATTATAAACGACTCGGTTATGCGTCACTTCATGAGTGGATTTGAACATTATAGCCTCACTGTGATCATTCGTTGGGACTTGAAAGTCATGGTCTTCTGGGCATGCATATCTCGGTGGATTGTTATACCATGGAGGGTACCAGTATACCATAATTCATTGCAATTGCCATTTGATTTCACGATAGCCTTATCTATGAGTTGAGGAGTTTGGATTAAATATTTATGGAAAGTCAAAACTCCGAAAAATAAAATCTTATTATATAATAAAAACCCACAGTAATCAGTTTTCATCAAATAATGTAAAAGATAACGAGACATAAAAAATTAAACAACGCACACACCGTAACACACACAACAACACACACACCACACAACATAATGATAATCATACCAAAAAAAATACCTAATAATAGTTCATGGATTGAAAGACGTTTAACAACTGTGAAACCCAAGACCGCTACAAGTTATGCCAAATACCAAGAATAGCATTACCAACTAAGTGTAATAATACTTCATAATATAGACAATTCATAAAAGTTTTAATTCATTGTCCTCCAACGGTAGAAACCATGCAAATGTAGAAACACACGCAACTCTGTGTGATAAATATTGAAACCAGACAGCTATGAAAAAAAATCAGACTGCACCGCGGCGCGGATTCGAACCCACGAGCTGTGGATTGCTAGACCACCGTCATAACTGCATAGACCACGGAGTGCCCGTACGACAAGATAATAATAATACGTAATTTTATACATGCGCTTTTCCCATAAGCTCAAAGCGCTTAGAAAGAGGGAGTGGCGGATCAAAACTTCATGGAGAGGCTGCCGGGGGGGCTCAAAATTGAATTATCCGCATTTTCGGTAACCCAATTTTCTTTCCTCACACCAGCAGCGAACAGAAAATTATACAGCGATAAGGGGGAGGATAAAGCGTTAAAATTCATCATATTATTTCGCGCCCCTATGGGAAATTTTTTTTTTTTTTTTTTTTTTAGCTGGGGGCACCCCGCCCACCCCCCCCCCGATTATTTGCCTTTGTTACCTTATACAAGAGGAGGCCACCATACGGTAAAATGTTGCATGAAGACGACAGAAATTGATGATTAGAAGAGTATCAGGTCCTGACAACTCGGCAGGTACTCTAGACAGGGAAAATAAATGAACAGGTTGTTATTTATACCAGGGTGGTGTTTCACCAAGTCGTTCATAAAAATTAGTTACGAACAGCCTACCCTCCATCGTGTTTTATCCTTTGTGTTAAATAAAATATGAATAAATAAATAAATAAATGAATAAATACATACATAATTAAATAAATAAATAAATAAATAAATAAATAAACAAACAAATAGCATATTGTAATTTTACTATACTCACACAAATGAAACAATGCCTCCGAAAATACTGATAAGTGCTTCGTTGTATATGGAAACGCTGATATACCTGGATTCGTTGAACGAAGAGGGGGCTTTCCTGACTTTGAAGCACAGATACATCCCCCACGCCAATAGGAGCAGCTCACCTGATAATAAGTTAGTTGTAAAAAAAAAAACGGAAAAAGAAAAAGAGTGGATATAAAGTTTAATGATTCGACAAAGGTAATGTTAGTTAAAGGGGTCATCTCACCTGATATAATTCGGGTTTGCAACCTGTTTGCGACTCCGAGACTCTTAGGTCGTGGATACGTCTCAGAGACGTCTCTTGATTGTCTCCGTGACGTCTTTCTGAGATTCGGAGACAGCGGAGAGGCAACATGTCAATTTATAAACTTAGATATGGATAGTGGGGAGGCAAAAAAAAAAAAAGAGAAAGTTTTTCCAATTTCAGATTTAAAATTAAAAATGAAATTAAAAATCTGTAAAATAATGAATAGAAATACATTTTAGTTTGGTTCTATAGAGCAGAGTCAAAGCAGTATAGATCAGCTCAAGGTCGAGTATCGTCACAAAATCCTGGTTTTGGAGTTAATATTGCTCCTTTTTTTCTTTTCTTTTTTTTTTTTTCTTATAACGCGCGTTCATTTATGCATAAACTTGCTTGGTTATCGCTTGATAATAAAATGATATTTTCCGCTCGAAAGCAATCCATCCATTGCTGCATCTCTTAGCAACAAAATATATCGTGTTTTAATTGGTCACTTCCATGCATTTAATCTTCTTCTCCTCGTTTCCAAATGACTTCTTTTGAATAATTGTACGACCTTTGCATCGCATTTTGGAAATAATCTTTCGGTCATCTTTAGCGCCGCTTTCTTATCATTCGGGCTCATCTGAGTTATTACGTACACATACACACCTTCGTTAAATATTATCTCACTCTCATGGTTGGTCGATGTAAGAGCTCATGCTGGAGAAATACCTTTTTAAAAGTTGTCATTATAACCAAAGGTTAGATCCCTCGGTCTCGCTAATCGCTAATCTAGTATTGTGCATCGGGGGGGGGGGGGTCTTCATCACGACATCAAGATATTAAACAAGGACGTCACGTTATTCTTTAATGAGACAATTCTATTGTTTTCTAATCCATGCTTTTAAGTTTTGTATGTTGTTCTATTCCTATCGACCTCGTTTCGAGCAGTCCTCGAGTGTACTTGAGAGCCATTAATTAACCTGATGCACATTACTGATTGAATCCATGAATTCCTTTTTTAACATGGCTTTTGCACGACCTCTCCTGCACTCTCGTACACTTCGTTTTCTTTTTTTCTTTTCTCCTGCCCTTGTCTTTTGAAAGACAATGCGTTCCATACACTCATGTTTAAGCGAGAAAATCACTCTTGGAGGGATCAATTCTAGTGGATTTCCAATTTCACAAGAGGGAAATCCACTCTTTTGCGAGTGTAAACCCATCAAAAGAAAAGTGATGCTCATCCTAACTCCATAAAATGGTAATAGTGAGTGCTATTGTATACAAACACCAGAACTCGTCACATACTCTCATGGCCTAACCAAATTGAGGGTTTCACTTAGGGAGTGGATGTGCATAGTCTTAAATACAAATATTTATAGTTTTGAGATTAGTGGTTAACATTATTGAAACAATGTGAGTCCCACGGACGAAACCGATTTGAGATCATTGACAGCGATTGAGAATATACTTTCAAAATTGTAGTCTCAAAATTGACATTTTCGTCATTATAAATCACTCTGCGAGTATATCATATTAAACATAAAGTTGTAACAAGAAAGAAAAAGTTGTATACATTTATATTTATTTTACTTTTAACATCATACGCACAAAGATTGAATGTTATTACGTTTTTATCATTATTTTAACCGATTATTTTCGTTTACTTATTGGATATTGGTATAGACACGCTGGGTATAGAACCAATCAGCCGAAATGTTAATGCTTTGTATTCCTTCTCCAAATAATACAATAACGAAGGATGTATTTCCTTGTTAAAAGCTCGTTTAAAACCATCCATCTTTTCATCGTCGATCGTCTTGCACTATTTATCCTATACGCATCATTTGACATACCCTCCATTTGCCCTCGTTAATTTGTGATCCATGTTTTGAAGAGGTATTCTTTCTTTAATACAATTTAATCACTTTTGAAGAATGCGATTGTGCGTTGCATAAATATAGATAATTATCACAATTAATTAAACCATAACTAATCAGCCTTGATCGTTATCGTTATCTATATTACTTATACAGAGTAATTATTATATTGAATAGAAATTTCTATTCTATACCATGAGGAAACAAAGAAAGTAAGGACCAATTTACACTCTAATTTAAAGATGTTTCTCCATTCCCACACATTAATTGTATCACTACATTGAAAAGGGGGATCATTTACACTTACAGTTTAGACAACATGGTTCTCGTTGGGAACAACACTACAAATTTCATTCTTTTTATGATCGCCAAAGTAAGATCTGAGATATATTATGCCCGAATTTGATATTTAATAAAAAGACAAAAATAAAGAAGATCCAGTTACCAGATTGGCCTGCATAATCCCATGTATTTTGGGAGCATTCGAAGTACTTGAGACCAGCTTGGTTGTAGTTTTGCTCGACTCTTGAAGGGCCTAAGAACGTCCAAGCAGAGAGAAAGACCACGAATATCGCCAGAAGAATACCGATACGCAGAAAGAGATTCTTGTCCGTTATGCGCACAGGTTTGGCGCTCCGAACGGTGAAGACTTTGGTGATTCTGGAGAGAGAGAGAGAGAGAGAGAGAGAGAGAGAGAGAGAGTGTGTGTGTGTGTGTGTGAGAGAGAGAGAGAGAGAGAGAGGGGATTGTGAAGAGGAGATAACGTGATTTGGTTATTATTTGATTACTTTTTATCATGCCCCTCCTTTTTTATGTAGTTCCTTCAATGTAAAATCTAGATAACATTTGCAATTGCAATAATTCATGTATAAGGTAATTTAAACATACGGATATGTTAATTTTGTATGCATTTAACTTTAATCGTTGATGTGTAAAACAACAAGTCGACATCTATTTCATGATATGGTCGCAACCATTATTGTCCGTGTCAGATTTCGCAGAAAATCCTTGCTTCAGGAGCAGGGGAGATGCACTTTTGTTCATGCATGTTGAAGGAAGGTAGAATCGCAGGAGTTGCCTTCCACCCGACGCACGTTGTGGGACACCGGCGTTATACACTCACTTGCAAAAAGCATGCAATAATGGTTGTGACCATGGTATTCCATACATATTATTAGTTGCGTTGAGAGACTCAAGGGGAATGAATTATCTGGGGGAAAATGACAATTTACCTCCATGTTTTGAAGAGAAGAGCACCATAGGCAAGGCAGAAACCAATGTATCGAAACCAAAGGAGCCCCTGGCACGAAAATACACCCAATGGAATTGCCACATGCACGATTGTCTATCAGAATAGGGGGTGAGAGGAGATTATAGAGAAAGAATGAGAGTGAGAGGGAGAGAGAGAGAGAGATAATTTATATTAGTTTGTATTAGTTTGATTTCGAATATTGATTATAAATCGAACAACTGTATGCATTAATTTAATTTACGTTTCTAATTTATTTAGGTGTCCTTGAATATTGTGACCGCATTGGAATTGAACTACTGAGAGGCCTGGGGAAAGCCCACTATCATGCCTATTATCGACCAATATTTTCATCATCAATAAACAAACATGATTGTGACGTTAGCAATGACATTCTCCTGTCCAAAACCAATGTATAACAATACTCAATCACTATTTTGAATCAATATGATAATGTACTCCATCGTCGACATCTATAAATAATAATGATAAAGTAACTGACAAGACATTAGTGGTGATCCTTGATAACTACATTTACCTCACAGTAGCATAACCCTGATCCCAGTAAAATCACGTAGAGAAGACCAGGGCTGGCCGCTTTAAAGACCTGTCAATGTAAAACGAAATAGGACAAGAACAATATCATCAGGAGATGATTAAAAATAGAGTGGAAACTATATAACAGTACTTGGACTATAATAACGGGCTTCAAAAAAAAAAAAAGAATAACACGAGAACATGTAAACTCTATTCAAATAGATTCAACTAACACGATAAAGCCAACATTCAACAATACCCGAAGGAGATGATACTTTCACGCAGTTACACAATTACTTCACCCGGGTGGAGTGTGGCAAATGTATTCAAATGTCTTGCTAAAAAGACATAAGTGAAGGGACCTATAGGTTTGAACCTCGAAACCTGGGATCGAAGGTCCCGCGGCCTAAACCACAACACCATGATTCGCACAGCTTTTTAATAGGCACTTGAACAAGCTGCCTCGATTTGTCGAGCATAAATTTAAACTTCTTTTCTGACATTTCCGCAAGAATAGTTTATACCGACCTTGCGGCAATAAAGTAATGTAAATGTATGAATGAATGAATTATAACTGAATTGGCGACATGAATTATTGAATTGGCGACATTCAACCTCACTGCATTTGACTACAAATTTACTTTGGTTCGATCTCAGCCATGTTTAAAATCAAATCTCAAATGCACGAATAAATGTAGGGGGAAAAAATAACTGAATTATTTGTACGAATAAATAACTGAATTGGACATACGAACGAATGTATAAATAAAATATGTACGAATAAATAAGTGAATTGACATAACAAAAAAAAAAATTAATTGGGAAATCCAAGCTTTCTGTATTCGACTACAAATTTACCATAATCTGACCCAGGTACGAATCTCAGCCAAGTCTAAAAGCTAATCTCCAAAACTTTGCAGTTCATCATTTCTTTCACTTTCATTGCATTTAACTGAACTAAAATTCCATCTTTTGAAGAAATTAAAAAACGCATTAGTGATAACGTGGCATCCAAACTCTTTGTATGATCGACTAGAGATTTACTTTGGTCTCACCCAAATCTCAAATTAAATCTTAAGCTGTCCTTAGTAATTCCAGTGCGTCCTCATTTCTCTCAGTTGTATCAGGGAGTCTCCCTGGTTGTATAGAAGGGTAAACGTGTTTAATGGTGTTTAAAGTCATGTAGGGGTTTGGACCCACGACCTCAAAACTTTCAGGCAAATATATATATATATACAGGTATAAGAACCGTTAACTAAAAGCGGTGACGCCTGACAAACACAGCTATCAATATGTCGCATTTCCATGTCTTTCTTACCCGAATCTCTCTGTGATGGTATGTGTATATTCCCAACCCGACGAGGAGAATGAGGCAGATAATATTCACAGCGACGAAGCACCATCGTAGTACGACATTGGGTTCGATCACGCAAGGACTATCATCGTCGCATTCGTCACACCCAACTTGACAAGGCAGACAATCAAAGGCACTGCATCATTGGGGATGGCGGGGAGGGGGGGGGGGGTAAAGTAAGAAAATATGTGCATGTAGTTCATTATAAAGTGATGTTTTGACAGATAATTTCTCAAAGTCAGTCGAATAGTGTATGTAACCATGGTAACACATTTGAAATGAATTTCACATCGTATTCAAATTTGGGTTTCTTTAAGTTTACAATGTATGCCTTTATACGAGTGTATTTTTTTGACCAAGGGAAAAAATAACAGATCTGTATACAACAAGAGAGTTAAAGTACATGATTTTTGTTGTTGTCAAACGTTAGAACTACTTCCACTGGAACTGTCTATTTCGATAGTCACAATGGTAAATTGACAAAAACAATTGATATTCGGACGTACCCTTGTTTATTATGCTATTACAATATGATTGTCTTAACTTTTCTGAATCTAAACACTTTGTGAAAATGGGATCTTAAAATCACCATCATGATGAAATATAAAGGCAAACTTAATTTTAATCTTTGCTCGTCTGCCAAACATCTGACCCAATCATCTCTCATCTCATTCGTGTTTATTTCACGCTCCAACTCCTTCTGTTGATGTCAGGTATGTGTAGATGGAAATCCTGGTATATGTATAGCTCAAGGGAAGTTTATACAGTCAAGGGGAATCCAACCCAAGGAGAGAATCAACCTTACAGGAAAGAGGAAAATGAGAGGAGCCATCTAAAAAAGTTTCATCAAAATCGGTTATAAAATAAGAGAGTTATGGAAGTTTGAAAAGTCTAGTTGTTCCTTCTGTCTAGGGGTCCCCAAATTGGCATCATCGGCCTTAAAATTGGCCCCGATCTTATGGACAACTCTCCATTCATTTTGTTTTTACACAAATTTTCAGATTTTCCCCATTTTCTTTCAAAATATGTCTTCTTTACTTCTGAGCTCAAAAATATGTCATGGGAAAATATATTTCACACAACATAGGTACATGCAGGTAATATGGGCCCCTAAGCTCATTTGCCTAATTTGCATAAAATTACGAAATGACACACAGTCTGATCTTGTTTATATGAATCAATAACTACTGCTCTAACTTTTATTGTGAAGAAAACAATTATCCATCCAATCCCCCTGTCTGCAATATTCAATATGTTGACGTCATTACAAATTGCCCATATTACCTGCATGTGCAGGTGATATGGGCAAATCTATATTTAATGTATGTTTTAAAAACTACAATGACTGTACGCAGGTCTGGAATTTGCTTAAATGTTGAAAATCATTAACTTCAAGATATAATTTGAAATTATAAGACCCTTCAGTAAATCCTTTGACTATATATTTCATTGTTATGTATTTTGTATATTATTTCTTTTTTTAATATCATTTAAATATTATTTTCATTATACAAGTCAATATAGGCCTACAATAAGTTATATTATATTAATTATATACTGTGAATATACCCAAAAATCGAGCAAAAAGATTGATGCCTCATCCAATATAGCAAAAGTAAACCAGGAGAGTCTACATTTCGGCACATTGTGGATTTGCACCAATAGACACCTGTCAGATCTATATTCCTCATTGGGCTCCATCTCATAATTCAGGGGCATGCAATTCTACGATGGGCCACCAATTTTGCCCCACCACCAAATGCACCTAGAATATCAACATTGACCTGTACACGACTTAGGGTAACATAGACTCAGCTCAAGACTGAAACTATATAATCTTACAAATGTATACACAAACCTCAATTTTGAGGTTAACTCTCCTCCCTACCAACCTCTTCACTACTCACTTCTCTTGTGACCGAAATTTTAAATACATCTTTACAATCCCGGGTGTTCCATATAAAAATTCTGCTCGTAGGATGTTTACCTACCTCTCATTGTGAATCTCAGCAATTTATGCTCAGAGGAGAAATATTCTATGCGGCAAATCATGATGCTATCTCAGACAAGAGTGTCTTATATCGCTCTATAAATACAGTTCAAGATGAACAACACTAAATATCCGGATCTGCTATCGGATCAGCCTCAGCGCGCGTACCGTCTAGCGCGCAAGCGGTCACGACAGGATTGACCTATGCTTTAGCTAGGACAATTACCTGCCATGTACCCTATGTTGATGTGCTCAAAAGGAGGTGAGAAATATTATGCCAGAAATATATAATTCGGTGTCTATTGAACGTGTATCGGAAAAATATAGAAACTATGAATATGGTTGATGGGGTGGTCTACTAAATGAATGAGTATGGAGGAGTTGTACCATAAAGATTCCGGCCATTTTGAACCGTTATGATGCCCAATTGGATCCCCATAGAAGGAACAACAGACCTTCAAACTCCAAACTCTCTTAATTTCTATAACCGATTTTGATGATTTTTTTTTTTTTTTTTTTCTAGTTGCCGTCCTCTCATTTGCCTACTTCCTGCTGGTTAAGGATCCTCTGGGTGTGATTCCCCTTTAATACAAAACCCTCGTGGTAAGAAAGGGCTAAGGTCGACGGGAAATTCAGTAACTTATTGAAAATTAGAAGACATGAGAAAAACGTATCCGTGAAAGTGATGATCTTTTGAAGCTTTAGTTGTATAACGTCACATGCGAGCTGCTCTTTATTACGCTGTCTTCATAAACAAATTGATATCGTTCATGCCCCTTTTAAGAAAAAGTCTATATAGAGGCGTGTATGAAACATGTGTCTGGTAATAATGGAATCTATTTTCTGCAAAAGTGGCGATTCATAAAGTTTACAGTTCACATCATGTTTTAATATGTATTACATTTTATATGTACGACAGGGGCCCCAAAATTGGAATGTCAGATTTTTGTACTGTCAATTTTTGTTTTACATCACCCCGGCCGAGCTATAAGGGGAGGGGTGGGGTGAGTGGGGGTAGAATATGAAAAACCATTCGGCCTTCTGCCGCCAAGAAGATCATCATATCGGCCATAGGGTTAGGATTCATTTGGGCATTCGTGTCAGTCATCCAACAATTTTTTGTCCTGGGGGCCGAACCCGTCGCCCCCACCAGATCATATCCTTGAGTAATAAAAACAAATTTTCACTGTATTCTAAATATCCTACCTGTCATATTCATTTTCCAGTCCGTAGGCCTTTTTATTGTACTCTTCCTCAATAGTTCTTCCAAAAAAGGCGGGAGTTTGTGTGTCGTCTGTGTAAGAAACCGTATCAGCGGGGAAATAATAGCCGGGTTTACACTCGCACAAATAAGCCCCGCGCTGGAAACCTTGGCCAGGAATATGAAGGCACTGCAAATGAAAACATGGGAAAGAAGATGAGATTAATTTTGCATGTGAACACGGAGTTCCTCGATTCCAAATGCATCAGTGTGAATTGAGTTGGAAACGTTGCACGGAGTTGTGGACATTAATTCAGTTGATGCTTATGCAAAACAATGGCATTAATTTTGCAGAGAGAATTAAAAGGAGAGGAGGGGGGAATGGATAGAGAGAGAGACAGAGAGACAGACAGAGAGAGAGAGACAGAGAGACAGACAGACAGACAGACAGGCAGACAGAGGTGGCAAGAAGTAGAGCTTTTTGATATATTAAATTATAATCAATATTTCGATTGCTCTTGGTTCAAGTTAGTCATCCATAATAAATTTCGTCGATAGAAAGTACATCTTAATATATTCCCCTCGTGTATTACTAGTGTTGTCTAATCAATAAAGCAATTAGCATTTTACCGACCACGAAAATCATACGGTGAAATAAGCAGACACAGAGTAAAGAGATTCGAACGGGGTAGATTATTAATCATCTATTCTTAGCTAAAGTGGTTCATTCATTCATAAAAGAAAATGACCAAATGGACCACGAAAAATTGATCACGATATTACTCATTTAGGGGAAAGTAAATAATTAAGACGAATATTTTTTTTAAACAGGGTCAGTGGCGAACGTTAAAGCAAACGCATCCTGTTTTTGTTTGTTTGTTTGTTGTTTTTTTTTTTTTTGGGGGGGGAGGGCTTCTCAGAGTTTGTCAGGATTCGGATTCGCTAAAGGTGGCAAACAGTCGAAAACAGATTTACCATCGTAAAAACTATCGTAGGGCCTTGCAAACATAAAATGTTCTTTTTGTAATAAATATGAAGTAACCTATAGGCATATATTTTTTGAATGTGGAAAAGTACGAGATTTATGGGAACATAGTAGTAAATTTTTCAGTCTTCCAATTCTCAAGAAACTAAGTTGGAAGGAAATTCATATTGGTATCGAGGAAACAGCTGTAAACATACAATTACTTAATCATATCATTTTACTTATCAAATATTTAATACATCAAGGGAGAGGAAAAGGAAAACCACCAACTCCTGAAGAGATAGGAGAAAGGTTACTTTTAAGCAAAGAAGAAGAAAGGAAAATTGCAATAGAGCGGAAAACGTTAACACAACACTATAAAAAATGGGAACATTTAAAAGTATTTAACACTAACCAAAATAATGCGAAAGATGGGAAAGGGAGGGAGGCGCCAGGTTTGCCCACAGATGGGTTTGATCGATCTATGCCACTGTAGACTGCCCTCTATTTTGTTTTGTTTTGTTTTTTTTGTTTTGTTTTGTTTTGTTTTGTTTTGTTTTGTTTTTTTTGTTTTTGTTTTTTTTTTTT